>OZ038445.1:12662945-12697945 GCA_964036265.1 Daptonema setosum
TTGAGTTCATTTAGTAAACAGGTCATTTGTGCGATTTGCGACCAAATTTTTTTTCGACAAAATGAACTCAAGCTTCAAATTTAAGCCGCAGCTTAAATTTGAAGCCGCGGCTTCTGGGTTTTAAGCCGCAGCTTTTTCGAATTTCAGTAGTTAAGAGTTTTAATTTTAAGCCGCAGCTCAAATTTTAAGCCGCGGCTTAAGATGGCCCTATACTTTAACACTAGGTCCGGCTTTAAGCTGCAGCTTAAATCTGTAGACCCCGGATAGATACGTGAACGGGGCCAATGAACGAGAAAAATTTCCTCTTTAATTTGATGTCAACTTTTCAAAAATTAGTTCAGTACAGCTCGAAAATCAAATAGGAGAAACGAATGTTTTATCGACTGCTGATGCTGCGTCGACAAAGGAATGCAGTGTGAAACATTACATTAGAATTTTTCGCGCACTTTTATTGGAACAGTAATTCATCACCGACCGACTATATAATTCATTTTCGACTATAAAAACTCTGCAATGCAATGAAATCCGAATCCAAAAAACGCTTAATTAAAATGATATCCTGAAGGTCGATTATTACGTTTAGAAATACAGTAAAAAAAATAACTGTAATAAATTACTGTATGTCATTAAAATTCACTCACTCACTCACTCACTCACTCACTCACTCACTCACTCACTCACTCATTCACTCACTCACTCACTCACTCACTCACTCACTCAATCAATCAATCAATCAATCAATCAATCACTGATTCAGTTGTTTATTTCTCACTTACCCACTACCCCACTATAGTGCTGACAAACTTCTATTAGAAAATTCTGTTTGTAACATTTTGTCCTGCACAAATGCGAATTATAGATGCACACAAAAACTGCTTCGAAAATGGTTCTTTTCAAGGTGAATTATATTTTAGGTAGTTCGAAATTTACATTGGGTTCATTAAACATCACTTTACTGTATGAATAATTTGGTTTTATCTTATTTCTCGTTTTTGAAGATAAAAATAGCTTTCATAGAAAAAAACTAGAAAAGCAGTAAAAACCAAAGTGGCCCTTCATTAAATCTATATTTTATAGTCCCAATGTGAGCTCATAAGCACTTATAATTTATTTCATCTTCAAAACAATCATCTTTGAGGTGGTTTTTGTCTGGATCCATAATTCGTATTTGTGCAGGACAAAATGTTACAAACAAAATTTTCTAATAGAAGTTTGTCAGCACTATAATTAATTTATTTTTATTTATTTTATTCAGCACATTCGAGTATAAGTGTGTGTTAAATGGAGATGGTATTAATAGTAGAATGAATGTAGGGACGAATGGAATGCAAAAAAGTGTAATAGGTGTGAACAAAAAAAATAATAATTCAATGTGGAAAATCAATCAAGAGAATTTCAACTCATGCTGTTTTATGTATTTAATTATAGATTTACGGGTTTTGAGGGTGTCTTTAGGAACCTTTTCATAAACGTTGATAATTTCTATTAGACCAAAAATTAGCAAATGTAGATGTTTGGCATCGAGGTTTAAAAAGGGCACTACGAGTATAATCAACAGAATGAGTAAATGGATAAAATTCAAGTATAACGAACCGGAGAAATAGTCGCGAGTTGTAACCAAATCATTAGTCAGCAATCTTGTTTCAATAGTAGGCAAATTAATAGATTTTAATCTATCATTATAGGGAATATCAAAAAGATTGAGAGTGTATAGAGTGAATTTCCTTTGAATAGTTTCAAGATCGTTGAGCTGCTTTTTGGTACTATATATAATAACAGGCGAACAGTAATCAATGAGTGGCAGTATGAAACATTTATAAAGTTGTAAATGAAAGGCTGTATCTTTGGCATCAAAGGTGTTTCGTAGAATAGCTACTTTTTGGTTGGCTTTGTGACAGAGATTTGTGATATGTTGTTTGAATGAAAGCTTTGAGTCAACTATTATGCCTAGATCTCTAACTTGATCAACTGCATTTATCGGTTGTCCATCCACTTCATATACATGTTCAGGATTATTAGTTCCAAAATGCAAAATGAGGGATTTGGAGTTATTAAGGAACATGCCGTTGTGGTTGCACCAACGAAGTATATTATTAATATCGGACTGAAGTTGATGGAAATCATCAAGTGAGTGAATAGGTTGTAGAATTTTGGAATCATCTGCATAAAAGAATGGACATTTAATGATTTTAATTAAATCAAAGGTGAAAATAACAAAAAGTATTGGCCCAAGTACTGTTCCTTGGGGAACACCACTGAGAACCGGCATATGATCAGATGTGGAATTGTTAAAGCGAACGGCCTGTGACCTATTGGTTAACCAGTTTTGGATAATGTTAACAAGTTGAGGGTTAACTTTGTATTTATTAACTCATCACTCTTAACTATAAAAAAAATTAATTGTTAAAAAACTCCTTTTTGATAAAAGTTACGGTTTTTTTGAGTGAGTGAGTAAGCAAATATTGGTTAGTTATAGCGTATCCGGATAGTCTATGTAGGCGCGTGAAGCATACAAATGTCGCTCCTGAAACATTATTCTTCACAGTTAGCGGATGAGAAGGAAAAGACAAGTTGACTTTTCCTTTCTTTAACGAAAAAAATTGTGCATTTATTCTTTTAGGCATGTATAAAACGACCTCAAAAGATCCGGTTCTCCTTTTCTGAAAAAAATTCTCCTACCTTTGGTGGTTTGGCCCATAACATGTTATTGCTTAGCTTTAAGAAAGAGTTGACCGCGTTTTTGCAAAATATGAATTTTATACAATTGTTATTTGAGTGAGCGAAGTGAACGAATGCTCACTTAACTTAGTTATCTAGGATAGATAATCTAGTTTGCATGAGGCTTGTATTGTCTATTGCCTGTCATGGAACATGATTATAAACTTAGCTTAGATTCGCAGTGGCTGTCGTTCGTTACCGCCCAAATATACTAGAGTTTCTACTCCTGTATTTAGAAGAAGTACAAAACAAAATGTATGTGTGTAATAAAACATGAACTGGAAACAATCAATGTTCTAAGCCGCTTCAGTGACTGTCGTTATCACCCGAATTAACCAGCTTTTTCTCTATTGTGTTTAGAAAGTAGACTCACTCACTCACTCCTCATTTCACTTCACTCACTCATTCACTAAACCACCAACTCATCACTCAATCACTCGTTTATTCCCCACTCACTCACTCCCTCACCCACTAGTTAACTCATCACTCTTAACTAACGAACTCAATCATATTATCAAAAGTCATTAAAATAAAAAACTATTCATGTAAGTTACGGTATTTTTAGCTTCTTTGTAACTGATTACCCTTTCACTTTTTGCAAGCGCATTTTGGATTCGAAATTAGTCACATTGCAGATTTTTTTTAAATTAATTTTTTTAATTAGTTAATTTTTCAGTTCGTTGTCAGAAGAATTCGAATTCTACTCAAGTTTTCCAGGTCTCCTTTTTGTGTAATTGGATTGTTTTATTTACAGTATTTTTAACGGTCGGCCGGTGCTAAATATCTGATCGACGAAAATGGCAGGAGATGACGAGGGAAGCGACCACGATGATGAGAAACAGAAACGTTTCGAAGAGTCTCCGACTCTCAATGATGAAAAATCGTCGACTTCTGCTGTAATCAGACAAGACCAGGTTGGGTTGGCTAAATTTATTTTTTAATTTGAGCACTTCTCATTCAATAAATTTGACTTCAGGATACCCTGAGTTCGCCCTTCAGACAGTCATGCTGCACCACTGCACTGACCTGACTAGCTCCTTGCTCACCCACTCGATCACTCACTCACTCACTCACTCTCACTCACTCACTCACTCGATCACCTCACTTACACTCACTCTCTCACTCACTCACTCACTCACTCACTCACTCACTCACTCACTCACTCACTCACTCACTCACTCACTCACTCACTCACTCACTCTCACTCACTCTCACTCACTCACTCACTAACTGTCACTCACACACCATTGCAAAAAACGGTAATGCTGATTTTCAGGTTGACACTGCCGTTCGATTTATGATGGGTCCCAAAGTGCGTAGTACACCGGTAGAAGACCAGAAAGAGTTCTTGAGAAAGAAAGGTGTGATGATTTTCATTTTATCGTTATAGCCGGAAAAATTATTTGTGTCGCATGTGTAAAACTTCGACACATGCGACACAAATAATTTTTCCGGCTATACATTCTTCGGTCTGATAGCATTCTTAGGTTGGACACCGTGTTTTGAATGACATACTCATATATGAACGTCTCTTAACGTTTTATTAAATGTTCTAGGCGGTAGTAAATGTTTGACAGGTTACTGGTTTTATCGTGATCACTTGATGAATGACAATTCATTTCAGGCCTAACAGCAGCCGAGATTCAGGTGGCAGTGGATCGAGTTGAAGCTCAGCTTGGTTCAGGTGGTGTCAGTCATCGTGAGCTGACCTTATATAATGATGATGTGTCGGCAGGTCATCAACGTGTGATGATGATGCCTCAACAACAGTCCTCTTGGACCACTTATGCCAACTCGATTATGATACTTGGTGGATTCAGCTATGCGCTCTATTACTTTAGCCGGGTTCGCAACACCTTTTGACTTTTTATAGTATACTTATCGTATCGAAAGTATCGTTATCGAAAAACGTTATTGAAAATATAAAATTGCTTCAGAAAATAATCCTGCCCCGTCTGTTTGGTGTGCCGGATCCGGATGAACAAATGCGTCAACAGATCGATCACCAACTCAATGAGTTGCACAATTCTGTACGATTTATGATGGATACGGTCCAGCAGACCTTACAGGTTCACTTTATCTTATATCTATCAGTTATAATGATCAGTAATGTTTCACTCTACTGTTCAAGTTAACTTAGGGCGCGTTCAGAGTTGTCTTGAGAAAGTCTCAAGAATTTTATTTGTAACACTTTCGGAGCTCATAAAAGCAAGTTTTGACCCTACCAAATGTTTCAAAATTTTCACCGGGAACAAAATTTATTTTTTTGTGTACCTGAAGGTTTACAAATAAAATTCTTGAGACTTTCTCAAGACAACTCTGAACGCGCCCTAACATGATGTTTTCAGGCCGTCCAATCGCAACAGGATAGCTTGAATCGGGCGCTAACATTGCTGGGTCAGAACGTTAGTCTTATTTGATTTGTCATACATAAACAACGTTTGATTGTCGGGGTATGCTCGGTTGAATGGAATTGAAGCGCATATTCTCAGAAGGTATGGTTCAACAACAGTGCGGCCTGATGTCCAACAAGATCATTAAACTTGACAATCACATTTCAGATGTCATCGGGTACGAACAACGATCAAATGCAGCGGCAGGTCAACGAACTGCGCAATGATATGGCCGTTGTCAAAGGACTGCTACTGAGCAGGTTAACTATATATACATATAGCATTTACAGAATGAATTTTTTATTCAGGAAAAATGCGCATTTTTTGTTGATGCAAGCTTTTTCGATACATAAAACACTTCTTACTCAAAATTATTCTAGGTGAGTAAGCGTGTAACAAGTCTCAAATGGGTTGAGTGTGTGACTGAATGAGTTATTGAGTGACTGAGCGAGTGAGTTAGTATGTGAGTCAGTGCTTGAGTGAGTGAGATGCTTTAATTTCATTGTCTGACTGAATTTAGTACTGATTTTCAAAATTAATTAACAATTCTAAAAATGTTCTGGTTCTGGTCACAAGTAAGCTTCCTCTTCGATAGTCACGAAATAAAATAATCAAATACTCCGATTGACGTACAAATTTTATTTTCAGGAACCAATTTGCGCCAGTGCCAGCCATTCCAAACTTTTCCTCACCGCCCGTGTCGGCAGCAGCTAATTTTGGCAATCGTCCAGCCACCTCACCTCAACTGCCGGCCTGGCAACAACAGAATGGCACGAGAAGTGGCAGTGGATCATCAGTTTGTTCTTGTACTGTTTAAGAAAAAATTTCAGACATGAATTCATGTCATTCTTCTTATGAACCAAGATAGTTTCTAATTTCCTAAGTTGTGAGATCACGCAATTGCAGACGGTAACGAGCTACACATCGGCTTCTGGTCCACTGGGTGATGGTGCACTGAACGGCACGGCTTATGGCAATGGACACCATCACCGTAATGACAGCAGCATCAGTGATGATGACGTCTTGTCGGAAGACGACAACAATACGTTCGTTAATCACAATGGTAATCATACTGTTGGTCTGGAAAAGGGTGAAGAAGATAGAAAACTGAGCACTCCTGTTTAACGATTGATTGCAGTGCTGCCATATCTGTATATTTATTTTCATGTTACATTTGGATTTTTTCATATGCATGCTTGGGTACTGGGTAGTTTTATATCCCTTCATTGACAACAATTTACACGATGTGATTTTTTAATTTTAGTTTCAAATACTGTCATTGCTATATCATGTCTGTTTAGTATGTGTAGATTTTAGCCATTTTGTACATGCTGGTTGATTATTATTCGTTATGACAAACGCCCATCATTGAGTTGTACTATTTTGTGCCTTCACTTAGCCCTGAACACTGGTCGATTATTTTGATTCAACTATTATTGCTATGCTATTGACCACTGTCATTTTATTATGGTTCTTATTCTTAATATACTTTTTTTAGATTGTATTGGTGTTTTCACCGGACATGTTGTGTATCAAACTGATATTCGACGTTTAATTATTGATGGTATTACAGTTATAGAATAAATACTTTATACGACAAAAGCGGCGTTGTTCATTTTGTATTGCTATGGTTTCGAGAGCCGGTGTCAATTTTGGCATAATATTATTTTATGATTGATTTCGAATCCAGTGTTTTTCGGATGTGCTTCATTAACTATCATTAGCTATCTTTGCTTGCAGGTTATCCGCATCATGCCGAAAGGGAGGCGTCGCAGTGGCAGGTCAGTTTTTGATTGATTCAAGTTTGATATCATGAGAATATTTCTTTCGTTTTTCAAAATGTCATTGCATTTGGACTCGTGATTTTACTATTTATCGGGCATGAAATTAAATCTAACTAGCATCACTTAGAAACATCAAAGTCACATTGGTTAGCATAGCCTGAGCGTCAAACAAACATGATTTCGTTTTTAGATTGTCGAATGGAGGGAATGAGTTGATGGAGACGACGGATGTAGGTGACTTGTCGCAGGCTGTCTACGATGAAGTGGATGAGTTCCATCAACAACGTCATAACGCGGCCATGAAACAAGCTAAAATCAGGGGTCTCAATGATTCTGACGATGAAGCAGATAACACGCGGGCTCGTATTTGAGTATGAAATTTGTTTTAAATAGTCTTATCTTTATTTGGTTATAAGTTTAGTCCCGTGCTCTGGTGCTCATATTTGATTGGTAGTTGTTTCAGGAAGTGTTTGGAGTTGATGTAGACAGCGATGATGATGATGAGGTGGATGCTGATCAGCTGGTTGGTCAACGTAATCCTTTTGATCGGGAGCCATACAGGGTGTCCTAAACAAAATATAACCAGTAAACTTTTCAAATAACGTTTGCCAAAATAAAGTTATGGAGTCAATTTTTTCCCTCGAGGTAGTCAACATAATTATTGGAAAACAACAATTTTTTTAGTAAGTCTTTATATTCATTATTGACTGAGTTGCACATTTTGAGTGAAAGTTTCTAGGAAGCTGGTGCATCAGATAAAAGCGAAGATGAAGGCGAGTCGGTATCTGATGATGAAGAGGATGAAGATGAAGAAAAATGTTAGTTTTTTGTAAAACAATGTTTGTTTTTATAGTGTCATGTTTTGATATTTGTTTCGAAAGATTCAGTGAACATAAGTGATGGCAAATTGACATGATTTGAATTGATTGCATTTCAGATCTGCCCAGCGCGGATGCGTGGGGCAAGAAAAAGTCGACGTTTTATAGCACGGACTACGTGGGCGACGAGTATGGAGGTTGGCGATATATTGTTCATTATGATTTGATACATTTTAATCTTTTTACTTCATACGACAGGTTTCTGTATCTATCATCAGTCAATCAATAACAGGTGTATAAAAACCCGTTCAGTTTTTTATGTATGTAAGTAAATGTAAAGAAAATATCACTGATCTGCGATTCAGGACTCAGCGGATCGGACATTGAAGAGGCCGAACTCGAGGAGAAAGAAGCCAGGAAGTTGCAACGCAGACTGCAGGAAAACATGGAGGAAGATGATTTACTGGGCGATATGGCTGTTAAAGTGCAGCAGGTTGATACCGTTACAAATTATTGTTGAATAATGTTACAATGTTATGTTGATCAGTCTTTCAAATTAGATGTACGCAACAGGAATATCGTATTTGAACGGTTGTTAAGATTTCGCTTTGGCGGAAACTTTTAGTATTTTAAAGCAGGAGATTACTGAAGGAATAAAATCAACGTAACCTAACTTTCTAAGTTGAGAAAGTTGTTTCAACAAACAGCTGTGGTTTCAAGTTTTTAAAGCGGTTGTAAACTGACCTCGTATTTTAGGCCAAACAACAGGCGAGTCAACGTCACACACGTCAATCAGTGTTGAGCGTACCCACGTCAAGTAGTGCCGCAGTGCCTGACGTGCTGCAGGGCACTGACCAGGACAAGCTACAATGGCTCATCAACAACAATCAGGAACTCGTCGAACTCATCCAGGAACGCAATAACATTGTTGGTACTCCTAGTTTTGTAGCTCATTTATGAACGAATATATAAATATACCGTGCAGCATGCAATACTGTCGTGACTTAGTACGCTTGCAGTGTCGTATTTCACTACTTACTAGAATATGTTGCTCACTGACTTGGTTGAGCTTGTTTGCCTGTTATCTAATATTAACTTGCATTCAACTGTAAAATATATATTTTTTTGTAATTGAGGTCCATCAACTTGAGTCGATACGACCATTTATCGAGGTGCTCAAGACCGTATCAGTACCATCGGATGATATGTGGACTGGTCTGCAGCACGGGGCGCAGGTCTTATCCAGGTTGCATGTCTTCAATAGACCATTGTATTTTGCAAGTCTACTGTTTTTTTCAAGTTTGCTTGCCAATATTCACTTGTGCTTTTTCACTTCAACTTTTTAGGAGATTTTACGGAGAGTTAATTTCAGTTACCTGCTAATGATCGAATTCTACATGTCACTAAAAGCGTCCACACCACTCGCACAGTGGACGAGCACAAAATCGCACCCTGTTATTGATAAGATTATCCACTGGAAAAAGGTTTGCGTTTGATTTAATAATCGGTGTCTTTAACTAGTTGAATCACCAAGTCACTCTGCCACACACATCCTAGATTTCTATCACTTCCTCTAACTCACTCACTTTTCATAGTCTCTCGGTAGTTCGCTCACTCACTCACTCACTCACTCACTAACTTTCCCGCTCTCTCACTTCCTCTCTTGATCACTCACTCATGCACTATCCCACTCACCCCTCACTCACTCTCACTCACTCACTCACTCACTCACTCACTCCCTGCAGGCAGTTAACCGTGCACAACGAGTGTTCAGCCATTACCAGCCACGTGTTATGGCACTCAGTTCACAGTGTCAGTCCGTTGATGGTCAGTTGGACACACAAGCACTCGCTCGGTTGCTCAGTCCCACAACCACTAAATTGAGAGCCGGCAAGCAAAAGTCCAACCAGAAAACCAAATCTGGTAAAAAGGGAAAACAAACAGATGAACTTGCGGATATGTTTGTGGAGGAGGGCCAGGAGGATTGGGATGGGCTGGATGAAGACGAACGACGAGCTATCGGGGCCAAGGTATTTCTGTTGTTTTTTACAGTAGACTTCTAGAAGAATGCATGACCAACTGACTTATAACTATGTCAATATGTGATTGGTTGACTGACTTGTAGAATTACTTATCATTACCGCCATTTGATAATCTGAAACAGATAGAATGATGCGATGTTGAGTGACTTATTGATCGTCATCCATTATAACTACAGATCCAAAAGAACCGTGGCCTCACCCCATGGAAGCACAAGAAGAAGGACAAGCACTCTCGTGTTAAACGTCGTCATCTTTACAAGAAGGCGTTGACAAAGAAACGCAGTCAAGTGCCCGATGTAAAGAGGGAGATGAACAGATACGGTGGTGAAGAAAGAGGCATCAGATCCGGTGTCGTCAAGAGTGTCAAGTTGAAGTGATTCATTGATTATGTCTGTGATTGAAGTATCCTGTCCTGTTAACCAGATATTTGTTTTTGTTAAAACATCTTCAAGGTCAGCCAATTAACGCGTGCATTCAAATCTACGTGAACTTTCTTGGTCTTTATATCACGTGTGACCAAGGTTTAACAGAACAGAATATTCGATCTGACTTAAAGAATGAGATAGCGTAAGCCGAAAATTACTTGTTATTATGATGGACTAACCGTGTTTACGCTTTCTCTAGATTTTAATTTTTGTATTTTAGACACTCGGTTAGTCTATTGTAAATCTGTTACATTTGTTAGTATTCGTTACATGATCTTCTTAGATTTTTACGTTGAATGGTTATTCTCATGTCATATTCAAAAAAAATCCGTTTAATGAAATTTGTAATTGAAGAGTGTTGCGCCATTTGTTGTAATCTTTTTCGGCTACGGGTTCTAGCCCGCCTGTCCGTATTTGCACCGTGCATGTTTACATTCAACATTATTACGCAATAATATTTCTAACTTTTTCTTTAAATATCTAAATTACAATTACAGTAAGTTATTATGTCAGCTTTCTTAAATCAATTTCGAACTGTGTCTGCTTCTCAGCGGTAACACGCTTCCAATCCAATCGTAAATATGTTTTGTTCATGTTCACGTTGATTGCAGAATGCATCCTTCCATCGCATCGAGTTCAGGGCTGCAACAGCTGCAGAGTAACACGTCTAATATTCGTAACATCTGCATCTTAGCCCATGTCGATCACGGTAAAACAACTTTAGCTGATTCGCTTATTGCCAGCAATGGAATTATTAGTGGTTGGTAGAATTCCTCTCTGGTTTGAAAATCGTTATATCAGTCGGAATTTGCTTGATTGGGCTCGTTTAGTAAATAGATGCACTTCGGTTTCCAATATTAGATAAAAGTTCAATTTTGGGTACGCATTGAGCTCTCTTCGGCTAGAGTTAAGAGACTACTGTAGGTAAACTGATATGTTCGTATTACCACTGAGAACCTGTTTTAACTGGCTACTGTGATGATAGAGGATTACTTATGCACTTACTTCATGTAATGGATGTACCTTTTACCAGGTCGTTTGGCGGGTCAGCTGCGCTACATGGACAGTCTGGAGGACGAACAGCTGCGCGGCATCACCATGAAGTCCAGTGCCATTTCACTACAATTCAACAATCAACGTTCGAAATCGTGTTATACTGTTATTCTTTAGTTGAAAGTTATATTTCGTAAAAGTTTGCATGCTCTCTATTGAATTACGTGAGTTTATAACATTATATGTTCTCGTGCATCTTACAGAATCGGACTATCTAATAAATTTAATCGACAGCCCGGGTCATGTGGACTTTTGTGGTGAAGTGTCGACAGCTACTCGACTCTGCGATGGTTGTCTGGTGGTGGTTGATGTGGTCGAAGGTTGGCTTCTCTTTTATTAAGGCTTCTTTTCCAGACATTTCTTTAGCAATTTCAGTGCTTTGGCTCAACTCAACTTATTTAACTTAATCATTATAGTATTCGTAAAAGTTTTCGAACTGAAACAAAGTGTGAAAATACAAAGTTACACAAAGTCTAAAGATGTAATCGTCTATACGGCGTGACAAAGAAAACACAAGTACCGTGAGTCTAGTGTGAGTACCGCTGTACGAGCATTAACTGCATGAGAGGCGAAGGCGGACATTCAAAACTTGAAGGAACAAAATGATATAACTTGCTTTTATTTTTCAGTTTAATAAAAAATGTGTGTTGCATTACAGGTGTATGTCCACAAACGCACGCCGTTTTGCGTCAGGCATTCAAGGAGGGACTAAGACCGTTGTTGGTCATGAACAAGCTTGACAGGCTCATCCACGAGCTCAAACTCAGTCCAGTGGAAGCATATACAAGACTTAATCTGGTCCTATCACAGGTCAGCTATCATCGAAAATGTTTTCATCGTTGACGCATGCCTTTAGATTATGCTACATATAAAGACAGGATGCCTATCTGCACAAAATCCATTTCGCCACACTGATTGTTGTTATTGTTACTGTAACTGTCGTGATGATGTTGTTGTTGTTGTCGTTACTGTTGTTGTTATTACCTTAGTATTTAGGTAAACGCAGTAGCTGGTGCCATGTTTATCTCGGAGATGATGACTGAAGCCGAGCACCATGACATCGACTACGACAACGTGGATGCACAGGAGCAACAGCTTTACTTCGACCCTCAAAATGGTCAGTTATATTCATCCGGAATGTAAATATTTCTGTCTAAATGTAAAAATATATCACTCAATTTTGTTAATGCTGCAGGTAACGTGTTGTTCGCAAGTGCATCTGATGGCTGGGCCTTCAGCGTAGCACAATTCGCTGACATTCTCACATCCAGGAGTGGGGTGGATCGAGGTTGAATCTATTTGCATATCAATATCAAGCATAGATTCTTGTAATTATATTATACATAAACGAAACGGTTATGTATTTACCTTTGAGTTGCTCGAGGTTAATGCAATTATGCGTTGATTTTAAGATGGGGGATACAATGAACAACTAATATATAAAATATTTCAGAAACGCTGATTCAACGTTTGTGGGGCGACTACTTCTACGACAGCAAACACAAGCAGGTCAAACCCAACGCTCACGATCGCGGCAAGACACCCATTTTCGCACAGCTTTGTCTGCAGCAGATTTGGTCGGTTTATGAGACGGTTGGTTACGTTACTGCAATTTCGAACTACGTGTCTTTGGAATCTACAATTTGTTAAAGTTTCTGGTCTTCTGTTCAACTGTAAACTATCCTAGGTGTGGTTGCAACGTGATGACGAGAAGCTGTCCAAAATCATCAAGACACTCGGCATTCGGTTCACGGCACGGGACGATCGTAGCAAAGATGGTCGCGTCAAGTGCCAGGTTGGAAAAGCTTCGGTTCCATGTTTCATCGAAATTTGTGTAATCTAAGCTTGAAACCTGACATGAGACACAACATTGCTCTGGCATTTCTGCCTTTCCCCACCAGTTTATCAAACCTTTCTAGCCTTTACGAGAACACCATTCTGATATGGTATTAGTGTGCCCTGTGTGCTACAGTAATGAAAAAGTCTAAATAAAATACGTATAACGTTCAGACGATAATGTCGCAATGGCTGCCACTGGCTCCATGTGTTCTGCTGGCAGTCTGCCAACTGCTGCCATCGCCCGCCCAACTGGACGATCGTCGGATGCTCTGTTTGCTGCCAGATATGAACGTGGTGGTGGCACAGTCCGATCAACATCGAGGTTAGCACTTCAAACATAAATTTATTTCTATGGATATGGGCTGGTATTCTAGAAACGTCTGTTTTTTCGTCGTGCCTCTTTGATAAAAGCTCCACATTCACACTAGTTTTGATCTGTCTAAAAAGTTGAATTTTCACAATCACCTCGGATGGTTATCGCCTATCGGACTAGTGACCGTGTGGAAAGTACTGACTGTGTCAATTGTTGATCTCCTTCAATAATGGTATGGTTTTGTTTGCAGACCTGGTTTCTAGTATCCGTACGTCAGCGTCGTCATCCACTTCGGTGATTGTGTTCGTGTCCAAAATGGTGGCCGTCGAGCGCAAGTCGTTGCCTGAACAGAAGCGGGAGGGACTCAGCTGGGAACAACTACAGGTTCGCTGTGTTACTATATTTGCCGGCATTTATGAATTACTTAATTAATGTAATTGCAATGTTTCACTGTTCATAAACGCCAAGTTTTCAACTTCAACAACCACTATCGGACGAGCGAATGGCGAGGAATTTTTCAAAAAGGATTAATTATCAATTGACTTCGTTTAGGATCGTCGTCGTCAGCGTCTGGCCAACGATTCAGCTGCGGCTGCTGGCAACGGTGTAAATGACAAACAAGTTCAACTGGAGGCAACACCGACAGTCGTACATGAGTATGATGCCACACAACCCATCAATGACATCACATTCAGTGCATACGTTTTCATCGCATTCGCCCGAGTTTTTGCTGGTTGGTCAACATATGTATGTGGAGGGTCTCATTCTGTAGATCTATTTTTGTTTCCACTAGGAAAAATTAACTATCCGGCTATTTGCTGGTTAGAAAAATATTATTTGAGTAATTGTAATTTCATGTAACAAAACTCACATAGCAAACATGTGGGCCCTCGATTAACACCATCGGGGAACCCAGGCGGTAGGGTGTTTGTCCTGCTCCCGCCAGGGACAGACTTTGGATCGGATGGTTTTTATGTGGTCGGTATGTACACATTACGATTACCCCACTGGTCTGTATCAATTTCTGGTGTGTTGAACTGTATATTACTGAATGATTGTTGTCGTGTTTCAGGTACATTGCACAGCCACTCGTCACTGCTTCTCATCAAGCACGTCAAGCCCAACGCCAATCGACTCGGCGACGACAACACAATCGACGAATCGCCAACTGTCGAGTGTAAAGTCGGCCAATTGTACGTTTTCATGGGTCGAGAGCTGACGCCCGTTGAGTCGGTGCCCGCTGGCAATATAGTGGGCATTGCTGGTTGGTGCTCGGTGGTCTCTTTGAAATCCAATTTTAGTTGGGTGCGCATTCAGTGATTTATCGAGTATTAGGTCAACTAGTTAGTCTAACTTAGTGCTGCCCAACAACAGCCTCAACAACAACCTCAACAACTATAACAGCTGACAACAACAACAACAACAACAACAACAAAATGCACATTTTTAGGACTAGACGAGCACGTGCTCAGCTCAGCCACGCTGTCAACGAGTGCGTTATGTCCTCACCTGGCCGCTCTACTCATCAACGCCGACCCGATCGTGCGCGTCAGCATCGAACCTCGACGACCAGCGATGATGGGCAAACTGAGACAGGCGTTGCGACTGTTGCAACAGAGTGATCCATGCGTGCAGACATCGTTGGAAGTTGGTGTTGTTGTTGTTGGTGTTGTTGTTGTCTTTGTTCATCGTCAATGCTCCATACTCCATTTTATCATTTAAGAAGAACTGCTTCCGTCAAGCTGGGTGAAATGAAAAGAAAAGTTTTTTTGATAAATCTTCAACAACGTTGCGGTAAAAAATGGTTTCAATCCAACCATTATTTGCTTCTTATTACTAATAGATTCTACCAACAGGAGACCGGTGAAATCGTGCTGGCCACAGCTGGCGAAGTTCATCTGGAACGATGCGTGTCGGATCTGAGACGTAGATTCGGATGCGGGGTGGAGGGGGATGACGATGCTGAGGACGAGTTGGTGCTGGTTGTCGTTGCAAGCGTTTGGTCTTACCAACTACGTTCATTAAAATGGTATAATGGTATATATTCATGCTTACATTTGCAGGTTGATCGTGTCAGCACCGATCATTCCGTTCATGGAGACGATAGTGCCCCGACCCAAGTTGGACATGGTAAATGAGGCCATCCAACATCTCGATCAGTCCGATAAGGAACTCGTTGGTCAGAGTTCAGATTCTGTTTATTACACGGTGACGGTGTCTTATGGAATCTTATGCACGGAATTATCTGGTAAAACCCAATTAATTTTATATTCAATTCAGGTGCAAGTGCACACATCTAATCGACGTGCCGTCTTCGGCATTCGTGCAGTGCCATTGCCAGATGAAGTCATCCATCTGCTGCAGTCCAGCACCAGACTCATCGATGCCATTCAGCATCTCCTCAAACCCAACAAATACATGACCAAAAACGTTGGCGGATTCTTTTTACTATTCCTACCATCTCGCTCTTCTAAATCATAAATTATGCTTATTATTGATAACTGTAGGTTTTGGTAGACATAGTATAACCTAAAAAAGGCCATGCTGGCAGTGTTCAAACCATGTCATTTTAAAATTATTAACGACTCAATTGACACCTTAGACGCTAAAAGGTCAGCGTGGTTTTGTTAAGTTCAAAGATTAGAGTGATAAATACGGCCTCCAAAACAAATGAGTAAAATTATATTCAGGAATCGGATCTGTGTGACAAAATTCTGTCCAACGCACAACTGGTTGCCGACATGCAACAATTCAGGCGCAAACTGCTGGCCGCCTTCGAGAGGACCTGGACGGAACGAAACGCTGAATCGGCCAGTTACTGGAGTCGTATGGAACTCAGGGATATTCTTATTATTGGTTGGCTGTCGGCCACTTGGTTCATGTTGTTATCGTTGTTGTCATTGTTGTTCATGTTACTGTTTTTATTTATTTTGTTCATATTACTGTTTTGATCAATTTATTCCAGTTGATCAAATCTGGTCGTTTGGTGCAAAGAAGGCGCCAGCTAATCTACTCATCAACCGATTACCTGAATTTGAGAGCGAGTTGGATAGTTGCAGTGTGTGGAGATGTCTGCCCAATGAACTGATCAGACTCACCAGAACCCGGCATGATACTGGTTGGCTGTCGTTTATAGTTCTGTTGAAATAGCTGTTTTGTCTGTAAATTCCGGATATCCTTCTTTTATTCTCATCCAAACAGAACATAATTATATAATTGCATTCT
The DNA here is from genome assembly GCA_964036265.1 of Daptonema setosum. Classification (NCBI taxonomy): domain Eukaryota; kingdom Metazoa; phylum Nematoda; class Chromadorea; order Monhysterida; family Xyalidae; genus Daptonema; species Daptonema setosum. Next base: position 12,679,556 of record OZ038445.1, read on the forward strand.
ACTGCTTTTCAGTGAAAAGCAATGAAAGCGAACCCGGCGAAGAATCGGCACCGAATTGCCCACGTCAGAATGTGGACAGCGAAGTGTTGTTGGATTGGGAGAGAAGCATCCATTACGGATTCAAGTTGACGTGTGCGTCAGGTGGGCTAATACTTCAAAGTTCTTTATTATTTTGCAATGCATAATTTCAAGACATTTCTTCTTTTGTGTTTTCTTATTAGGTAATTTTTATGCTCGTTTTAATTTCTATAATGTATAATTTGTGATTTTGAATTGGTATGTGACAGGTCCGATGTGCGGTGAACCGATGCGCGGAGTTGCGTTTCTGGTAGAGAAGTGCGAGCTGACCGATACTGGCGATGCAGGCGGTTCGTTCGTAACCAGAAATTATAGTTCAATCTTGTAGTTGGCAATCATAGCTGAAATCTGAAATTATAGTTTACATAATTAGTCTACTTTGCCTTAAATGTTTTACATCTATTTATTCAAGAATACTATGAATCAAAACGAACTTTTTCAGCTGCCATCGTGGACTCGTACGGGCCGATGTCCGGACAGATCATCGCTGCCGTTAAGGAAGGTTGGTTGAATTGTTGTCCAGTTTTATGAATTGTGTTCAACAATCACTCACATCACATTAAAACTCAATCAGCAACTCACTCACTCAATCACTCACTCAATCAATCAATCAATCACTCACTACAACGCACTCATTCACTCAACTCACGGATTATCTCATAATAAAACTCAATCATTAACCCACTCGAATCACGCACATTAACACGCTACTCAATCAGTGACTCACTAACTCATCTAATAACCTGCTTATCTACTCACTGGTATCACTGGCAGGTTGTCGCCAGGCGTTCAGTGTGCAGTCGCAACGACTGGTCGCCGCCATGTACTCGTGCGTGATTCAGGCAACTCAAGAGGTGCTGGGCAAAGTCTATGCCGTCCTATCTAAGAGGGAGGGAAAGGTAATCAAGTAACCTAATTATTGAGTAAATCAAAGTAATTTTTTGTTGATCAAAAATCATCGACAAAAACAACAACTGAAAGCAACAACAACAACCACAACAACAACAACAACAACAACAACAACCAACGACAACAACAACAAAAGTGTGTTTCAGGTGTTATCAGACGAAATGAGCGAAGGCACCAACCTGTTCCAAGTGCACGCCTCACTGCCGGTCGTCGAGAGTTTTGGATTCGCCAACGAGATGCGCAAACGAACGAGCGGTCTGGCATCACCGCAGCTCGTGTTCTCGCATTGGGAGGTTGCCATATCATTATCATTACGTTTATCATTTTAGTATGTTTCGTCATTAGTCTGAATTATATCACATAGGTTATGTTATATGAATTAGGTTACTTTTCGCCGCTTGTCTAATCTAGTGCATGTGGCGCCAGTCTCGAAAACTGGTGGGCTCAGGTTCGAAACTTGACTTGAGACACAGATCTTGACGCGTTGCTCTGGGTGTCCCTGCTATTGCCTTTCAGTTTATTCAACATTGCTGGGCACTACTAAAACACCATTCTGCTACGGAATATGGAAAAGTCGCAGTGAAAAATAAGCAAATATGTTTGATGAATTTGTGTTAACAAAGCATTATGTTTATTGTGGTAACGTTGCAGATCATTCCGATCGATCCATTCTGGGTACCGACAACCGAGGAAGAGCTGCTGCATTTTGGTGAGCACGCAGACAGCGAGAACAGAGCACTCAGGTTCGGGTGATCACATCGTTAATCAGTTTTTACGTTTACCTCACTTAATTCTTTCAAAAAAAATTGCATGTAAAAGCACAGTCACATGTTTTCATACATCCTCAGACCTCACTCAATAACTTTAACGAGAAAGGGTTGCTCAAATTACAGGTACATGAACGCAGTGCGTCGTCGTAAAGGGCTCAAAGTCGATGAGAAGATTGTCCAATTTGCCGAGAAACAAAGAACATTGACCAAGAGCAAGTAATGATGATTGATCAACATTTAAGCATTGTTTCGTACTTGAGATAAACCGTACTTGCAATGCAACACTCATCCTGATATGATTAACTTGGATTTCTCTGAACATCAATCTACTCATTACGTAGGGATTTTTATTCGGTGGATATTTAGATTGGGGTGTAACAAAAATAATGTGAAGTACGTAAGTGTCACAAGACAACGACTTGCGAAACCTATAATTTATTATATTTGCAAGTAAACTCAAAATAAATTGGCCGAACTAAGATTTGTTGCTGTTATTGTTATTGTTGTTGGCCTTTGTTATCGACTACCAGAGTTCTATGCACATTGACGAATCATATTCACTGTGATGCTTGAAAAATTTTATTCGATGAATGAGGTGAATAAAAATGAAAAAACTATTCGTTATCGGTTGCACTTCGTTTGCTTGCCATGTTGCTTGCTATGCTTGGTTTTGGTTGCCACAATTTCCATTGCTTTTTTGTTTTCCTCTATGTTACATTTAATGGACTTTTACGTTTTTCATGACTGACTCCCCGGGTAACATTTTTATTTCTTCTCAGATTGCACCTATTTTATCATGGATTGCATTTGTCCGATTTGGTTCAATATTCCGACAAAGTGTTCGTATCGATTATTCAAGTGCTAAACCACAGGTTTTGGTGAATGGAGGGTACATTCAGTCAGTATGATACCTCGGGTTTTGGTGAATGGAGTGTACATTCAGTCAATATCAATATGATACCTCGGGTTTTGGTGAATGGAGTGTACATTCAGTCAATATCAATATGATACCTCGGGTTTTGGTGAATGGAGTGTACATTCAGTCAGTATGATACCTCAGGTTTTGGTGAATGGAGTGTACATTCAGTCAATATCAATATGATACCTCGGGTTTTGGTGAATGGAGTGGACATTCAGTCAGTATCATACCTCAGGTTTTGGTGAATGGAGTGTACATTCAGTCAGTATGATACCTCAGGTTTTGGTGAATGGAGTGTACATTCAGTCAGTATCATACCTCAGGTTTTGGTGAATGGAGTGTACATTCAGTCAGTATGATACCTCAGGTTTTGGTGAATGGAGTGTACATTCAGTCAGTATGATACCTTAGGTTTTGGTGAATGGAGTGTACATTCAGTCAATATCAATATGATACCTCGGGTTTTGGTGAATGGAGTGTACATTCAGTCAGTATGATACCTCAGGTTTTGGTGAATGGAGTGTACATTCAGTCAATATCAATATGATACCTCGGGTTTTGGTGAATGGAGTGGACATTCAGTCAGTATCATACCTCAGGTTTTGGTGAATGGAGTGTACATTCAGTCAGTATGATACCTCAGGTTTTGGTGAATGGAGTGTACATTCAGTCAGTATCATACCTCAGGTTTTGGTGAATGGAGTGTAAATTCAGTCAGTATGATACCTCAGGTTTTGGTGAATGGAGTGTACATTCAGTCAGTATGATACCTTAGGTTTTGGTGAATGGAGTGTACATTCAGTCAGTATCATACCTCATGTTCTAGGGAATAAAGTGTACATTCAGTCAGTATGATGCCTCTCCAAATAAGTATCAAAAGAATTTTTTTTTGTCATTTAACCCAATCCCATTATTATTTAATCTCACTTTGCTTCTCCTGCTGAGTTTATCTACTTTTTGATTTATCCTGTGTTTGCTTGTTTTATCACAATTCAACATATCTAGATATGTAGATGGGCTAAGCTGTCATATTCATCCTACATAAGTCTGACCTGACCCTTTTATTATAGTGTTTCATTTAGGCCTTGTCAAAACAATACAATGTGTATTTCCCTTCTGTTATCTTAACCTGACGTCAATTGGTTAATAACGTTTCACCTTGTGTCTCCCCATGACTCTTGTCATTTGACGCAGTCTGTCATAACTATTAATTACCACTTGAAACGAACTTACTAAATCCGATTGTATCTTTCATAATTAATGTTTATTAGCATCCATCACCAAGCACTGGCGGACGAGCCAGATACTCGAAAGAGAGCATAATCTTTTTCAAAGTGGGGAAATTGGCAGAAGTTTGGTTATTTCACCTACACCTTGAAAAAAAAATTCAAACAAATCCAAAAAATGCTAAAGAATGGAGAATTGCAGTTTTGCCTCCTCTCGTGTCTGCTGGTGTCACCGATGGCGCCCTACCGGTTTTATGGACCTGAATCGATGTCACTAGCGGACGAGAACGAGTGGCAAACGTGCAATTCACCCCTCTTTGTTGTTTTAAAAGAGAATAATTCGTTCCCTGAGGTGTAGCTAAAATGGCTTAATCTCTGCCAATTCCTATCTCTTTGTTGAAATTGCCTTCCCTTTGGAGGTTTGACTCGTCCGCCAGTGATCGATGTGACACCACATTACCTGGCATCAAAGTAACCCAGATTAGACGTGGACTGCGATTGTTTCAATAGTTTTTGCCCACCGACACGACACGAACGCGTGTCTGTGAATGTTGTTTTTAGGTGACAGACAAACAAGTGAGAGTGTAAAAGGTGAGTGATGACCCGCTGAGATGACGGACGGCTGTCACACCGCTCATGTGAACCAGTCACTATGTAACTGACTCACTGCCGGAAACTACAGTCACTGGTACATCCGATAGATTTGAATTGATTGTTCAGTCCTTGAAATTTCCACGTTTCGAATTTACCATTCTACGTAGAACATAGGGATGTCGTTTTGTTGCCATCTACCTACATGTGGACTGTAACCACAACGCCATCCAGTCACTGACTAGTCTGACATTCCGCACCCGTCAATCACTCAAACAGACTCATTCCATTTCCCTATTTGATTGTACAAAATGTACTTTTTGTAATTTCGAAAACATGTATGTCATGTAGTCCTTTTTGTCATTCACGTCGCTGTCGTAACTCACGAATCGTACGCAGCGAGAAAAGCCATTTATTTGTTTGACGTTATCGGTTGTAATTTGTAGAACCGAGTGTCTGTCAATCAAACAAGCGCTACTCCACGTTAATCAATGATTTGAGTGATAACTCTTGTCGGTGGTGCATGTTTTAGTAGAGCCTTTAACTAGCGGCATTATACATGAAAATGTGGCTTCAAACGACTCAAATCCATGCGTTGAGGAAAGAATTTCTTTACTCTACTGTTCTGTGATCATATTGTAGGCCATTTCTCTCATTAATCGGATATACTTTCTATTTTTGATTGTCTTCCTCTACACAAAATCAAAACAAACAAGCACTGAACGTAGATAATGACCATGCAGAAGATGGTCAGTGATTGGCTGTTTGATTTATGTGTCACTCATTCATGCATAACTTAATTGCGGTGTCCTTGGCCCAAATGCGCTAGATGTGTGTGTATCATCATATCCAGATCTATCGGATGAGCAATATACATACGGTCATCGTACTTTTAGCTTTAACAGTTATTTTAATAAATACATCACTAATTACATGATGATTAAAATAAATCTCAATCTGGTACACCGTCGTTGGGAGAACAAATAATTTAATTTGTTTGTACGTTACTTAGCGATTTTGAATTTGATGTTCGTTCTGATTTGTTTGCTACCGTTGATTATTGTGGTTTGGGTGTATATTCATGTCTTGACATGCATCACAGATTGATTAACGTTTTTATATTAGTCTTCCACATATCATTTCACTCGAATACAAGCGTCCAATAACGGTTTATTTTCAAACCATAATTTTACTCCACCGCACTGGCGGACAAGCTAATCCTACAAAGGGAGGAGACTTTGCCAAAGAGGGGTGAATTGGTAGATTTCATGCCGCCGTTCTACCTACAGTACAGGGTACACCTTAGGGAACAAATTCCTTTCTTTGAGAATGTCAAAGAGGGGGAATTCAACTTTTCCCACCCTTCTCGTCCGCTAGTGCTCTACCGTAATATTGTAAATAATCATTGACCGATCCAATCTGTTATTTTAATTCTACCCTGTGTTTTCCTCCATTTGAACTCATAAATATCTCAGTCGAATAATAGTTTATTTATTCGATCCGGTTGTTAACTTTGACTGCGCGGTACTGTAGATTAGAAGAGTTGGCTTGCTTTCGCATAAACTACCATTTATGCATTTCCATATTAAAACTCGGAATGTCTTTGACAAACAACTTACTATTTTGTCACAGAAATGGTTAATTACGCAATGATTATTACTCGGTAAATGGTTATGACTCGTTGGCTTGTGGTCGGCGGGCGTCAATGATTACAACGTTGCGGCACTGGCTAACGAGCTAACCCTCCAGCGGGAGAATCATTTTTTTCCACTACGGTTTTTTTGGCTATTTGAGGCCATTTTACCTACACCTTGAGTAACAGATTGTACTCTTTTAAACAACCAAAGAGGAGAGAATTCCACTTTCACCCTTATCATGCGCTCGTGCGTTGCGGCATTGCGGTTGTTGTGTGACATGAGAACATGAGTTGTTATCGTGTAATACGACAAGTACACGTTATCGTTTACAACCACCGCAAACACCACCCTCTCTGTCCCGGGGTCATCATCTCCAAGTGTTTTATTGAGTTTTGATCCGATAAGATTGATGATCAGTGCACTATTTATAGTCGGCATTTTTATATTCCTGACTCATTTTGTGCAGAGGAACAATCCTACCGTCGTCTTCGTCAGGTTTAGCCAACTATGCAATATACAGGGCCGAAATATTTAGTTCAAATGCGACAATAATATAAACTCCGAATATATAACATTTGCTGAATCTGGCTGCATCATTCATTTCGGTGAAAATCGTCAATTTACCGTGATTCAGCAGATAGGAAATATAATGAACGGACTGTTATCATGTTCGATTTTCGTTTGTTTCAGTTGCCTTTCAGTTAATGAAAATATAAATGACCTAATATTTGTTGATATCAATAAATTATGGAGTAGGTTTTTATTTGACTGGATATCTGACTTGGAACTTCTGTCGATTCGAGATGATGGTGGGAGCTTGTTTACAACATTAATGCAATGTGGAATGTGTGCCTGATTGTTTGCGTTACTGCCGTTCGATTGGCCATGTTGGCTGACTCACTCCCAAAGCCATATCAGCTTGTTGTCTCCAGAGGCTAATTCGCTGTTTATCTATTTTTGACTGCTGTAGATAACCAGAAAAACTTCTAACCTTTCATTTAAAAATGTAATTACGTTTTTTATACTCACTAGTCACTCCACTCCACCGCTTATCACCGCCGGTTTTTTACACGTTTCTATTCCAATATACCACCAAGGATGAGCTTAATATTAGTGTGCTTCTGCTATGAGCTCTGGATGATTGATCTTCCAAGTATACGTGTGTCACGTAATATACCACTGCTTGACAAAACACTCATCAAGTGACGTAACATTTCACAAGTTTGCTCACCTCTTCGCTTCAATGTCACACTTCGCGATTCACTTCACTTTCACTAATTCATAACAACAATCACTTTTCGGCGTTTTCACTCCTCAGCTCACCCACTTGCTCATTCCGGTCCATTGGCTTTCAAAGAGTCATAATGTACGCTTTTAATATTTTTTCGGGACCTTTTTAGCCGGCAGCGCTGATCTACTCCAACACGGTTGTTGTTACGGGGTGGGAAAGTGCAACAACGAAGGGCGCCATTGTGCTGTTACGCCAGTCATTATTGTGGTTATCGGTTGCAACAAGTACGAATCACGTCGGATGTGCTTAAATGGTAAAACAAATACAACTGTTTATGTTTTCATTGTTTGAAATCAGTTTTACTATTGGATTGAATGAAAATAAGATGGTGATTGGTACTGTTTGTTGAAAGAGCATGGCACTGTCAACATTATCTGTCCGATGTATCCGCTACCCAATCCAGATGACATCTTAAGTTGGACAAACAAGTGCTTAGTGACGAAATGATGTTCAAAGTCCGCAATATCGTATGCCATTAATCTGGTATGAACGGTAACTTGTAAGCCAGTGTTGTCATTGATGTGTCTTTGTCTACTCGTGTCAAGTCGCATGCATGTGTTTCTTTCTGCCATGGTTCATTGGGCAGTTTATCTTATCTTAACAACATTGATCGGTATTTTGCCAGATTGCTTAGAATTCCCGAAGTTTGTGTACTAATTGACCGGTTGACTAAACGAATAAGTTTTTTTTTGTTGTTGTATGTTTTTTATGTTCTTTTAGTTGTTAGTTGCAGAATGTTTACTGCTCACTCGTGCTTTTATACTTCACTTTCTCAGTTCTTACTCACCGCTCTTTCATGTACTGCTTAGAATCAATATCCAACATCCAAATGTTTAGTTGAACTTGAAGTCAACTTCTCGAAAAAAGTCAAAAAATACGCCATAAAAGCGCGTTCCAATATTCAATCTGGCATTACATAAGATTGCGATCAGCGTTTCTAATGGTTGTGGTCAGTGAATCCGTCCCATCCGTCTTCTGATATCGTCCACTTTAGACGCCAATAAAAGGGCATTACGATAGTAAGGCTTATGATATTGTTTTATAGGCAACGTTACGAGCCAATTCACTGGGCCCGAACAGTAATCAGTTGAAGGGGATTTGTACTCCATGTGACTGAAGATTACTGATATTATTGGATGCAAACCTTGAACCTGTGCCTGATGTTAAGCGAGAAGTTTAGTATTTCCTGAATTGACAAAGTTGATTCTTATAATAATAATTCATTCTTATTTATGCTCACATCTTCATATGTGTTCTGCTCTTGATGCCAAATTACTTTTTTATTCTCGCTTGATTATGAAGAAAATTCTAGCTGCGAGATTTCGGTTGGTCACTTAAACGTGGACGTTACATAATTGTGATGTGATGCATAATCCAGATTCATTCGTATACAAGTTACGTATCTCAACCACTTGCTATCATCATACATAAGTAGGTTGCTGCTTTATCGAATGGTGACACGTGCACACTCACGACTGCAGTGTCAGATCTGCCGTACCTAAAATATGATACATGCGTATGATTTTATTTCTGCACTCGCTAATCTCGCAAGATGTCGATGCAGGGGAAATTCAGCTAGAGAGAATACCCAGATTTGTCTCATACATTTGTCAAACTTTCAGACTCACAGCTGTTATCCATGGAAGCGTGAATTCCATCCAACATGAACATACAATATGTATGTATCTCACTGACCTCTCGTCTGCGTAGCGTCTGAACGTCAGCTCACAATCCACGCTCTCTCTCTTTCAGCCTTCAACTGGGCACGGCTGTAGATTTTGTCAAACTCTGAATTTGGTGAACACACCGAACGTTTATATCACTAATCCAGTGTGTCGCAGTGCTTCTCGGTCGAATGTGTATATACTTACTGGCCGGCCTGAACTCCTTATATGTGGGTAAGTGATATCGATCACCATCATCATCATCTTCAGTCCAACTACCACGTGTCCCGATAGGATTATATTCTCCAAACAGAAATCGTGCTAATGGATGAAAAATTGAACTTAAGTAGGTATATGTATGTATTCATTTTTTGAGACCCTTCACCCGACTAATCTAAAAAAATAGTAAAATACTCATTTACTTGATTCCTTCAATCCGCTATCTTAGCTACCCCTCCCCGGAAAAGCGTAGTCTGGCGAACGAACACACCCCCACCCCACCCTCCCACCACTTGAATCTCTTCCGTTCGAGTCAATTTGTAAATATTTGTCAATTACGCCAGATATCTCGTTTCGGCGTCTGATCGAGCGTAATAATTGGTGATTGCGATCAGATGTTTCATTGGGACAGCGGATGACTGAGAAACTTGATCTGCTTTGTAAATCTTGTACTTTAAATAAATACTTTTGTGAACACTTTTCCCCGAAGTTTTCCATCTTTCGTGAAACTTCGATTCATTTGTTGTTCATTGTTATCCGCTGATATGAGCTGTATTTACATACTTATGATGTAATTATGTAGCAGTAGTAATAACTCTCAATTTGTTGAGGCAATCAATTACACTACTTGAGCTGTGTTCTTGGATTGCGGGCATCTGCTGGCTGCAGGCAACACTTTGAACCATAAATCACACCAACACAACCAAGTTATTGTATTAGTTATCTGTTATTGTGTAGCTTGGTATGTGAATTGAATTCGGAATTACTGATTTTCTGTAACACGGACTTTGAAATTTCGAAGTAATTTCAATCCATTTTTTCCTAAATCAGCTTATTGCATGCTTTCAGTCTTGAAACCAGTTTTTGTATAATCAGCGTCCAACTAGATCACTCTGCAAAGTAGACACAATACCCTTTATAATATGCTTTTAGTATATAACGGTATCTTCATGATTCAGACCCACATTCCTTATACTCTCTGCTTCAAACCCAATAGCCGGAACGAAATCATTTTCCAGCGCTCATTTATCATGTGATTTAGGTTTGACTGTGGCTTTATATGGCAGATCTGACGGCTATCTTCTGCTCCAGTTGTACCACCGAATACCCGGGATGATGGACGGAAAGTTTACGGCATACGTTTCCTTGAAATTCTTATGTAATATCTGCCGATTATGCCGGTAATTTGCAAGCAACTGATACAATACAATATGATTTCACATGTGTATGTATTGTTTTCTAATTCATTTACATATTTCTTTTCATTCATGCACACAATGGAAAAAGTCTTTTAGTATGAAACTTGAAGTCTTTCGATGGTGAAAATCGAGATCACGTAAGGAATGTTCATAAAATATTTTTATGTTAATAAGGTTTCCTCCAAAATTACTCACTCACGGAAAAATATCAGTCAGTGGTAGTTTTTTGAAGCTGCAACCTCCAGGATGGTGTAGCCGGTACGTATGGTAATTGGGTACGGAGAATTCCCAGCCGTCACATAACTTAGGCCAATACGTACTACTCACATTATGAGCAATAACTTACTGTAATGTAAGATACAAATGATACTGTCGACTCGAGTTATACTATACTCTATTATAACTCTGGTGATAACAATGCATCTTGACTCTTGTGTACATACATGTACATACATACATAGTAATCAATCAACATAATCATGTAGAATGTGGTTTCATGTTCATTATGATATATAGAGATTTGTTGCTTAACCTAATCTTATCATTGTTTCACGTCAAAAACTACTTCTGCTCGTGAGGAGGAAGGTGGAAAAAATTGATATACAATGCAATCATACGATTGCATAATTGTGAGAACTACCGCAGTCCTGTGTTTGTTTCCTGTTTCATCGCTCGTCTCAGCCTTGGTTGATTTGAAAAGCCCGTTTTGTTGGTCTTTGCTGTTGATTGTATTGTTGTGGTGGGAACCACTGGCCGACCAGCCAAACCTCCAAAGAGAGAGGAATTTCGTCGAGGGAGGGGGAATCGGCAGTCTTGAAGCTGTTTTACCTTCACATTAGGGAACAAACTGCAGTTTTCAAACTTTCCAAAGAAGGGGAATTTCGCTTTTCCCTCCCCTTCTCGTCCACAAGTGGTGGGAACAGAATCTGTGAATGTCTTGTTGCGGCTAACCACTTTATATTGCATTTTTTACTGTTTACTCTTTTACAGGGTGGGCCAAAAAAAAACGACCAAGCTTTGATTTGATATAAAAATGGCTGTGATGAATTTTTACAATTGTCCTTTTCACCATATGTTAACAACATATAAACTTAGTTATATTGAGAATTTTGGTAGGATCGGTTGGGTTTGAGAGAAATGTGCACTTTTGACTGAAAAAGTTGCTCGCTCGTTTTTACAACAGCCATACACAGCACTGTACGATATATTGTCCCTACGATGAGATTTGTGACTGAAACATGGACTTCTGTTGTTTTTTTTGGTATTTTTCAGTACAGTTAACCATTTCCCGCATAAACCGATGAGTTTCATCAAAAAATTTCGGTTTGAAACTTTTATGAAAATTTTAAATGAAAAAGTGAGAAAGTGGCGTTTATTAGAGTATGACCTGTTTTGAGTGTGTTTTCGAGTTTTTTTCTGAATTAAAATAAGGTTAATTCTATCATACATTAAATTTGTTTGTTTTGATAGTTTTTGATGAAAATTTTAGTCTACAAATTGATAAAAATCGTAGTTAAGTCCCATTATAAGCTGTTGTAAAAATGCGCGAGACGTTTTTTTGGATGCACGTGCACAACTTTTGTTAGAGTCAACATATCATATTGAAAACTTCAGGAAAACTAAGTTATTATGTTATTAATATATGTTGAAAACGACAAGCTAAAAGAATGGACACAGCCACCTCTAGGTCAGATCAAAGTGTAGTCGTTTTTTTTGGCCCACCCTGTATATTTACAAAGTACATACCGTATCGTACCGTATGTACGTACTTCGCATTGACTGTTCAAATCTGCAACATCTCTAGCCTTGTTACCGATTGGTCGTATATTATTAAGATTTAAGATTTACATTATCGGTACATTACAGCTGGCGTTTTTTTGACGCGGATTTCATTCTTTGTTTGTTTTTACTGTGTTTGCGCAGCTAAATATATTGCAGTACTAAATCATAATATGCTAACAATTTGCATTTGTGGCAAGGTTGCATGCCGTTTCTTGTTTGCCAATGCATGAATCATGCTACAAATGCACCAGACATTCAATTCATTACAGTAGCCTTGTTTTCCTATGTTTCTGCGCATGATTGACTCATCTAGTGGTTGGTAGTCGAAATCCATTTGAGTCCGATTGTGCCCATTTGGCACCAAGTGTACCACGGCACTCAAATCCCAAGTCGCTCTGTAGTTTCATTTATTTTCAGTAAAAAGTTTGGATGACTTCAGTTTTACACAGTCTCTAGAAATGCATGAATATTTTGGTATTAACGGTTGACGCTATGCATAAAGCGTCATTGATGAATGCTGGCTAAATGGTGCCCTATGTTCAACAAGGTATCTAGTATGTACATATGTACATACGTACATAGTTTCATTTGTGATGTGAATCCGAAGAGTCTTTTCGATTTGACTTTTTTGTGTAATTGGGATGTGCGAATGTTTTGTATTGCCGTCGGCCCACCCGAAACAGAGGCAAGCCCATTGGGCCCGCTTGAATTATGACCGGAACGTGGTCATAATGAGCCTTCGGGTCGAAACTGATAGCGGATGAGTCAAATGATTGAGTTTTTTCACAGTAAAAGCAACTGTGAGGCAAACAATTTTTTTTTCATTCATGACATGAAGCCTGACGTAACTTTTTGAAATTCATATCTGAAAATGTCTACTAAACTCCATCAAGGTAATACGGATGGGTTTTTTTCTCCTCCACGTTCAGGCCAGAGGAGCAGCTGTTTGGTATGGTAATGTCAAACAAATAAATGTCGATCTTGTATCGTAGTGCAGTACTTGGAACTACGATACCCAGTTGCAACTAAATTACTATTTTTTACGTTGCTCCTCTGCGCGCGACATAAATGAGAATTTATTGCCCCTACATACTCAAAATATTATAGTTGTAGTTGCGGTTGTAGTAGGTCGATTCAGCCAGCATATGTAGATTACTTTGTACATAAAGTGGAAATGTTTCTTACTGTTCGAGAAAACAGCCACCGTGAATGGGATAAACTTTGGGAAAAAACGTTTGTCCTTCTCTATACAAAACTAATCCATGAATTGAACAAATTTTTACGTTTTTAATACAATTTTTAATGTAACTCACGGCGATATCCTTGTTAATCCAGATGGCTACAATGGATTAGTCAGATGGATTAATGTTTGTTTTGTTGGCTAATTCAGCTCACAATACCATGGTTTGCTTTTGCTACTGCCTTATCGTATTATAGATGTCACATTTTGGTTTGTTTGCCTTAGATATATAGACACCTAAACTACGATGTACCAAACTCAGCACATATGTGTCAGGTCGTTTGTTTATTTGTATCCAAAAGCCATTTATTATTACGAAAATGTTGTGTGGACAACAGCCTATACGCCCAGTGGACGTCATAATGGTACACTACACTCTAATCCGGTATTCAATGATATCCATGATATATGTACAAGCAACAAATATTCAACGCATTTAAAAGTAATTTTTGTAAATCATTCAACTATACTTTTACTGCGTGATTTTTTTGACCAAAACAACAATGTACGTATGTACGTTAGTTTACAAGTCGAATAATGTTTAACAGGTTCATGATACATTGATGGCACAGGCACATGGGGTGAATGCCATAGACATGAAGGAATATAATGTACGGGCAATGGCGTGGAATGAGACTTGCTGTACAATTACACAGTTTGTGCTTTGGTAAATATACAAACAGTGAAATAGAAGTGAACGAGTTACTATGATTGGCTGAGTGTGTATACAAACAGTCGTTGACCGCTAGTCACTCTGTCATTTATAAGTCCAATCGTTCACGGCTTCTAAACTGAGTGGTTTCTGTTTCTGTTGATGTCAAATTCCTAACTTCTCGTGGTTTTTATCTGATTCTTAAATTTCAAGTATGTAAATGTTGCACTAAACGTTTGACTTCAAGTGACTTATTCTGTGTCTTATGGGCTCTATAAAATCAAAAATCTGTTTGTATTATAATAGTATAATTGTATAGTTCAGTATTATTGGTATGTGGTCGTGGTTGGTTGGCGAGCTATAAAGTTAGCTGTACGATCCGATCACTAACGGTCGTCTGACCGGTCATCAGTCGGTCACTCAGCGTTCGTCCAATCAGTTCACAATGTACTGTATGTACTCATATAATGTTGCGTCCGATTTACCCTTGCGCGGGTGAGTTACATACAAACAAACTACTGTAATGGACTAGCTTCTCTTTGAACATAAGGTAAAACTCCCATTTCAGCTTCCCACATTTTAACAGTCATTTTTTGTAGAAGTGGGTGGAGTCAGTCGTATTTCATTACCGCAATCGCAATTAAACTGCTTGTGAACGGATTTCGCGATGAACACTTGTTGCGCGTGCGCGCTCAACGCCGCTCACTCAGTCACTCATTCAGTGACTGACTCGCTGACGTTGCGTCGACGTTCCCTTTGATTGAAGATGTACAGGGATAACAGCCAGATTACAACTTAAGTTGCAGTGGCGAGCTGGTTTCCTATGGTTAGGTGGTATTCGTACCGCGGTATACAACTGTTTCTGTATTGTTAAATATTGAGTAAAAAGTAACTTCAGTTTATGAACGTTTCTAGCGATATTGTGTTAATCCGCGAGCATGTTGCAAATAATTGTATAGAGATGCCGTGTTTTGTGTGGTGGACACACCCAATACAAAAGCACTGGCGGTCCACTCCGAGATTTCGTAAAATTCTGTCCAATGAAGAGATGTTAGTACAGTTATAATAAAATGGCGTTGCTGATGCTATTGTTGTGGTTATTTTGTAAATAGTTGCTGTTGTTGACGTTGTGTTGTTGTGCCTCGAGTGTTAAAGCTCCCTTAATGGATGTTTTTTGCTGGCCTGTGCTCTCACCCACTTGACAGCATTAGGTATACTTTTAATGGGGTGTCAGGAGTGTTGTTGCTGGATGTACGTGTCTCAACATTGACACATCATTACGCCTATAATTAATCGGGTTACATTACTTGATGATGCCCGGCCAGTGATTAGCAGGCTGCAAAAACGCATTGTTGCCAGCAGTTTTTTTCATATTATGTTACAGTTACTTATTAGTTAACTGTTTTAGTACAACATTTATTCAATTATTTATCTTATTGATTTACGGTTTGTTCATATTCCAATTGGCTCATTGCGATGCGATGCGGCTATGTGATCAGGCAAAATCCGAGTCGTTAGTTGCAAAGTTCCTCGCTTCTTTTTTCAAATGTTGCGTGAACCGATCCGTCTAATTAAGTATACAGTTTTCCCGGTCATTTTTAACGAAAATCCTTGTTTATTTAAAGGTTTTATGCTTAGGTTTCATTTCAGGATCAAGAAACCGTCGCCCAAAGAAAACAGTGCCAATGATGGTTTATCTAGTCGACATCTGCCAATTGTCACCAATATGATCAATTATGCCAGACATCGAGTCAAGTAGTGCATGACCAACACTTAACCAACATTGACATCTTCACATTATGGTATTAGTGATGCTGTGGATGCTGGCACTCTGCCTGTCCGTGGCTGTCGGTCAAACAACCACTCTACATCCACCTGGTTGGCTGACTACCAAATATTTTCGTTCCATCGTCTCATTTTCACGGTCACTTACTCAATCACTGACTCATTCTTTTACTCACTCACTCTCTCACTCACTTAGTCGCTCACTCACTCACTCACTCACTCACTCACTCACTCACTCACTCACTCACTCACTCACTCACTCACTCACTTACTCACCTTCATGATAAAAGAACTTTAAAAAGGCATCTTAATCAATTATATAATGAAATAAAGTGAAGAAGTCAACCCACGGAATCCTGAAATCTGAATCTTCCAAATAACCTCTTGAATAGAGAAAATTACCACGGCACCTGAAATCTGAAATCGATTAATAATTATTGTTTCAGTGCGCAACTGTTTCGCAGCCAAGTACGCTTGTGACCGGGATGAGGAGTGCGTGCACCGAATCGTGTACCTGCACTCCACATGTACCACTGATCAGACGACCAGCCAGACCTGCTCCATCGACTGTCGCAGTGCCGTCATGAATCTGTACCAGTTGCCATTGGGACGGTCGGTGAATTCGTTTACCTCAATTTCACCTACATATGTAGTTCATGTGAATAAATGAGGAAAGAATTACCAAAATAAAAACTGTAAACTCATCTGAGTTTCGAGAAGCCTCATAGGGCAAAAGTTCGAGCTGTAAGTATTGGTCAACTTCACGGTCGGTACTCAACGAAATTTGGCATAAGAAGCCAATTTCATTCCATCAGTATCGCACATTTGAAGCAATGCATGAATTTACATCATCGTATCATAAGAATAAACTTAATATTATTGTAATCACGTTCGTTAAAACCTTTTTCATCCACGTGTTTCCGTTTCAGCGCTTTACTACTCTCGGATCTGAGCTGTGTGCCGACGGTACGTCCCCAGCTGGCCCGATGTCATCTCATCCCGACCAGTTTACCTTTGTACTGCAGTCTGGCTAAGATGCACTGCGATTACGATGATCAGTGCAAGAAACTAAAGGTGGTTGTTGTTGTTGTTGTGGTTGTTGTTGTTGTTGTTGTTGTTGTTTTTATTGTTGTTGTTGTTGTTGTTGTTGTTGTTGTTGTTGTTGTTGCTGCTGCTGCTGTTGCTGTTGTTGTTATTGGTTTTTAGTTGCTGGTAATTGCAGAACGGGTACCTATCATCGTGCGAGTACAAGCTCGGCAACGGTGAGTGTCCTGCCAAATGTGCCGGACTGCTGAAAGAACTGTACGATACGCAGTTCGGTAATGCTTTGAGTGAGTGCGTGTGTTGGGATACAACCAGGGACATCATCTGCGACAGGTTTCAGGTTGGATTTCATTTCAGGTTTTAACTAATTTGTGATGTGATCGGCATTACCTAAACTGAGCCTGGTACCATGTAGTTGTGTATGTACGTGTGAGTAGTTTATAAAAGCTTCCGAGGAGTACACTAAACAGCCATAGATTTTTTTTCGTGAAGCCTCTTACATAAATAATTTTGATATGAGAAGTCATATTTCCTAATCAAAAACCATTATTTTTAGTCGTTGTTATCGATCTGTGCCCGTCAACTGTACAGTCCTCAGTCTCTACCACCAACCAACCAGACCAACTCCACGGCCAAACAGTCTTCAAACTCGCCCACCTCCAACAACTCACCATCACAATCGGCATCCTCATTGAAGGATTCCTTACAAGACGCCGAAGTTGTGATTGGAAATGGACTGCATGAAATGCAAAGACTATCGGCCAGTACCATAAATAATCAGGCCCCGTCCAGGACTGCGTCAGTTTCATTGGTGGTCACCAGCCTGTTGGTGATGGTGTTCGGCTTGTGGTGGACGACAACGTCGATACATACGTAGTTTAGAATGTTACCGTCCGCATTTGCGATTGGTTTTTTACTCAATTTCTATGATTTGACAATCAGTCCAACCAGCAGTTTCACGACGTATGAAGAACAGTTTTATTTGGCTTTGCACCTGGTTTGGCTGGTTTGATAAGTACGTATAGTATTCTCAATTGAATACGAGACTAAATTCCAACTTGCGCCAATCAGGTATGCACTTTTCTAGCACAGAATTCTTGTAAAAAAACTAAAGGGGACTTTCTCGGAAACCAGGATGACTGAAATTCAGCATATATTTCAATACTCAAGTTGTAAAAAAACCGCGTGGTCAAATTTAATCTCGTCCTAAATTGAGCATGCTACATATATGTATGTACATACTCTCGCATTTCGTTTGTGTTTCGTCTGCTAGATATGTTTGTGATCCGGGCATTTACTGGACATTCGTTACATGACATTTTTGTATGATATTGTGGTGATACCATTTGCGTTTTGTTTCTGTGACATTTTTCCTGCCATGTAT
>OZ038445.1:12702945-12730445 GCA_964036265.1 Daptonema setosum
TTCAGCATCTCTGCCTTGGTTAAATACAAGCATGGAAGAACATGATAGCAAGTGTAGGTATGTAACAAACATTCGTAAAAGTTGGTGTATTCTATTTGGTAAAAAAAAGAACAGAATAGGAAGAAAGAAAAAAAGGCCAACTGATAGTCGACATCGTTTTCGTCGTGTTCGTCATCGTTATTTACATAAGACCAAGCCTGCGATGTCAGGTGCCGTATGTAAGCCTGAACCCATTTTTAATAGCTACCCAAAAACAGCAAAATGCTTCAGACACCTCCTTACCTTTCAAAGTAAAATCACTCTAAATAATAGCCGCCTTTTGTTCACTAACATTATAAATACCCGCATTCACATCATTATCGGCTCGCATTAAACCACCAATGTTTAACATCTTGTAGTAGAACAATCTCCATGGCGTAGCACGACGTTCCATTCTGCCCAGGTAGGTGCACATGCACAGCAATGTCTCGGTATCTATCTCTGCCACGTTAGTTCTGTAGGCAGGCAACTCACTCACTCACTTACTCACTCACTCACTCACTCACTCACTCACTCACTCACTCACTCACTCACTCACTCACTCACTCACTCACAAACGTCTTCTCTAGCAACACACTGAAGTGGAATAGGTCGTCGATCAAGTGTATTCGTGCCAACGGGTCGATCTGCTTGAACATGCGCTCATCGATGAGAACGCTGGTGAGCAGTGCTCGATAGTTGGTTGTATCGTACACGACTCGCATGTAGTTGTATGATTTGGTATTGATCCAGTAGGCGTGAATGTGCCATGGTGCCGTGAATGTCTGATTGTGTCCCGCATGTGAATACGCCGTCTGGTAGTCGTATACTTCGTCATTGTGCACCAGAGTGATGTCGTGGTACATTGGCCATTGGTACATAAAAATACGGGTCAACTTAGTATAGAAAATTCAGTAAGTATTCGAAAAGATGTAAAATATCACATAAGGCATTAGCGAAACGTAAGGCATTAGGCATACGAGGCATAATCTCTGATGATGTATCGAACTTGTGTGTACTGTTGGGTCTGACTCCGCCCTCAACCGTGAGTACGGTAGGTCGCAACTGTACAGCCGTATCATTGAGCCTGATCACGTTCACAATGGGCAAGCCTTCCTGCAGCACCCAGTGGTCGACAAAGCAAACATGTCCATGTCAGAGTTGTTGAGGTCTCGAACGGTCTGTTGAACAATCGAATCAATCACAGCGTTTTTCCTATTTTAACATAGAGAAACGCGAAATGGCAACTCATGTGAGTTTACTTAGCAGATACTATTTCCAACCTTGTCCAAATAGTTTTCTAACGACTCGTAGTCAACATTACCGTACTTCATTGACGCCAAGTAAGTCTGTAAATTAGTTAACTATATTATTAATTTAATTGTTTTATCTTGTTTTTATATTTAACCTGTAGTGCTTGACGGAATGCGTTTAGATTGATTTGCTGTAATGTGCCCTTAAGCATGTTAACAAACGCGGCACCTAAAAAAACACTTAATTTTCAGTTTATTTTAGAATCTCCTTGTAGGAATCATCGTAACCCTTGTTATATTCAATTTCGAAGCCATAGTCGAGGAGTTCAACCATTTGGTCATCAGTCATGTTCAAGTGTAAAGTCTGCGTATTGGCCTTTTCATCTGATAGCATGACACCGATGACTAAAAGGTGATGGTATGATTCTGCCTGAATGTATGAGTGAGTGAGTGAGTGAGTGAGTGAGTGAGTGAGTGAGTGAGTGAGTGAGTGAGTGAGTGAGTGAGTGAGTGAGTGAGTTAGTGAGTGATTGAGTGAGTGAGTGACTGAATGAGTGAGTGAGTGAGTGAGTGAGTGAGTGAGTGAGTGAGTGAGTGAGTGAGTGAGTGAGTGAGTGAGTGAGTGAGTGAGTGAGTTAGTGAGTGAGTACTTACATAGTGATTGAGTCCAACTAACCGCGCTGAACGCGTTATCGTATACCTCATCAACAGCTTGAAAAGACAAGTACGTCACAAACCCTTCGTTCAGCCACAGATCATTCCACCACCTCAATGTTACGAGATTCCCGAACCACTGAATGTAATAATGAGTCAAACAACAACCATAATTAAGGAACAGTATTAAGACGTATTATAAATTCTGAACGGCTGTAGACAACGAGTACTATTCAAGCACTTGCGAATAAACCCCCAAGTAAATAATAATCAAGTTTTCTATGTTTTGTCTATTACCTCTCACCATATGAGCGATTTCATGAGCCACAATCAGAGCCACGTTATATCGATTCTCAACGAGTTGATAAAGCGGGTTGTAAAGTAAATGCGGTAGTCCGAATGTGATGAGGCCCCAGTTTTCCATGGCTCCATTGAAATTGTGCAACGCCAACATGTCTGGGTTTTTAGGTACATAGTTAGAAAAGTAATCCAACTGGAGGTATGTATATTCTATTAACTTGTTTGCAAGATAATTCAGTCCGCAACTCAACCTAACGCATTCCTAATTGCTCATAGTTAACTGGTTCACTTATATAGTTTTTCCACTTACCAATCTTTTCCAATGGCATCTCCAACCCGGTGTACTCTTCAAAATAAGGCACTAATCGTGTGGCACTCTCCATTGCAGCCTCGAGGTCCTCTAAATTTGTGCCGTTGCTCGCACAAACTCGTAACTAAAAATCGACAATATTCACGATTCACTATATTTAAAAAAACAAGAAAAACCGTCGAAAACTAAAATAACGAGATAATTAACGTACATCACCTTTATCTGGTGAGTTGTATTCGTTATAACTTCGGGCGAACATTTGAATTCACCGATAAACCAAGCGACCAAGTATGTGGACATAATCGGAGTCTTGTCAAACTGGCTGACTATGTACTGTACACCTCTGGATGAATTCACAGAGTGTGTGAGTGAATGAGTGAGTGAGTGAGTGAGTGAGTGAGTGAGAGAGTCAGTGAGTGAGTGAGTGAGTGAGTGAGTGAGTGAGTGAGTGAGTGAGTGAGTGAATGAGTGAGTGAGTGAGTGAGTGAGTGAGTGAGTGAGTGAGTGAGTGAGTGAGAGAGTGAGAGAGTGAGTGAGTGAGTGAGTGAGTGAGTGAGTGAGTGAGTGAGTGAGTGAGTGAGTGAGTGAGTGAGTGAGTGAGTGAGTGAGTGAGTGAGTGAGTGAGTGAGTGAGTGAGTGAGTGAGTGAGTGAGTGAGTGAGTGAGTGAGTGAGTGTGTGTGTGTGTGAGTGAGTGAGTGCGTGAGTGACTGAGTGTGTGAGTGAGTGTGTGAGTGAATGAGCAATACAACCGTATATACTGTAACTCAATGCAACTTACCGGACTTCTTTGAGCGTTGTCCCAACGAGCGGAGAGTTGCTGAGCACTAGATACTCGTCAGAGTGAACAATTTGAATGTGAAATGTAGCTTTGAAATCTGGCTCATCAAAGCACGGAAACGCAAATCGGGCGTACTTATCTTCGAATTGGGTGACGGCATACGTTTTGAAATGAAGTGATCATCGTTTTTAAACATTTAAAAACATGTTTAAACAAGCACTATTAAGTAAGGGTCCGGCCCATAATAAATCCCTGCCATAATAATGCCGAACCAAAATAATGCTGTACCAAAATAATGCCGATTTATTTTGGGCATTTTTTTCGTACCAAAATAATGCCGATTTATATTGGGCATTTTATGCATACCAAAATAAATCCGAAAACAATTTTCGGTATACCGAAATGCCGGTGCCTTTCATTATTCGTAATATTGAACCAAGGACTGCGCGATTGGTATAAAATCTTGTCTTCGTTGTAGATCTCAGGCATGATGTTGGCTGAATTTCATGAGATCAGGATGGCATCAGGAAGGATCGGGATATTTTAACTTGACTAACATTCATACTTACTGACTCATTCCGTCGCTCACTGACTCATTCACTCATTCACTAACTCACACACGTACGCAATAAAAAAAACTCACTCACTCACGCACGCACTCAATAAAAAGCTCAAGGATTTATTTTGGTATACCATCCGACTCACTCACAAAAGCCACAAACAAAAACAAATGAAACCAGGTTTTTGTGTACCATCATACTACCCATACCCTACCAAACGTAATACATAGCAAAGAAACCAAATAATACGTGCTGCTGATGCTGATCTGTTTCTTGTGGCGGGGGGCATATGGATAGAGCGAACGAGCAATCTCGGCCATACAAAATTCATGTCTGAAGAAACCATTATTAGGTTTCAGCAACCTGAATAGCGTACCTGAAGTAATTAGTGAAGTTTTATTTAAAAAAATTTGTTTTCTTCTGTTTTGCTTCTTATGTACATACATATGTACGTACATACATACGTGCATATGAAGGTGACGATCTAACCAATTAATTGACTCACCACTTATTATAACTGAACTGACCAATTATGACGAAAAACGTAAGGCAGACATGCCGATTGCCGTCACACATGCCCACTGGCGGACGCACTAGCCGACGAGAAGGGGAGGGAAAAGTGGAATTCCCCTCTCTTTGGTGATTTTGAAATTTACAGTTTGTTCCTCAAGATGTAGGTAAAATGGTGTATATTCTGCCAATTCCCCTCTCTTTGGCGAAATTCCCCCTTCCTTTGAGGGGTTTGCTCCTCCGCCAGTGGGCGGACGAATCAAACCTCCAAAGAGGGGGAATTGGCAAAAAAAATCATTTTACCTACACCTTGAGGAACAAACTCTACTTTTTGAAAGCACCAAAGAGGGGGGAATTACACTTTACCCTCCCCTTCTGGTCCGCTAGTGCACATGCCAATATTCCATAATAGTTACTTAATTGTTAAATGTTGTTCATCAACATCTTACTTTGTTGTAGATAAATACACCATTTTTACGCATTGATTACATTTTATTACGTACAGTATGATTACACAATACAGTGCTGTGACAACGATTAAAAGAAAAATTATGGTATTGTGGAATCAAGCATTATTTTGGTTATCCCATAATGCCCAAAATAAATCGGCTTTAATTTGGTACAGCATTATTTTTGGCAGCATTATTTTGGTTCAGCATTATTATGGTATAGCAGAATCAAGGATTTATTTTGGTCAGGATTTATGTATTTTGGTATACCATCTTAAGTAAGAGTAGTAATAAAAAAGACCACACTATACAATGATACGAAAGGCTGGCCAACTTGTTCACTCCGTCCTCCGAATACTTTTGTTCATAGAACTTGCCAAGAGAGGCAAACTGGCCCAGTTTTCCTCTGTACTCGATTCGAAGATGAAACACCTGACCCGCGTGAATGGTCGCATTTCCTGTGAATCGTTACAAATTCGGGTTTCCAAAAACTCACGACGATTATAACAAAATAAAATTTTTGTGAACTCGATGTATCTCGCTATGTTTTCTACACATGAACAACACCAGCACATTTGTTTCAGAGTTCTTGTTGAATGGAATAACAAATTGGGTCAACATAATTAATTTTTCTATTGCTATTAAAGTAGTTACTAAATACTAAGTATGTACCTCCGTACCAACCATGATGTCGGGTAGATAGCCAGAAGACGACCATTTGTGTCTGCTCATTGAACTCGTATCCACTGATGTCTACCGGCACGTCTGAACATCACAAACACATACCGTAATATTGTGACTACCGCCACTACTGTATAATATAAGCAGTAAGTAGCCATACAAGTTTGCGATGACTACATACGTGAATGCTATTGTGTTAATTCCAACCAAAAGTTACCATAACAATCATGTCTGATCAAATCATGTCAGCTTTTTTAAATACACTTTGCTCGATCAAATTACCTTGCACTTCTACACGTGTAAAGTTCATGTTGGCCGCATGTATCGTAATATTTGTGGTATCAGTGACACACTGGATCAAGATACTGACGTGTGCATCAAAGGTGTGAAGTCTGCCAACGTACTCCTCATCCAATGCCTCAGCCCTCGCATCTGGCACGTACGGATGAATCATCAGGTCGTAGTCGATGGGTCGTAGACTTCGGGGCAGACGGTACATTTCAGGCTGCAAGT
This sequence comes from Daptonema setosum, assembly GCA_964036265.1. NCBI lineage: Eukaryota > Metazoa > Nematoda > Chromadorea > Monhysterida > Xyalidae > Daptonema > Daptonema setosum. The sequence goes on from OZ038445.1 coordinate 12,708,973, forward strand.
ACAGTCTATAATTGATTACATATAAATTCAATCACCATATTTATTTATTTTCCCAGTCAATAATTAATTTACCCAATACTTAATTCAATTGCGTATCAAACTCCGTCACTATATTTATTTACTTTCTTTCTGACTAAAAATTCAATACTCATTATTGTTGTTTACTATACATTAAAACACATTTAACGATTCCATATTCTGAACTCATACTTATTTTTCCGTTCCTTTACATTGTAGCTTAGTTTAACTGAGCTTGATACAAAGTAGTTTTAGTAATTTCTTGAGGAACCATTTTTAAGTCTTTTGTCAGTTTAACATGATGTGAAATGTTTTACTTTCCTTCCAAAACAGATTTCCTCGGCAGAAACGATAAATAATTTATTGACTATATGTATAAATAACAATTATAGGGAAAGAAATCAATGGAAAAGATTCAAGGAGAAGGAGAGGTATACAATGTGAAGGATAATCGGAAAACATATCGCACAACGTTCAGATTCGGAAATGCAATTTTCAACGGATTAGAGTTTGAATATTCATATCTGAGTGTTAATCATTATATTGATGAGCAATGAAAGAATGAGCATAGTTTTCTCTAAATAAAATAAATTCTGAACAAATGAAATTGAAGAGATGGAGTTTCGACCCTGAACACGACGCTTGGATTGGAAGGACTCATCAGTCGATTAGTGTCGATATTAACATTGTGTTAACTATGTATTATATTTTTACAGATTTGAAAGTTTCTTTCCGTCAGTCGTTAGGTTTCCTGATTCGCATTCCACTCAAAGGTAATCACAATTAAACGCCACAGTGGTTCAGGTCATTCAGTCAGGCATTCTGCTCACATCACTGACACATCATTTTGTTGCCAACCGACGTCTGTTGGTGTTGATCGATGGTACCTGTGCCAATGCCATGGGCACAATTGTGCCACAGAATCACGAACACGATGAAGAGAGCAGCAAACACAACGGTGAGGATGATGCACGCCAGAATGCACGCTGACATACGGCGGTTAGCGTGCTCCAACTTGAGCGCGTGCTCATGCGATGATGGATCCATGGTAATTGTGTCTGCAGATGAGATAACACAACTGACTTTTTTCGTGAGAAGAAATGTATAGTTGATAGGGTTTTAAGGATTTATACAAACATGTTATCTACGAATGAAGCTGACGCTCGAAGGAAATATGTACGAATGAAACTTGTCTAGATTTTTATTCATTATATACGATCAGGGATGGCAAACGTTAACCGAAATGGGTTTTAATATTTTTGAAAGTAAGATGCTCAGCACCCTTGACTGTATGCAAGCATTTGATAATATTTAAACGCAATGTTTACGTTCCTGATATGGAATCTCGGCATTTTGATACACAATTCCGGTTTCGTTCAAGTCTGGAATGGTTGGTTTGTTTGAATTTCCTACAAAATTTGCGTAGGCAATCTCTGATTGAAACATTTTATTCTATGATTACAAATGGTTGACCAAATATGTCAGCAAGTATTCAGAAAACTTAAAATGATCAACCTCATCAGTTGGCTGTTAATAACAGTATAAGTTAAAAGACAATACTGTTTTCTAGTGTTCGCAGTAATAAAAGGTACTTTTTATCTTATATAAAATGGCTTTCTGTACCACCAAGTGTGTGATCGTACAGGTTGGAAAAATACAAAATATGGGGCAAGAAAAGAGGTGTTGCGTTGATGATGATAAGCACCGTTGTGAGACTGCTTCCGAACATTTGCTTATTCAATTTTTATCAGTTATGAAAAGTTTGTGTTGTACATACTTGAGCACGCTCAACTGCTTGCTTTTTACTTTTGAAACAAAAACTCAATTTAGTTATTTGTATATTTTCACTTCATTTAGCCTGACTTTTATGTATTCCTATTATCAGCAAGTTTGAGACCACCCTTGGCTAAATGGCCCATATGAACTTTTATTACCGTCTGGACAACCCATATTGACAAATTGATGTAATTATAATGTTTATTCATTAGTGAGCCAGACAACGAAAAATCTACAGGTTCAAATGTAGTCTCACACATAAGATAATCTAGAAAATTTTATCATTCATAATACATAGTATCTTATAGAATTGCATCTTTTCACACTATATTTACAGAGCACACCCAAATTCATTCCACTGAAAAGCAAATGTAATGTAATCAGCAAATTTATACTCGAGAAAGTGAGTGTTTGAAAATTTTAGCGAATAGATATCATGAATAATAGAACTCTATAACGAACAGATCTACAAAGAAAAAATTGAGAATTTGAAGTATTTCGTAAGTAACGGTATTTGCTATGAGGAAGAAAGGCAAGTTGATGGTATTGAGGCGTGTTCGAACATACGCATCACATTGACCACATCCTCCACATGATTGTGAGACCATTCAATGTTGCCCTGGATCCGTGAAAGCGATTCTTTGAACACCGCCGAATCACCCAAGTCTGGATGCGAAGCCAGGAACGATTTGACCTGTAATGAGTGAAACAACGTGTGTTGGGATACATAACTTAGATCCTTTCTATAGCTTTGGGGTTTGATTCAAAACAAGCAAAACGCATCTTACACACAAAAACAACAAACTTCATTATATTCCTCCTGCGTATTGAAATTGGCAGTTGCTGCACTGATCACTTCTGACAGCCCGCCGTGATAACTGAAATGAGTGACCAATACGCTTGCAAAAACAACAACAACAGCAGCAACAACAACAACAACAACAACAACCACAACAACAACAACAACAACAACAACAACAACAACAACAACAACAACAACAACAACAACAACAACATTAACAACCTGTCAATAAAGAAATCATAGTTTTTCACAAAGTAATTCCACACGGTTGGACTGGACAGCGGGTTGGATACGATATCTGTATAAACGTATCTGTCTTGATCATCGTCTATATAACCATCCAGTGTGTATTGCAATAATCTGCAAAAAATATTCTCACTCACTCACTCACTAACTAACTCACTCACTGACTCACTCACTCACTCACTCACTCACTCACTCACTCACTCACTCACTCACTCACTCACTCATTCACTCACTCACTCACTCACTCACTCACTCACTCACTCACTCACTCACTCACTCACTCACTCACTCACTCACTCACTCACTCACTCACTCACTCACTCACTCACTCACTCACTCACTCACTCACTCACTCACTCACTCACTCACTCACTCACTCACTCACTCACTCACTCACTCACTATCTCACTCACTCACTCAATCACTCACTCACTCACTCACTCACTCACTCACTCACTCATTCACTCACTTACTCACTCACTCACTCACTCACCCACTCCATCGATCACTTAATCACTCACTCACTCACTCACTCACTCACTCACTCACTCAAGCATTCCCACCTGTTAAACAATGTTTTATCTTTGGCACAACTGAGTCCTGTGAGAATCGCCCTTTTTTCGTTATTGATCAGCTCTGTTTTATATTTTTTCACCAGAAAGTCGAATGCAGGTTTGCCTTTGATCGCGACGGCAGTACAGTAAACGACCGGTCGGAGCAGAACTTGGATTCTGACATGCATTACCAAATGTGAATGCCATCAGACCAATCAAATAAACAAAATTTGTAGTGAGTAGATAAGTGCAATTTTTTTCACATTATTATCAGTTAAGCAAAGACCAACTTATTACAGTTTGGATTGCTGGAAGCGAGTTGAGAGCAGGCGTTTGCGTATTGATCGTATTGAGGCAATACAGTACTGGTACATGGCTCATAACCACTGGCACATGCAAACTTGTAGATGCTTAGCTTGACATCCCTGCAAACACGTTACACCATTTTATTCATTGTACTGCCTTCACAAATTGAATAGTGATGAAGATTTAACAAAGAATGAACCAGTAAACGGTATCCAAGAGAGCATGTGCTGCATCTTGATTGGCATACGACCAGGCTTGTGATGTTACGTTGCTGATGTACGTCTGCAAATATATTACATTGGTTTTACTTTCTGTATTTTATATATCTATCGGAAGCGTTTCGTTTTCAAGCGCTATCTTACTGTTTACAGTTAAAAAATTAAACTTGGTTGTCCTCATTTTATAAATCGTTTGATATAACGATAATACCAACGTTATAAACTAGGGTTTTCTGCACTGACGGAGTACTCAACATACGACCGATATAGTCCAAATTACTAAAGTACGACAGCCAGGGAACAGAAGCTCTTTCGTAGGCACCAAGGTAAGCAGACACACAGAACGCTGTCTTGTAATCAAGTAAGTGTGCGCTGAAAGTTATTACATTCACAGCATCATCAACAACAACAACAACAACAACAACAACAACAACAACAACAACAACAACAACAACAACAACAACAACAACAACAACAACAACAACAACAACAACAACAACAACAACAACAACAACAACAACAACAACAACAACAACAACAACAACAACAACAACAACAACAACAACAACAACAACAACAACAACAACAACAACAACAACAACAACAACAACAACAACAACAACAACAACAACAACAACAACAACAACAACAACAACAACAACAACAACAACAACAACAACAACAACAACAACAACAACTACAACTACAACAACTTACTTGGCAAGGTTGAACGCATCATCAATAAGTTGAGATCGCACTCTGACACCAATTTCATTCAAATGATCTCGCTGAGTCAGAACGTTTTTAATCAAATTACGGTAGTTGGCTGAATCGTACAGAATGCGGACAAAATTCTGAGCTTTGGTGCTCAGCCAGTAATGAGTGATGGAATATGGTAATGAAATTTCTCCGTTTTTACCCGATTCAACGTAGAGATAAGTGTGATTGTAGTCACCAGTACTACTGTAAGCTATCATGTCGTGGTACACGGGCCACTCGTAGCTAAAAGTATACACTAATTATTCACTCAGTTTCTCAAGTTGAACGGGGTGAACTGATCCTAAATTACGCATTCTCACAATGACCGACGTACTCACTCACTCACTCACTCACTCACTCACGCACTCACTCACTCACTCACTCACTCACTCACTCACTCACTCACTCACTCACTCACTCACTCACTCACTCACTCACTCACTCACTCACTCACTCACTCACTCACTCACTCACTCACTCACTCACTCACTCACTCACTCACTCACTCACTCACTCACTCACTCACTCACTCACTCACTCACTCACTCACTCACTCACTCACTCACTCACTCACTCACTCACTCACTCATTCACTCACTCACTCACTCACTCACTCACTCACCCACCTATATTTACTGGGTGGTCGGTTACTGGTCCCTATAGTAAACACGTGCGAACTCAACCGCAAGCTACTTGAATCCGGCCTGGTTACGGTAACAACGGGGAAGCCTTCTTGCAGAATCCATCGATCCAGGAAGTCGTAAATATCAATGTCGGGCACCGAATAGCGTTGGATGGCCTGCGCATTGTTCAGTGCATTGGTGAATTAGCAAGACAAGTCAAGTTTCAGTTTGTTTAAGAATGTATGTATGTATTTGATTTAAACGTTACCCAAGTCAGTTTACTCTTTACGCAGTCAAGAGTGAGTGAGCGAGTGAGTGAGTGAGTGAGTGAGTGAGTGAGTGAGTGAGTGAGTGAGTGAGTGAGTGAGTGAGTGAGTGAGTGAGTGAGTGAGTGAGTGAGTGAGTGAGTGAGTGAGTGAGTGAGTGAACCTGGTACAAGTAGTAGGCCAAAGTGTTGTAATCGGCATTGCCGTACTTCTCAGCCATCAGGTAGTCCTGTAACATGGACAAAAGTAAAAAAAGTTACCATAATTAAAATGTAATTTTTTTAGTGGCGCTTACATGAATGGCAGCTCGGAATACATCAGACGAGTTATATTGGTTGGGCAGTGAATGGCTCAGCATGTTTAGAAAACCACAACCTGTAAGGTTAACGGATGTCATTTATTTGTCATCTTTTTATCTTTCCACATGGAACAGAATTCAGTTTTAATAAAGGATTATTCCAGTGGCAGATTGATTAATGTTAAGTGACGGTTAAAGGTTAAATAACATTGATTCGTTGTTTATTTATAGCATCCATTATGTTTTTAGATTTGTTCTCGGTACCTTTGTTGTAGTCAATCGTGTCAAACAAGATGTCGGAATTCTTCACGACCTCGTGGTGTACTGGATGTGAGTTGGAGTACTGGTCGACTTCGAATGCCCCTTGCGTCTCCTCAAATACCAGCTGAGACGACTGCAATTTAGTGTATAAATACATTTATGATCCTTTATGTAGGATATATATACACAAAGATTTTAATGGTGGCCTGAAATAAGTAATCTGTAATACCAAGTATATTGAAACAATTAAAATTATCAGAATTCACAGTATTATCAAAGTAAAATTTTTGAGATAAAGCAATTTAGATGTTTTTGCATTTGAATTTAGAAAACTAGAATCGGTGTAAGTTACATACCATTTGAAACTGATCATTGAAAACGGCATCGACCGCTTGGAACGACATGAAATCTGCAAAACCTTCGTTCAGCCACAGATCACTCCACCAGCGCATTGTTACCAGATCGCCAAACCACTGAAACATTAGAGAACTTTTACAACTATAACAACAACAACAACAACAACAACAACAACAACAACAACAACAACAACAACAACAACAACAACAACAACAACAACAACAACAACAACAACAACAACAACAACAACAACAACAACAACCTGATGTGCCAGTTCGTGAGCAATAACGCTCGCTACCTGCCGTCGTTGTGTAGGTGGATAGTGTTGCTCGTCGTAAAGGACATCCTGCTCCCTAAACGTTACCAGACCCCAGTTTTCCATAGCGCCAGCAGAAAACGATGGTAATGCCAGGAGATCTGGAAGGTTTCAGTATCAACAACAACAACAACAACACTAACAACACCAATGGTGACAACAAATCTCACAGCAACAATAACAAACCCATCTTTGCCAATGGGAACTCCACGTTGTAGTATGATTCATAGTAAGCCAATACCCGGGCACCGAAGTCAGCCGCAAACCCTCCCTGACTATCAAGGCTGTTTCGCATGCATGCCCGGAACTGTAAACAAAGTGGTGAACAACAACAACAACAACAACAACAACAACAACAACAACAACAACAACAACAACAACAACAACAACAACAACAACAACAACAACAACAACAACAACAACAACAACAACAACAACAACAACAACAACAACAACAACAACAACAACAACAACAACAACAACAACAACAACAACAACAACAACAACAACAACAACAACAACAACAACAACCAACAACGACAACAAAAAACAGCAACCAGAACAACGTTAACCAACCACAGTATGACGGGTCGTGTTGGAAACGACTTCATTTTTACAACTGAATTCTCCAACGAAAAAAGCCACCAAATAGCTTGACATGACTGGTGTTTTATTGAAGTATGTCACTTCGAAAGAGACACCGCTGAAAGCTGCTTTTTTGTTGTTGATTTAGTTCATCAAAAAAGAATATCACAACAACGCAAGTTAACATTTACAATAAAAATATGTGGCTAAATTGAAGGCATTTTGTGAAGCTCAGTAATCGTAGAACTCTGTTCTGTTTTCTATAAATAAAATTCATAAAAAACGGTACAAAGTTAAAGTTTTTTCCCAATCCATTATGTAAAATGTAATTCTTACCGATGTTTCCACGGCGAACTGTGCATAACGTTGCTGTTGCTGAGTGCCATCTTGTCGGGTGAGTGCTGGACGTAGAAGGTGGCCTTGTACTCCGGTTCATCGAAACAGGGGAAGGCCAGGCGTGCTGATTCCGATTCAAACTGTGTTACCGCATATGATCTGAGGTGTTTTAGAATGGTTCTGTGTTGTTTTAATAGGAGTCACCGTTATGTATGAGTCAGACATCTATTATACAGACCAAAATTATTCAATCAGTCAGTGAATTAGAAAGTTGGTGAGTCATTCAAGCAGTCTTCAACTGGATCCAGGGTTGGCCAGTGTTTTGATTGCCTCTCGTTTGACCAACTTGTTGACTCCATCTTCCTGGTAAGTGTCCCAGTAAAACGAATCCATGTCATCACGTAATTTTCCATTGAAATCAATTTCCAGCGTGAACTGTTGTCCCACGAACATAGTGGCGTTTCCTGTATGTAGGTTGATTATAAAATGTTTATTTTAACCATCTTTGGTGTTGAAGCACTTTAACAGTTTCTAATTGTAGTATTTTTCGAAGTTGCTTTCATTCGACCAACTTTCGTGGGGCGTGTGAAGGTAGAACGTGACCATAGAAGTTTCTTGATTAAATTCAGGAGCACTGAGATCGAACGGAGCCGCTGAAATTACAATCCTGCTTATCTGATAATATCACTTCATTTATTGTTTTGAAAACAGACAGAAATATCGAGCTGATAAAAAATGAATGCGAGTCATAACGTTACTAACAATCCAACTTCCATCTGGTGAAGTTGAGTTCCGCAGCATTGAGTGTGATGTTGGTTGTATCGTGGATGCATTCGATCATGATGCTCACCGAACCGAAGAATGTGCCGATACCAGCCGCGTACTCCGGGTCCATCCTTTCTGCTTGGTCGTCGGGCAGAAACGGGTGCATGAACAAGTCGTAGTGCAGGGGGCGTAGACTGCGGGGCAGACGGTACGAGGTGTACTGCAATCAATCCAAGACTAAAACAACAACAACAATAACAACAACAACAACAACAACAACAACAACAACAACAACAACAACAACAACAACAACAACAACAACAACAACAACAACAACAACAACAACAACAACAACAACAACAACAACAACAACAACAACAACAACAACAACAACAACAACAACAACAACAACAACAACAACAACAACAACAACAACAACAACGCACCGAAGGTGGTGTGGGTGGTGTGGGCGATGGTCCACGGCATTCAAGCCAGAGGACCAAGAATGTGATGAACAAAGCGGCAAATACGGTGACAAGTACGATGCAGGCGATGATACATGCAGACAGTCGTCTATTGATTGACTGTAAGTTGGACATGGTGTTGATGTTGAGCACATGGTTGAATGCCATCACTGGGTCTCGTTGGCCAGGGGCCGTACGATCTGTTCTTGTCTGAAACCATCCATCATTAAACCACAAGTTGAATCCTTCTTCTCATTCTTTTTCAGTTTGTGAGAGATCTCAAATAAGCTACAGCCAACTATGTACATAAACTATTTCTTCGTAGATACTTACATATATCGTAAGTATAATTGTATGGAAATAGGTCTGATACAGTTTTCTGTACGATGTTGTGTTGAGTTATGTACATATTGTCATGGTATATTAAACACAGCTTATATAGCTTCTTCAACATCTCAAATGAGTCATTTTACGTTTCTGATTCACAGTAAAAGTATTTCAATGCAGCTCAAAATTGTTATTCACGTTTTGGAATTTTTTACACAAGTTTTCTTTAAAATTTGTGACAATGATTATGTTCACGTGAATGAGGTTGTCGACATACACTAAAGTGTTGAAAGTTGCTACAGTGAAGTTGTGTTTTCAGCTGTTAAACATGCCATAAAAAAGTATTGCCGTAAAGTACACCGCCTCTTTAGGAAAAAAGATAAGGCCGCCCATTTGTCTAAACGGTTAGTTGAAAATTCAATAGTAGCCGATCAAACATATCCAGTTGCAATATAAAATTGTTAACACACGAAAGTTTAAAATTCTTAAAAGTCGTCATCATTCTGTAAAACTATAATGCATAAATTTGAGCAGAAAACTCGGAACCACTAACCATTTTGAGCAGATGTCAGTTAACCGACTGGACTCTACGACAGCCGAATGACCACAAAGGTATTTCTGGTATTATTTGTTGCCAACAACAGAAATCATTGAAATCGTTCACAAAACTGACAATAATTTCCGTCAGTAAACAACTACTGAATTTTATCGGGCTTGCAGAATCGTCTTGACGTGAAAATTTACTGATAATGAAAGCATAAAAAGTGGTTAGATAATTTTGTATAAATTCTTACTGGCATCACAGTTTTGGCTCTGCGCATTTTTCGTTGATTTATTATCATCAAATGATGGTTTCTGGAGCCGTAATGTTTATTTTTCTTGCCTTCGCGTTAGTACTGGGCGAAATTTGAATTTGTGATAACATTTTTACTGCGGTGCTTGGCCGCAGTTCGTCGCCAACATTTCTGTTCTATATGAGACTGCACACCAGAAGCACTAACAAAATGACCACATACAGTTGGTTGCAGAGTAAGTTCAAAATTTTTTATTGTTTTATCTACTTACATTTTGAAACCAAAAGTTTATTTACGAAATCGGATTTATAAAAAATAATGATGATGCAGTGAGCAGTTAGTACGTGTTCCATTTGCGCCGATACATGTGATATGATGGTTTCATCTTTATTAACTTTTATTGCTGAACTTCTTGGCCCACTCATACACTCAACAGAATAGAACATATTATAAAATTCATAATATAATTTCACAAGCCAGATCATCAATGGGTGACATTCTCACATGTATAAACCTAAAACCATAAAACTTTTCGTTGAAAGAAAACAAAAACAAATGAAATACATATGATAAAACCCAATTTTAATATAAACCCAAATCAAATGTTTAGCTATGTAACTCTGTAGACTTCAAAAAAACGCTTGAAATTATAGAAAACTAATTTTCCAACTGAAACGAAATATTGAAAACGTGTCACATTTATACGGAATGTGAGATAGCACAGTTGTGTATGAAAAATACCAACAGGAATACTAATCTGATTTAAAAAAAATACCCATTTAGTAGCCTATTTCTAATTTCAATGAAAATATCAACAAATTATTATGCGAGACAAACTTTGACAGATAAAACAATCGCTGTTCATTAAAAATATTAACAGAGGTTCCACCTACATACAGAAATATGAACAAAAAGAAACATGTTGTATACCGCGGGGGCACACCCAAACAACCTACATACTATCTTCAAAGTGTAAAAGTATGAAAGTGTCCATATATTTTTTGAGTAATTTCTAGTGTTCTGAAAGTTGGTGTTAAATAATTATAAAATGGACCTGAAATAAACAGTTGTGAAACCGGCATGAACAGTTGCCTAATTTATTTAAATATAAAGATAAGAATTCAAGAAACGAGTAAAATTGAAATATAGCAATAATTTTATCACAGCTTGAATCAATGTACCGCATTGCAGCAGGTAACCGTTAACCTATAAAGCACGGGCTGCTGCTGCTGCTGCTGCCTCCTCATCATCATCTAAAATTAGTGAGTGAGTGAGTGAGTGAGTGAGTGAGTGAGTGAGTGAGTGAGTGAGTGAGTGAGTGAGTGAGTGAGTGAGTGAGTGAGTGAGTGAGTGAGTGAGTGAGTGAGTGAGTGAGTGAGTGAGTGAGTGAGTGAGTGAGTGAGTGAGTGAGTGAGTGAGTGAGTGAGTGAGTGAGTGATTATAAGTCAGTGAGCCTGAAGCTAACACACTATGTCGAATACCATTTCATTGTTAACAAAAGAAAATTTAATCTGCCGTCAGTCAGTCTAACGTCTATTCCCCAATCCTTCTTTCACAAACAGAATGACTCACCAACTTACTCATTCACTCGTAAACTCATTGATCGATCAACCTTGCTTATGTCTTCTGGCCAACAAAGCATCGTACTCTTTATCCTCATCTTCGTCATTCAATTCATCATCGGATTTTCGTCTCTCGTCCACTTGTGGATGTCGAATGAATTCGATGACGTTATTATCTGCAATATCATCGTTGTTATAACTTCATTATCTGCTCACTCATTCACTCACTCACTCACTCACTCACTCACTCACTCACTCACTCACTCACTCACTCACTCACTCACTCACTCACTCACTCACTCACTCACTCACTCACTCACCAACTCACTCACTCACTCACTCACTCACTCACTCACTCACTCACTCACTCACTCACTCACTCACTCACTCACTCACTCACTCACTCACTCACTCACTCACTCACTCACTCACTCACTCACTCACTCACTCACTCACTCACTCACTCACTCACTCACTCACTCACTCACTCACTCACTCACTCACTCACTCACTCACTCACTCACTCACTCACTCACTCACTCACTCACTCACTCACTCACTCACTCACTCACTCACTCACTCACTCACTCACTCACTCACTCACTCACTCACTCACTCACTCACTCACTCACTCACTCACTCACTCACTAGCCTTTCACCGATGCTGGTTTGTCATCCCATGACTTTTCCGTCTGTTTCGGATCATCGTTTTGCATTCGATTATAAACAATGGCATTTGGATCGTGTGTCAATGTCTTTTGGCCTTCAACGTTGTGAAAGTTGGCATTGACATTGACGTTGTCTATATTATTCAGATCAATGTTGTCGACAATTTTGTCGTTATTGTCGTTGTTGTTGTCGTTGTTGTTGATCAATTCTTTGGGGTCGACAGTTTCGTGGTTCTTGTTGTTGTTGTTAGCAAACGGAGAGTTGATATTGACCGCTGAAAATTATGAGCCATATAATAACTTAGAAAATAAGCTCAAATATTTTTTAATGGTGATAAAAGAAAAAAAACAGGTGTAAAATCGTGTAAACTCACCATTATTGTAATCAGCTTTTGATCCGTCGACATCACCTGGCTGTGGAGATACCGCCTGAAACAAAACATAATGATATTACATTACTATCTGCTTACTTGAATATTTAACGTTTGTTGAAAACCCTGTGAACCTAAGTCTAGCTGTATCATAGAATACCGATAGCTAGTTCAGAACCAGAAAAATATTCATGTGATACAAGTACATATAACGTAAGTCACGGTTACTTAGGAATAAAGCCTGATTTGGTAGCTATGATGAGTATCCTTAAAAATAAATAATAATGTCATACAAATAAGGACAATTATAAAAAAAACTAAGCGAAAAACGACAAGACAATACATACATACTTGGAAACAGCCTGCCGAAATGTGGTTTGCCTACGTTTACCTTACTTGACTCTATAGGGTAGAACACTCAAAATGGAATCGCCTTATGACATCTCAGATACTGAAATCAAACGCCGATCCTCGGTGAAAACAATATCTGGCTGGCATGAATTTGTAGGATTGAATGTTCATTACAGCTTCAAATTTATAGAGACAAACTGAGATGAAAATTAATTCAGTCCCTTGCGTAAATGCATGTGTATTTACTTCAGCACAGTGGCGCAATGTATTCTCCCATCGACTACCGTAACCATCTATCTACCGTAACCACATGGTGTGATTCAGCTGGTGCCAACGTTCTACAATCTGAGATGGCAATCTTTACCAGATATCTAGACACAACATGTTGGATACAAATGGCGGAACAAAGGGGTAAATCGAGATACTTAACAAAAGTATTTCTCATAAAAAAATTATGATTCTTCTTCAATGATTTTTTAAATCAAAAACAAGCAATAATCCAATTTTGAGTTTCAATGAAATGTATGTTCCTGAACGCTTGTGTGTATTAGTGGATCAAGACCGTGCCACCAAGACTCTGGTACCAGATCAACATACACCTTGGTCGCACGGTCTCTTTACTATGATATGGTACGGATGTTGTGGTTTCGGACATAAGATCTGCACCCTGTACATATCTGGTAATAGTGTGCAATGTTGCTTTATATATCAGTCTATAGATGTTGCTGAGTCAAGACATTGTTGCAAGTTGTTTCTGGTTTCTGATTGTTCTATGTCAATTATTCTAAAACGTTCTTCGTCGAGTTGAAATTGTCTCAAACACAGGATTTAGTGGGTTTACGCCAACTTATTCACAAAGTAAAGAACCCAACCAAAGAGTATTTCACTTTTCCCTTATTTTCGCCCACTAAAGTCACACAAAGTATTGGTCATTAGGAGAACTTCGGTGCATCAATCCCTCAAATCCCTTCTTCTACGTTGACTTACAATCCGATCGTGAGCATCTTATGTACTCGCCAGTGCCAGTCACGTCAGACATTCCCCACCCCACTCCGGTATATCGGGCATAAAAAAACTTGATGGTGATTGTTTCACCTTACATAGTAATCAGTGGTTGTGTGTTGCATTTATGCTAATCCAGTGTCGATCCGAGCACAGGCGGACGAGACACACCTACAAAGGGAGGGGAATTTGGTCAGAGAGGGGACAAAAATATTACTATTTCGAAAAAGCTAAAATGAGTGAATTGCAGTTTCCCTTAATCTTCTCGTCCGCTAGTGGATGGGAAGCGTGTGCGCGTCTCTCAGTAGCCCCTCAATGCCAATGCAACAGCCTGCATTATTCGGTTGCAAACAGAGGGGACTACCCCCCTAAACCCGAAGCACCGTTGTACCAGAATCCAACAAAGTCTGTACTGTGAAATCGGGGAGCTACGAACGAATCGAGTGTTCAGAGATAACGGACCCGAACAGCCATTTCGGGTGGCGGAAGATCATGAAAGATCAATGCGTTGTCATTCTAGAGCATGATGACAACGTTAAACTCATCATTTATGTTGAGCATGATATAGATTATAGTTGGTTTGAAGACTTTTTTTGTGTTGTTCGATCCACCATTCCGCCATTGCCCCCAAATAAATAGTTACATACAGAACAATGATGAGATGGGGGTATTTGATAGTGCTTTATTGTGTCAGTTCACAACAATCTGTCCAACTTACAACCAGTTATTGCTAAGATATTCGCCTTTATATGTTTAGTTCCATTCATCCATCACTTAGGTTTCCACATTCACAATAATCTTACCATGTCAAAAATGAAAATATGAAAATACCATGACGCCAATACCATTCTTATGAACGTATATAAGTATATCCGTTTTTACGGACAATAATGTGTTCCACAATATCTCTAATTTCAATACCATACTCCAAAGCTCAATGTGTGTGATCGCAACGCAACAGCACAGAACATTCGTTGTTCACTGGGCTACCGTAAACCAAATATTGTCGGTATAAGTATGTACAAGCACCATGTCATCAGAGCTGTTGGACTAAATGTTAACTACTGTATGTAAGAATTAATGGGATTTTACATGAGTTATTTATATCATGAAGGATAACGTAAGCATTTTTCTCAGGCTGTACATGAATGGTGAATTCCTATCCTTTACCCAGATTAAGTATCTGATTGTGCCGTATGAATCTGTGGTGATTATACAAAGTTTTATAATGTTGTTCATATGTCAATAATAATTAGGGTCCAGAATTCTGCAAGTAGCCTGTTTTCAGGTGAAATTTAGTGTAAAATACCCGAAAATGGACTACTACAATCCAACAAGTGATCACATGAACGAGTTTACAATGAAACGAGCGAACGGACACCAACTCAAGTCGATACCTGCACCCGAGGGTTCGGTTGAGGATAAACCACCGTACAGTTACGTGGCCATGATATATATGGCTATCAAATGTTGGTTGCTCTGGTTGGTTACTCACATTCGTTCACTGATTTAGTTATTGCGTCAACAGGTGTTTCACTAAAATTTTATCGACTTATTACCAATCTCCATTTATAATTGTTTTGTGAAAATCGATGCCAAAAGCGGGTATGTATATTGACTTTTGGTATGTATGTATGTACATACATACAGGGTGGGCCAAAAAAAACTCCGCGATTTTGTGAGACCATAACTTTTGCAGTGAGCGATGAATTTCTTTGAAATTTGCAGGTTATTTCAATAACATATTAACTTATTTTTCTCTAAAATTTCAATGAAATATCTAACACACACCGGCCACACCATCAGGATACATAAAAATTTCAGTTTTTCCTTTAAACCGCGTCATTGTTTTAAAGAGAAAACATGTGTATAAATTAGTTTTAGTTATTAATCTAATATTGAATGGAACGAGTGAACTAACTATTAATACAAGGATTAAAAGAAACTTGTTTAAGTAGCAATTCGGTTCAAATTTAGTTTCAATGTTTATGGAAAACTCTTACAGTAGGATGCTTGCTTTTTGTTCCCTTGTCTGATTTACGGCATAACCATGGAAATGGTTTTTATAGATGAATTTGAATGACATTCTCAGAATATCTCATTGAGTTAATATTTTTTATCGTCTTGAAATTTCAAAGACATGCAATGCAAGACATAAACATGAAACTTGCGAAATAAACAACCACGGTAGGTGGAAAACTCAACATTTGCCATAACCAGCTTTAGCAAAGCTTGAAACGCGCCGACTAACGTTTCCTAAAATCATTGACGTATGAACAGAGCGTGCATGTTTTTCATAAACCTTGAACTTTTATTTATTGAACTTGAAGTTTTGAGAAAAAAATTAACGTATTTGAAACGAAATGTCGCTGAGGAGGAACGCAACAGCCGGTAACAGGCATGAAAAACAGTTTACCACCGGAACTATCACGTTATTGGAAGAAAGGTTAAGAAAAAAACTGTTTTAATAATTAACCAAACAACTTTTATTTCTTAAACCATTATTTAATTCTTTCGTTCAATCCATAAACCAAAAAGATGCTTAGAAGTTACGTATGCACATGATTTCTCCTCGAAACAATGACGCGGTTTAAAGGAAAAACTGAAATTTTCAGTTATCCTGATGGTGTGGCCGGTGTGTGTTAGATATCTCATTCAAATTTTAGACAAAATTAAGTTAATATGTTATTGAAATAACCTGAGAATTTCAAAGAAATTCATGGTCCACTGCAAAAGTTATGGTCTCACAAAATCGCGGAGTTTTTTTTGGCCCACCCTGTACATTCAGATACACTGCAGATTTAGCCAAAACATAAAACTTCTACTACTGTAGTTGTGTCATAAAAATGTTTTGTAGTATTAACGATTCGTAATTCTTGGAACAAAATATGCATGCAGTTGGATTGGAATTTACTTCTTATTGATCGACTGTAATGAACTAAGGAATACTGACATAAACCGTCCTGTTTTGTCAACCAAATGTTTATTATATTTAAATAAAATGTTAACAGTGAATTCATTTTAAACTGCTCAGCGTCTCCCGAAGCACGTCTGACGTTGGCTCAGATCTACCAGTACATTGAGTGCCGATTCCCCTACTACAAATACGTGAGCAAACCGAGGAAACAGGTCGGTCACTTTTAAGTTCAGTTTATTTATGACGGGGATGTGTACAGTAGATGATAGAGGTGGATCTCTTAGTTCAGAGTGTTTAGAGCGGGTAGAGTAGAGTTTCCCACAGAAGATGAAGGAAGAGAAGAACTTATGTTAATATATTGGACGCTAATTCTGTGTCTGAAATCTGGATCTCGAACTACACGATATATTATTCTTATGAGCAACATGCGCATTCAAATCGGGAACAATATGTATGGTAGTGAATGCATAGAAAAATTTTCAGTATTCAAGTGCACGTTACGACAAATATTTGCCACCACTGGAAAATACAAGATAACCCAAATACAGGATAATCTAATTACAAGCTAATTTAAATATAAGATAATCTAAATACAGGGTTGGCAGAACTCGATCCGGCACAACCTGTCCCTCAACGACTGTTTCATCAAACAGGCACGTGATGGAGTGGGCAACGGTGATGATCGGAAGGGCAACTACTGGACACTCGCACTTGGCAGTGAACAGATGTTCGACAATGGCAACATGAGACGCAGGTTCGTACAATTCAGAACGTATTTTTATGGCTGACTTTCGTTAGAAAAGTGTGTTCCAGAATACATTAGTGCAATGAAACGCTTCTTATAAAACAATGCGAAAATTGAAAAAAAACATTTAGTTTGAAGTATTTTGAAATTTTAACATTGAAGTATCCAAGCATGGGGAATAATCTTTGTGCGTGAGAAAGCGGGAGTATTAATGAAGATAAATGTTTCCGTTCGATATGTATAAAGCGCAGTTATGT
The DNA here is from genome assembly GCA_964036265.1 of Daptonema setosum. Lineage (NCBI taxonomy): Eukaryota > Metazoa > Nematoda > Chromadorea > Monhysterida > Xyalidae > Daptonema > Daptonema setosum. The sequence goes on from OZ038445.1 coordinate 12,726,917, forward strand.
ATCTTGTTTAAGACGGCGTATGAAGCGACCAATCCGAGTGTGTGCCATGCTGCATAACATGATGCCCACGCCTACGGTCGCTCACCTTCCCAACAGCAACAACATCAACTCTGTCGACCATAACAACAACATTATCAACAACAATAATGATAACATTTATAATAACAACAATATGAATAACAATAACAACGGTCAGTTACATGCCGTGATCGGCGACTACTCGGACACCAGTCGTCCTTTGACCAATAACACCTCATCGGTCAATCATCATCACCCTCAGGCACCATTCACTTCGGCTGCCGGACTGCTTGCCACTCACGATATTTGGTTCAACTTTCTGGTTAGCCCGCATTGAATGCACATTATTCATACCATTGTTATTATTTTCGGTTCGCTTTTTCAGATGATAAAAACTGAATCACATGTGTCATACATACTGTACAAATGGTATTTCCAGAGTGTGTACAATAATTATGTAGTTGTGGTTTAACATGCGCTAAGGTAAACCAACTAAAATGCAGTGCAACAGTATAACTGTCGTATTCAGTGCGCGCTAACCACCTGTTACACATTATACATTTCATAAATGTTTGAAAACCTGGTCTCCTGCCTGTCATGATTGAAATGCACTAGAGGAGTAGAATAATTTCATGTAAGATAGTATCTATAGTTGATTAGGTTCAACGGTTAAGTCCGAATATTTATAATTAGAACGTCTAACTTATTTCCTGCATTTCGTGACTTATTCTATTTCAAAGTCTGAACACGATTGCAGCATCTGTCGGAACCCGGCACACGGTGCACACCCAGCCATACCATGTCAACATCATGCCACAACCCCATGGCACAACACCATTCATGGACACCCTGTACCACAACCAATCTACAGTATCCGTCCCTTGTCATGTCAACTGTACAGGTCAGTACAACAGTATTAGTTATATGCAATAATATATGTAATGTATTGAAAACGAATTAAATATTGAAACTGAATTAAATATGTAGCGTCAGTAGGAAGAACACAGACAAATATTCGGAAATTGATGAACGGATAGCATGGAAGTATCATACATATCTAAGTTTATAGTCACAACTCAGCACTAAATTCCAAGACTAAATGAAAATTTATACTCGTACCAAACACAGTTTTTTGAATGAAACTCTAGTAACGATGAATTACTATAGGATGCGACGTTGCCGGGTTGTGAAGTGCCCAAAGTGGACGTGATCAAATGCGACCAGCCGTCGCCACCACTGTACCAGGTCGGCAACAACGACTGCCACTGAACAACCGACATCAATGTTTTGTCAAATCATTGTATCAATGTTGGCAGATTGTGCATTGTTCACCCGTTACAGTAGAAAACCTTTCTCAGAGTGAAAACATTTCTCAGTAAACTGTCTCAAGTAAATGTTGCAACAACAAACTGCTCAAATGTGGTTCTAGGCACCTTCGACTGCGCAACTCATGATGCGTACTATGGGCAGCTTATTGTTACAACTTTTTACAAGGAATATATTTAACTTTGACTCTTGAAAGTTCATTCCGATCATTTTGCGGAGTTTCATGCACACAACATTCTATCAGGAATAACGATATGTTGTTTTGATTTTTTTAACAGTTCCAACCAGATTAACATACATAGCCGAAAACTTAAATCGAATTTAATGAGCCCGTTTTCGGCTTCTACGGTTGTATAGGTACATAAGCTAGAGTTTTGAAAAATAAAGATTGAGTAATTCATATACGAAGACTTGTTCCAAAAAAATTTGGAATGGTGCTGAATTATAAAAATATCTTCTCACTTTTTATGATACGATACCTAAAACATGCTTTCTAATGTTTCCCTCACCTAAAGTTTGTATGCCTTCCCATAAAATGTACACACACGATTCACTTACATATTTCTGACATGTCACATATCTCAATATTTATGTGTTGCCATTGCAACTTTATATTTGAGTAAAAATTTGCGTCACAATTTGACTCTTCGGACATAATCCATTGGAAACTGAAGCAAACATGTAATTGATACATAAACGAATAGGGCAGATCTTTCTTTCTTAGCTTTCGACAGATCAGGTTGACGACTTGACGCCCATGAACCATTATATTTAGTGAAAAATCCCAACATGATATATTTTTTACAAAGCGTTTTAGGAATCTTGATATTAGCGACGTACTTATCAACATGACGTTTATATACCATGTTATAGGGTTAGAGTTAGGAAGCAAGCATGTTCTATACCATGTTATAGGGTTAGAATTAGGAAGCAAGCATGCCCTATACCATGTTATAGGGTTAGAATTAGGAAGCAAGCATGTTCTATGGCGATGCAGAACAAATGACAGAACAAGCAAAATGAGAGTGTGCGTTCACCAACATTATCGAAAGTGAATTTTAGTTTATTTATGCTTTATTGTACAAAATTATACATAACAAAATCAACCTTGTGAAAGACTAAATAAAATGACACAATTTCGGTGAGTATGGTGGAGTGCTTAAAAATGAAAGTAATAATTTTGTAAAAAACCTAATATCATAACAGGTAAACTCAACAGGCTAAATCCAATAAATAAGAGATATGTAAGTCTGATGAGAACTGATCGACATTTCACGAAAAATTAAGTACGGGGTGGCATATAAAACATACTCAGGATATTTACAGAACTAAAAACATTCTTTCATTCATACAGTCTTTCATACAAAAATTATGAAACTACAAAGTTCAGGAAGGCAAATTCCATTTATTTGAGTTTCTAACCTGACGTTGAGACAATCGAGCAGCATTGTCTCCTATGGAATCCAACGGTTGTTGCTGTTGTTGTTGTTGTTGTTGTTCGACTGCTAAGTTGTCAATAACTGCTGTATGTCGCTCGAATCGTTGTTGTTGTTTTATAGGCGGCTGTGATTGGTATTGCTGTTGTTGTTGCTGCGGTTCTAACTGTTGTTGAGGAAATGGTGGAAGCTCTGGTGTTTGTTGTAATGGAAGCTGCTGCTGTTGTTGTTGTTGGGCATCGCGTATATCTCGTAGCTGACTTTGTTCAAAATGATTTAACAACGGTTGTTGTTGCGGGTTTTGTTGTTGAGCAAGGTTTGAAGAAATATCAGGCACTTGATTGGGCTGTTCAACTGGCTGTTGAGCGGGTATATAGTTTTGTGGTAACTGATGTAGTTGTTGCTGTTGTTGTTGTTGTTGCTGCTGTTGTTGTTGCTGCTGTTGCTGCTGTTGCTGTGGTTGTTGTTGCAACTGCTGTTGTTGGAGATGTTGCCCATTCGATTGACAAGATTGTAGTTGCATCTATAACGAATCGGTAAAGATTTAAATAGCACGTGAGCGAAAGAGTGAGTGAGTGAGTGAGTGAGTAAGTGAGTGAGTGAGTGAGTAAATGAGTGAGTGAGTGAGTGAGTGAGTGAGTGAGTGAGTGAGTGAGTGAGTGAGTGAGTGAGTGAGTGAGTGAGTGAGTGAGTGAGTGAGTGAGTGAGTGAGTGAGTGAGTGAGTGAGTGAATGAGTGAGTAAGTGAGT
>OZ038445.1:12732945-12757945 GCA_964036265.1 Daptonema setosum
TATTAAACCAATAAAAGAGTGTAGTTTCATAGATATGTATACAAGTTTGCTGCAATTCAAAATACATAGCCATCGGCTTTTACGAATGAGTATTTTTGTTTCTCGCTTTAAGGTAAGAGTACAGCAACATATGAAACGCTTTCATTAGGTTGATTGAACCAGTATAAAACAGATGAACGATATGTTGGGTTTGTGTGAATCTGTCATGAACTGTACTTGCCGTATAATATATTCATGCTGTACTTTGAAACGATAGTCGGTAATAATATAGTACTGTGTTACGTTAATGATACTCGTCAAAAATTCAGTTGACGCACTTCTGTCATAAATTCATGTTGTAGAATACACAAGAATAATATAGACTTCTTTAATCAGATTTTTTTCTCCAAGGAACTTGAAATTAAAAATCAGTAGGTGAATTTACTTCTCTCGAATACATAAAAGCATACATATGTAACTTCGCAAGCAGGAAAAGCTGGAATCTTCGTTATTGACGTAAAATCTCATCAATATCGCAGTCTGTACTTTATTACAAACAACAGGTTTTTATTACTGCAAATGACCGCAATGCCGTACATAGTTATAATAGATTGAAGAGTGATATGATTATATTGTACATCAGCCTTCACTGCCGTGTCATAACATAATAACATTTGATTGTATACAACCTAATACATACAAAACTTGTATTGCTTGTCGTTGTCGTATGCACTTTCCAGTAGCGGGCGAGTTTACTAACCGATCACACATTTTCAAGCAGCTGTCAGGGAATGATCAAGTATTATTTTTCATGATTCACCATAACTTGTTCCAAATGCTAAGTGCTAGTTGGTCATTGTGCCATTAACTATGTACATAACTTGGTCGAGCATCAACACAACAAAACCGTGCGCTGACTGACCAACGAATTCTCCAAAAGGAGGGTGATCTCTCTCTCTCCAAGAGAAAGGGAATTACCAGTTTTGAGGTCAACTTACCTACACCGTAAGGAACAAATTCTGAATTTAGGAACTGCCGAAAAGGGGGAATTCCACTTTTCCCTCCCCTTCTCGTTCGCTAGTGAGACAGTGCGTTGTCACGAAACATCAGCTAATAACGACTGCCGTACTGCTGTCACCAGCCACACAACTTGACGCAACACAAATGCAGTTGTTGCGCGCCTTGATTATAACGTGACTGCGTAACTGGCTTAATCAGGTCCCAGTCGTTGGTGGACGAGCCAACTATCCGAAAGGAGGGGGATCTTGTCAAAGAGGGGAGAATTGCCAGTTTTCAGGCCATTTCATCAACACCTTTGGAAACAGATTCAGCTTTTTGTAAACGCCAAAGAGGGGGAAGTGAACACAGCCGCTGGCTGGCAACGCAACCATAGACATCAATGCCAGCAATCAAACAATTGGAGGCTCCATGATATGATAAATGGTATGAAACAACAATCAATATAAACATTTTTATGCACTTTCAATGTAGACGTTATGAAGTCTGCTGACACATCGAAACTACAGAAAACTTATGAACTCACGAAGTTAATCGCGATCAGAACGTCGTGCTCGTGCAAAGCTCGAAAGCTTTGGTACAAACTTCCAAAGATTATATGTGATCCATGGATTAAGGAGCTTTAGTGATAGGGCAGTTCATACATATATGTACGTCATAATAGTGGGTATGTGTATATAATACGGCTTGATTGCACCCGCAATACATAACATTTACTCGTGGTACGTTGACGTGCCTTTAAGTGCAGTGGCGGACCACTAGGCAACAAAATAATACAAGTTAATTACCATGAACAATTTCACATGAGAAACTATAACTGTCTAGTCTAGTGCGTAGGGCGCAAACTCGAAAACTGGTGGTCCTAAGATCGAAACCTGACGTGAGGCGCAGATCCAGACGCGTGGCTTCGGGGTTTCTGCCTTTGCCCGTCAGTTTATTCAACCTCTGCGGCCACTACGAAAACACAATTCTGATATAGTGGTTTCATCGTGCTCTGTTTTGGCTTCTGTGATGAAAAAAATCAGTAAAAAAACTTTATAAACACAGCTTAGTTATCATAAGTTGAGCAACGAAACACAAGTTAATTTGGACGATATGACATGATGAACCACTGGCGGACGAGCGAATCTCCGAAGGGAGGGAAAATCCGTCAAGAGGTGGGAATCACCAGTTTTCATGTCATTTAACCTTCACCTTAGGGAACAAATTCCTGTTTTTTTACTGCCAAAGAGGGGGGATTCAACGTTTTGCTCCACTTCTCGTTCGCTAATGTGGTTTACATAACATGGACAACTTTGTCATTGATGACATGTGCGTTTGGTTTGTGGTCACTGGTTCATGTTGAGTACATCAGCAGGACGACTGGACTCGGTTAATGAGCACAACCGAGTCGGCAGCCGATTGACCATAAAACTGGTCTTAGTACAGTTGGAGTGTGTTGGTGCAAGCTTGAGCTTTATATACTCTGGTACAATGACCTACACAACTGCTTATGGACAACGTTGAATGCCGGAATATTTTTTATATTCAAAAAAAGAAATTTCTCCAACAGGAGTGTAGAAAAATAGGTTCAAAATGAACCTACGAATACCAGAAGAGAAAAAGTAACGCTGTTAATTCACCAAAAGGGGTCATTCAAACGTAACTTCTTGCTATTTATTGAAATTGTATGCGGAAATCCTAAAAGATACTTTATTACAGGTATAGTTAGCAGTGGGTAAACATTGGCCACGTTGTTTTATTTTTTATGAGTAATATAAGCATAAAAATAGTACGAATGTTGCTTCATTATGTTAATGAATTGGCATTAATGCAAGAAACAATATGCACAAAGCCCAAAATCCACATTACAATATCATCATTGATCTTGAGATTCGTTTTTTCCGCACATTTGAATGAAGAATTTTCAGAAAATTCTATGGAAAAGTGGCCTCGTTAACGTTTCCAATTGCGTTGTTCGTTTGAATTGAGTCATTCCAAGCCGAGTTACATACACCAGCTAAACATGATGATTGTAAGTAGTAGCACCATGTTGTCCGACTTAAATGAGTCATTCAAACAACACCCCAACCATCACCTTCTCTTGTAATTCATGTAGCTAATGTTTCAAAGTTGTAAAAGCTATTGTTCCGGGATCTCAAAATAATGCATCTGAATCTAGTCAAAATCATATAGTCGATGATGAATTACTGTTCCAAGAAGAAACGCGAAAACTCTAATGCAATGTTTCTCATTAAGAACCCTTGTCGACCGCAGCACTAGCTGTCGATGAAAAATTCGTTTCTCCAAATTTTTTTGAGCTGTAAAACCAATTCTCTAAAAGTTGACAGCAATTTAAAAGATGACAGTTTTTTCTTTCATTTGCACTAGTAAAATTCTTGATAATATTTCAAATCACTGACGTTTTCTTCATCGACAAGGTAAAACACTGTAAATCATTAGGATGTTTATCTGCACCTTTTTAGAACAGTAATTCATTATCGAAAGGTTTGATTCTCGTATATTGAAACGAATATGAATGGGTGTACAACATGGATTATAATCCAACAACGACCAACTGAATGCGCATTTGTACATGATTGAATGTGAGTGTTTTACGCCGAGCACATGTACACAGCTGTGCACCACATTTCATATATACCTGCCCATATTACAGTAGTTGTTGCATTCACAATGGCTTCAAGTCTTACAGTTGATATAGCATTCTGCTTCCTCATAATTGCTAATACAGTGGGCAATAAACAGGTTGACAATAATCTCGTATGGTAAATTACATAAACTATGTACAGTTGGTATGTAAGTACATAGATTTAGCTATTTGGAATACAACCAGAAGCTGACGAAGCATGTATTTGGAAGAATTTGAAACTGGAAGTTTCAACAAAAATAGTGATGACTTTTTGTCCAACATGTTGGCCTTGAACGGGACACTTTTCTGTCGACCCTGTACTTGTAATGGCAATAATGTGAGCTGGATGATATCCGATTACGTAAACCTTGTTGTTCAGACCAGTCGGGCAAAATCACATTTTGATAGAAACATTATATGTAGGGTGGGTATGTAGCTGAAAATCCAATGTACATAAAATCACATGGATACAAGAATGTAATGATGATTTCTAGTAGTAAATGTAAGCAAAAAAGTGTGGTATAATTTGGCAACTGCAGCTACCAAGGGCTCAAACAATCTGATCTGCGAAACGAGATCCGAAATTCAATCCAGTTGAATGCCAATAGTGAATGCAAATCAAAATTATCCGCCCAAACTTAAATAAGTGTAAATCTATATATTAAAATTATATTTTTTTAAATAATAATGCGGTATTGTGGAATAGATAGGAATAAACTGACATCACTGCAAAGCGGCCGACAATAAAATAAAATGAAATCACGCTAGAAAAAAAGTGCTTTTGAATTTGGAGGTCATGTTACGTACATCTTATCCCACTATTATTCTAATATTTTTTTGAAGTTAACAAGAAAGAAAGGAATCAACGATTGCTTCGTTTGCCATGTTCGATTGACCAGCTGTGACGTTATAGGCACATAAAGTGATGGCATCCCTTGGTTCTGGGGAGTCATGCATGTGCACTCCATACTGGCATATTGCCTGCCTCCCTTGGTCGCACACATGCATCTGAAACCGAGAAGCCGTGAAACATTATCTTGTTCGTACAAAACACAAATATACATAAGCGCGTATGCGCAACACACTACCTGGATAGTTTATGGATTGACTGGTTGGGCTATCCTATAACAGTCTAACAGAGTGGACACGCTGGTCATTTTGTTGAGCTATGTATCTCTTTCCTTCATGCGCAATCCATTTTCTAATGTTTCATGTGTGATGAATGTGTTTTTTGTTGAGTGTCATCCGCCTTTCCGCGTCACGGTCACGGGTAAACCACGCATTTCGAAATACCAAGGCAACAGCTTGACCCGTAGTTTGTCTGGATCGTTTTTGAATTTTTTCTGGAAGTCTAATAAAACTCGCGTTAGATTAAGGCAGATGAGAATTTATCAGTGTTTACTGATAAATTCCTTGTGTACTGCAAAGTTAAAAATCCTGCGGAAAGTGTGAGCAAAACAACCACTGAGTCATCACATCATCCACATCTGCGCTGTAAAGCACATTTGAAGAAAATATTTCTAAAAATGGGAAATAAGGTAAAATGGTTTCTGGGGTTTATGTGTTTTGTTGAAATCCGGAAACACGGTTGTTGAACAAATGAACATTAAGAGCGCGGGTCGGTCGTTTTTTTTGGTTTGGTCGATTTTGCGATTAGCCTCGCAATTTCCGTTTTGTATTTCGGATGTTTCATCTAATGAGCACCATTGTACCAATTATAATATATTGAATACTCCGTTCGCTTAATATGTTTATAACACAATAACTAATTCCAAACTCTTATATTATGTTACCTTTCGTTCGGTTGTAAACGTTAGTTTCACCCAAAATTTCAATTCAAATATGATGTGAAAACATCGGTTTCGTACGTGGAAACACGTTTTCAACATTTTGAGGAGCCTCTTATCAAGATTATTTTTGCATCTTTTCGGTACTTTAGCAATAAATCACTTAAATTCTGCCTGGCGTTTGCATGAGCAACGCAGAATCCCATTTATTCGACATATAGTCCTTGAAATCAAAAACAGTAATTGGCAAACAACCATCTCAGTCAGTGTCCATGATACTCATCACACATGCTGTAACATAATATATTGCACATTTCGTTGCTTGATTAATTTTTATCAATTTGCTAAATGAAATTTGTCAAGTTTGACAATTTTTTGCGAAAATACATGATTGAAAGTTAAAAAATTTCCTCATCCATACATTCATCACATTGGTAACGTTCAATGATTCAGCGAGTAAGCCTGGGGGATCTAGTCACACTTCTAGCCAAGGTCGTCCTCTAAGTTGTTTAGTGTTAGCCTCACATACAAACATTTTCTAGAAACTCTTAAAAAAACCTGTTCCTTGTTTCCAAATGATGACGATTTACGTAATAAACACAAATTTAGGTCTTTTATTGTTGTACGCTTCCGTACAAGTTCAGCAGTACTTAAAAAATTTCAAAACAAAACATAAAATGTTAGACAAAAATAGTCAAAACAAACTTCATAAACAACAATTTTGGTGTTTTCTCGAATAATGAGGGCAAAGTCCAGATGATCATGTGATGTCAACAACTTCCGCCTCCAACAATTTGACGTCGTACCGTAATCTGAAGTCAAGACTGTTTTTTGCTGTACATATTACTGTATGACATAAATATGTACGTACATACAATCTTTGTCGTTGTTAAAAAAACGTGTGCGTAATGCGCTTGAAAAATATAACAGTTTACTTTATGGTTTTCAAATTTGTTCCAAGTTTCAGTGTTTCGTTCACTATATTCTAATCGTTTAAATATTAATCATCTGGACAGTTGCTATATCCCACAGCTACATAATACAGTAGCTATACCCATCTTTTAATGCTATACACATGCCGTCCCATATCTTTACGTAAGTCCCAATGCTATACACATCCTAATGCTATGAATACACCTCCTGATGCTATACTCATCAGAATGCTACAAACGTCCCACTGACGTAATGAATTTATCACATCGGAAACATCAAGAAATGAACGGAACAGTGTTCTCTGTATCATCACGTCTCTATTTATTATTATTAATTAACGTATGTATTTTCGTTCCCAGTACTTCATCGCTATTAACTCTTCTGTTGTATCAACATTACTACTAGTATACCCATCATAAAATGGTTTTTATAATACTGTGTGGTCACCTCCATTTTTTATCCATTATTTTATCCATAGTTCAACGCCTTCATAACCTAGTGAGTAGAGCGTCTGTTAATCATGAGGGATTCAGAGCACAGGGATGACAAAACCGTACTTGTTATTCTACGTTTATCAGCCAATAACATTCTACTTTACTCAACATCGCTTGACCGATCCAACTTAGCCATATCGCGCCGCTTTTGTCAAATGATACTTGGTGCACCGCCGGGCAATTGAAATAACCAATACCATAACTGTGTCATACCATTACTCATCAATACTCTTTTATGATCATTATTAATTTATTGTATCATCATTATATACCATCAGGATTACGGTAATACTACGGTATTCATCACGACCATGCGCACTCGTCGTCAGGCTTCCGCCCGCCAGCTTAACACCCCAACGCCACCTTTGCCACCGGAGGAACGCGATCTATTTGATGATGTCGAACACCACAACACAAGCACTCAACAAACATTTCAACAACATCAACATCATCATCAACAACAACAACACCAACAACAACAACAACAACAACACCAACAACATCAGCCAAACCTTGTCTCGCTGGACACTGTACGTTTTCCTCAGCCAACGTCGCTGGATTCCATAAATATGCCACCAGTGGAGTTCGCGTTGTCACAGGTACCAACTCACTAACTCACTCACTCACTCACTCACTCACTCACTCACTCACTCACTCACTCACTCACTCACTCACTCACTCACTCACTCACTCACTCACTCACTCACTCACTCACTCACTCACTCACTCACTCACTCACTCACTCACTCACTCACTCACTCACCCACTCATAGGGTACAATGGACACGTTGATGGCCGAATCAGCTCCATTCTCTTCTGTGATGACCACTGATGCTGGTGCTTCAAGTTCTCAAAACCGGTTAGTAAAAATATTGGATTTTTTCTTTTAAAACTGGAAACTTTGCGATTTATTGTGTTTCAGGTCAATCTACTACCAGGCGCAAGTGAGTGAGTACGAGGCAGCTGGCATGGAACAAACCCCTTTCCAATTGTGCATCGAGTCGGAACATCAAGTCATTGAAAACGTTGGTTTCATTATATAAATACTATCATAACATAAAATATTGAATTTATGACACCTGTATGCTAAGTGCTTAACTGATTTAACTTAACTACTAATTTAACTAATATGGTTTAACGTCGTGGGTTGACATCAATTGATATGTCTTTTTAAACAACTTTTGTTTTTATTGCATTCCGTTTGGAAGGTGAAACAAAGCGATGCGTGGTTGTAGAAAATCAGACTTCCGTTTCTGCCCACCCACCGAGCATGCAAGTTGCTTAATCATGCAGGAAATATGTCGTTTTGAGTAACCAAGTCGTGGGAGCTATCAGAAATATTTTAAACCCATCGACATATTCCATTTTTATCACCAATACAAAAAATTTCATCTGAAGTCAATTATAGGATGGTTTCACGGACTTTGGCCAGCCCAACATCGAATACCAGACAATCGGAACTTCACCGCTGGCCAATGTTAGTCCAACCGGCAACATGTTGGGACATGTCTCGACATTCCATCCTCTGCCAGCTGATACTGTCAATTCATTCGTGTTAACCTTGGCGTTCTTACTTCTGTTATCTGTTATACTCTTTCATCAAATCTGTCTTCATGTGTATTAACTTTTTTGTTAAATCGGGATGATTTAAGGCGGGTGCAAGATAATGCAAGCTACAAAGGCCAGCGATTTGGCTATGTACTTACAGTACGTGTATGTAGTAATGTGGTTCACAATGTATTCAAGGCACGATATACAGCTAACTGTTGTAGAATAGTTGTATATAATATAGAAAACAATGTGTGTAATATATATATATATTTGTATTTATGTATATATTTATATAAAATATGTTTCATGTATGTGAGTGATTGCAGCACCACAGCAACGGCTTTGCCCGTCACCCAACCAACCCGGCACTGGCGCTGTTCGAAGAGCTGGATGATGACTGAAACCTGAAACACTGGTTTCTGCTTTAACTTAAAATTTATTTTAGCCTTCTTCTTTATGTACTATTTTATGTGTTGTCCAAAGCATAGAAAAACTACTCGATCTATGTACATGTTTTATATAAATACAAAGTATGTGAAGGGTATCTTCATAAAGAACTTTGCATTTTCCGTATTCGAGTAATTCCCAGCGGCACCATTTATGTTTCAGTTCTGTTGGCAGTTTTTTTTGTGAAACTACCAAAGTGGTAAAGGCTGTTTTGTGTGTATCTGCCATATTTATGTAATCATTGTTAAATCATACAAACTGATGTATGTACATATAGTTTATTTATCCTAAATATATTGCAGACTGCACCACAACCGTCAGCGAGTACCGTAGACCAGGGCACACCACAGCAAATGGCTGACTTTCCCAGCAAGTCCGTTATATTACTGCCTAGACAAAAAAATCAAAACATTCGAATAACCTAAGTTTATGCGTTGTGTGCATGTTGGACAGTTCATATGTTTGAACCATGCGAAGACTTGTGTGTAGATCATGGTAGTTGCCTGACGGTGTGTTACTGCATGCTTGATGCAGCCTTTATAGACAAACACTTTTTCATTGTTAACAGATCGTAATCGATCATCTAATTAGACGTGTCTACAGAGTAAACTACACCTACACGTGTATAAGTTTCTACAGAAGTTGGACGTTAACTTGATTATAAACCCGAGAAATGTCGGAGTATGATAATCGTAAGTTTTCAGTATCACCAACACTGGTAATTACGGGTTCAGCGTCGATTTTCCCAGTACGTCAGAATCTGAGTCAAAGAAAACGTTGCCGTTCAAGGTAAGCCAATATTAACACCCGATAACTCACTCACTCACTCACTCACTCACTCACTCACTCACTCACTCACTCACTCACTCACTCACTCACTCACTCACTCACTCACTCACTCACTCACTCAATCACTCACTCACTCCACTCACTCACTAACTGACTCACTCACTCACTCACTCACTCACTCACACTTTCAGTACGTGGCAGCAAGAACAAGCTGTTCATTCGAATGAGCGAACAAATGGCGATCGAACTGAGCACTTCGTGCCCAATACCACCCGGCTGCACGGTCAGGGCAACAGCCATATACTCAAAACCACAGTACCTCAGGGAAGTCGTTAAACGATGTGCCAATCATTCACTTGAAGACAGAGGTTGGCTCACATTAATCGGCAACCGAGTTCGGAAGCCCGTTAGCTCATCTGCCATTTTAATTCAATAACAATCGAAATTGTAGTTCAAATTGGAGTTTCAAATATAGTTTCAATTCCAAATGCGACGGTTTCAGATAAAGTGGCGCATCATGAACACTTTGTGCGATGTCTCAATCCGGGTGCCGTTTATGAAGAACGCGGTTGGTGCATACAGTCAGCCATTCACTCACTCACTCACTCACCATTACATTCACTCACTCACTCACTCACTCACTCACTCACTCACTCACTCACTCACTCACTCACTCACTCACTCACTCACTCACTTCACTCACTCACTCACTCACTCACTCACTCACTCACTCACTCACTCACTCACTCACTCACTCACTCACTCACCTCACTCACTCACTTACTCACTCACTCACTCAATCACTCACTCACTCACTCACTCACTCACTCACTCACTCACTCACTTACTCACTCACTCACTCAATCACTCACTCACTCACTCACTCAATCACTCACTCACTCACTTACTCACTCAATCACTCACTCACTCACAGGATCGCCAGTCTACACAAGGCAGCAACGGTGGTAATGGCTGTAACAGCGTCAGCAGCAACAACAACAGTAATCACGGATCATCACACCAACAACAACAACATCCCTCTGGCTCTCAACCACCCAGTCTACAGCATTTCTCGAGCAGCCAGTCGTCAACGGGCAGCTTAGGTGGTTATCGAGTAAGCAAACACACGGTCAAACATCTGTACAGGCTGCAACCACCACAGCCTCCTGTATCTGCTGCTCAAGGTATCAGTGGTAGTCCCGTAAAAAAGAGAAGAGTTGATTGATGTACGATTTGATTTTTATATTATTGGTTTGTTTCAATTCTGGTTATGTTGTTGTTATATGCGTTTAAAGTTCTCGGTAAAAATATTCTGTAAAATGAAATGTAGAATGTCTTTTCTTTGTAATCAATCAGGCAAAGAAATAAGCGATCTGATGTTGTCTTGTGAATATTTTGTACATACGTATATTACTGTTTTTTGTTTATTTTAGCTATCACGTAAAAATTATAATTTGTGAATGAAAAAATTATGAATTTGAATCGCACCAGAGTGCTCTATATTATTGTGTCTTCATCGTTATTTTATCTTCACATAGTATGTACATGGTATATTATCAAACTGTTCTATCATCAGAACAATAAAAATTAAACCATTGTTTCACTCAAGTTATAATAATGTAGCAAACTTGAACGAACATCACACGGAATGCATTGAAAAAGAACTAAACCACGGTTTTTTATAACATTAGCTAGCGAAGAGACCCAAATATAGCGTTTTGTGCCGCAATACACCATGCATTTCTGATCCTCAGAAGTGCCGGGCGCCCAAAAACAGCAGTGTTCGAAGTATCTGGTCCCTGGATAAACATTTTTTCCTAGTGGGAGTCTTCATATAAATGTTGTGGTTCATTTTCATAACTTTTCAAGCAGTAAATGTTTAGGACCAACATATTTATTTCAAGGTTGAAATTTAGTTTCGCAACTGTGGCACTTTGTATGCACTTATAAGATGATACATTCGTGATGTGCTACTTTACTTTCGACATGGCAGACAGAAAAACACTTTAGTGTCTGTTACCGGCATATGTACATTTATACAGTACTTGCATCACGAAACAGACTTTATGTGGAAACGTGAACCAATAAACACAAACACGTATGAATTTTCGATGAACTGAACTGGTTTCTTTAAATGTTGTTTTTATGAATGGTTTCTGGAAATAGTTTGGTTCATAAGCATTATTTCACGAGCAACCTACCAAGTTTGTTATTTATGGGTACGTTTTCTCATCCACTACTTATTGGGTGAATGAGTCCGTGAATGGGTCCATATCATGCATTTGTAAGATGGGGAACGTAAATAAGGGGGCGAAATACATTCTAACATTGTAAGAGGGTGACGTGACTAACTCTGTTGTTTGCAATATATATCAATTTGTGTTGTATTGTATTGGTTCATTTCGGGTTTTAATAAAATACACCAATACGTTGACTTTGGTGAGTTATTAACTGAAACAAAAATAATCGGACACCATCTCAGGATGTTAGTGGGAATCGTCGACATCGGAGTGCCAGGTTGTGTTTTATGTTAAATACCTATAAACTTACCTTACTTCTCTACCTTTTTACGTTTTATTTTTTAGATTTTCAGCTTAATGTTAAATATAGCACCCGTATTTCATTATAACAAATGAATAAGATTTTTCCCAGTCATGATGTGTACATGCCTGTGTCACTTCATGCCTGGAAATAGTCTTACGACAAAAAAATTTGTCTCAGATTCGGGTCCAAATCCGAATTCGATAGTTTTTGATGTCAAACGTGCTAAACTCATTACATACTTCAATTTTATAATTTTTAATAGAATAATAGAACCGAATTTATTTATCAGAAACCCAAAATATATACATTTCAACTGAAACATTTTTGCAAAAAAATGAAGAAGGTATTCAATAGGCAGGGAATGAAAATAATAAAATTAATGCGTGGTGAAAATCTTATTCACTGGAAATCCGTCGGTCGTAATCCGGATTTGGTTTTTCTCATAATGAATTACGGAGGCTATACCTATAAACTTACCTTACTTCTCTACCTTTTTGCGTTTTATTTTTTAGATTTTCAGCTTAATGTTTCATATGAGCTTTAATAAAAAGTAAAATGTTTTTGTTAGTTCGCGTTCACCGCATTCTTGAGAAATTCTCCATCCAGTCCTAGAGTTTTTATGGAACACGTGAAAAATTTGTGGTCAGATTTTTTTCAGAAATGTTCAAATGGAAACCAAAACTTAATAAGGAACTGACATTGACTTTCCTATATCCCATTACTGTAGTACCTACAGTACATTACACAACCTCTCATAACGTCAATTTCATTCCTTCAGTAAAATCGAACGCGCTGCAGATTGTTTATAACCGTCTGGGTCGCGAGGAGAGGCAGCTTCTGGTGAAGTGCTGGAAATCACTCGGATTCATTTGCAGTATGCAAACGATGACTTTGGCCATTCAAAAGACGGTCGGTACTAACGACAAGTACGCAAAATACAAAACGGTAGGTGATATTGAGTAAGCTATTGAGATATGTACATATATACACATGTATGATCTATGATGTACATAGAGTAGTTAGTAAAACAGTTGAGCAGCGAATCTTGTAGAATGTGAGTTAATCATGCAGTTATGTAGTTAGTAAACATTTATATATAGTTTGTTAAGCGGTTCTTGTTAATATGACCTTTTTTGCATAAAAGTATTGCGAACCAGAATATTTTGGGCGCATTAAATTTTCATGGGCCTAATACATTGTACTTATAGTAATGATATCATAGAAATAATATTGAGCAACAAGATACCATTGAAAAGGTATAAGACATTGAGTCACTGAGTTGATGAGCCTAAAAGCAGTGTGGGTAGCTTTCTATGCTGTCACACTTAGTTGAAAGTGGATAGCATAGTAAGCTACATATTTAACTAAGTGTGACAGCATAGGAAGCTATTCAACTAAGTGTGACAGCATAGTAAGCTATTCAACTAAGTGTGACAGCATAGTAAGCTATCCAACTAAGTGTGACAGCATAGTAAGCTATCCAACTAAGTGTGACCGCATATTAAGCTATCCAACTAAGTGTGACAGCATAGTTAGCTATCCAACTAAGTGTGACAGCATAGCTTACTATGTATGCTTTCTATTCTATTCAACATCATTTTGAACGCGATCACTTGAACTCACCGAGTTCATATTCGGTGAGATGACTTTTGGTGAGATAATTTTCGATGAGTTTAACGATACGCATTTGAATACAGAACGAGTGGATGAGTAACCACGGACGCATGCTGCATGATCTCATGGACTCATTGATTCGGGGTTTGGAAACTGCTGAAGAGACAGGTGCCGTCAACAGCAGTACATTCATCAGCAGTTATGACATTGGTTGGCATTTTTTGTTTATCAACATAAGCCATTTTCGCCTTTTGGATCTGATGAAATTTTAAAGGAAGTCACAAAAAGTATGATAATTTTGTTGATAATTGATTGATTGATAGTTGTTTGATCAAGTTAATTGTTTAGACATCGTTTGATGTGTAACGACCGACACCGTAATATGTTCACTGTTTATTATAATCATGATGGATTTATAAATTATAAGATTTTTTGTATATATTATCTCATTAGATCTTTTTTCATCGTCTATTTTTGCAATAAGGGTTGTGCAGGTGCCAAGCATTCATCACTGGGACCGGATGGCACACTTCTGACCTGTGCCATGTCAGTCAATGACTGGCAGTCGTTCCAAGGTATACTCGCTGTTACGTTGGCCGATCACGAAGTTGGTCGATATTTTGTTTGTTCAGAGTCACGGTAAACATATATGTGAACAGACTTTCAAAGGGTTTCAAAGACATAATCGTCTCTCGAACATCATTCTAGGTAAACCGTAAAAAGAAAGCTTCCCAGCGTGCATGCCGAGAGTTCATTCAGCTCATCATCGAAGGGGTCATCGATGGATTCACAGCGAACGGTGGCAGTGAGACGTAAGTTGTTGTTGTTGTTGTTGTTGATGTGTTGGTTGTTGTTAATGTTGTTGTTGTTGTTGTTGTTGTTGTTGTTGTTGTTGTTGTTGTTGTTGTTGTTGTTGTTGTTGTTGTTGTTGTTGTTGTTGTTGTTGTTGTTGTTGTTGTTGTTGTTGTTGTTGTTGTTGTTGTTGTTGTTGTTGTTGTTGTTGTTGTTGTTGTTGTTGTTGTTGTTGTTGTTGTTGTTGTTGTTGTTGTTGTTGTTGTTGTTGTTGTTGTTGTTGTTGTGTGCTTGATTTTTTTACCTGCATACTGTATGTAAAGTTTTCAGGGTAAAACTATCGAATCGTTTCGCGCGTACTGCAGTCACTCTGAACGCAATGGCTCGATTCAAGCAGTTGTGCGCTAAACCCAAACCTGATAGTTCGACCGAATTGCCGAGAAGCATCAGCCATGAATCGACATCATCTCACAGTCGTTTGTTATTGAACGCTTTGCCATTTAATTACAACGGAAGTGTGTTTTACATCTTTTTAACGTGGATTGGGCTCTGTTCATAAAAACTAAACAACACTAGGTACTGTACTTTTAAGTTTTGGTTGGAATCTGGTTATTCGTAGCTTGTACCACAACACCAACGTCTCCGAGTGTCCAACCCAAAGATCCTACCAGAACTCCTCGAACAGCCAACAAACGCTCTGGACAAAAACGATTGGTGAAATCCAAGACGATGGACTTGGATGATGATATCGTTTCACCACCTAACACTCCTGTGCAGAGTAATTCTAAAGCTGAGTTGGTTCATAGTGTACTCACTCACTCTCTATCTCACTCACTCACTCACTCACTTACTCACTCACTCACTCACTCACTCACTCACTCACTCACTCACTCACTCACTCACTCACTCACTCACTCACTCACTCACTCACTCACTCACTCACTCACTCACTCACTCACTCACTCACTCACTCACTCATTAACTCTATCAGTCGTCGCCATCGCCCCCGAGTCAACTCAGCGGTCCGTAATGATTGTTCTCCGAAAGTACATGGCGCAGTATCATCCACTTCTGCTAAAGTCAAACGTCGTGCATTCAAGAAACAACACACAGAAAACACTAATTCGTCCATCGAAATTTCCGATGATGGTTGGCATACTATTTTGCTTCTGTCAGAACTTGCTAAATGTTCGGGTTTTACATGGATTTTACACACATTACAGTATAATAAATAAATGATGCAATCTGAGAGTCACCAATTGAACTATTCCGTGGAACAGTGTATTTGATTGAGCGTTATTTCAGAGGACCTGGCTCAAAAAGCACTCGTATCCCGACCTGGCCTGCCTGCCCGTTGCCTGTCTCGATCACTGCCGCATGTCGCTGGCTTTACCAGACCAGAAAAGTCTGCCAACCAATGGGGTCTGCTCAAACATGCCGTACTCAACACAAAGAAAGTTACCGATTCCGTCACAGACGACATTCCACCAACGATTCCTGAACATTGTGCCAAAAAAACCGTCTAGAACATTAAAAATAGTCATGCAGGATTCTTCCGAGTTTTTTTCAACTTGGAACTGAAGTCAATCATCATGGAAGACGTCATTTTGTGCCGCATCCAAATCTCGTTAACTTGAACTATCGAAATACAATAACAAATTTGATTATAATAGTTGTTTACCATGAAATTTTTGCTTGCTTTTTCGTCCAATTGTTGAGTATCGCGGATTCAGAGAGCTGTATTTTATAAAAGTTTTGGGTTGTGTTTGATCGGAACGGCGGTTTAACTTTATGTTAACCAGCATTTCGAATAAATATCAAGTTCATTAATCACGTCAGTATGTACTGTATTCCCTGATTAAAGCAACTGGTGATGTTTACGAAAATAAGTAAGATTTTGCGGGAAATACTCATACTACATAAGTAGTTAGATAGTGATATAAAATGTAACGTCGACCGGGTATGGAAACATATCCAAATTTCTTTAGAGAGAGTTATACTTAAGTTATACTAGAAAAAAACTTAAGAACAATTGTTTTTATTCATTCCGTAAAGCTGAGAATGAAATCTTTCAAAGAAGTCGTTGATGAGTTTCAGCAGAATAAATTTTCGGGCCAATAGTTTTCTACGATTTGGCAACTTTGTCTTTGCTTTGGCATCAAGGAAATAAACAAAAAGTCTGATTTAGCTAACATCGTTTGCATTTTGAGACTGCGGTCTTCAATGAATGTCAAATGTCAATTAAATCTGGGTCTCAACTCTGCATCACTACCTTTTAGACGAGAGTCGAACTAACAGTTGAGTTGGTCGGGGTATAATGTGGTCAAGTACAAAGTCAAGTATAACTTACGTGTACTGTGATATATTTTACAAGTATAGTTTAGTAAGTATAACTAGAGTTCACTAACGAAACTGACCTAAACGAAACTGTCGAAACGAAACTTCCTACCGAAATACGCTGTTTCGTTTCGGAGTATTCGAAACGAATTTTTTTAATATTCGTTTCGTTAGCTATCGAAACGAAAAGTTTCGGTTGGGTTTTCGTTTCGGTTCGCACTAACGAAATTTGAACGTTTCGTTAAGCGTTTCGATAAGGTCTCCAATGATTTAATTTAATAATATCGACAAATAAAATTTCAAAATAAAATCAAATTCAAATAAATTAAGGTATGAGTAAACTTGGTAGAAAAATCTCACTCACTCACTTACCTACTTGCTCAATCATTGAATCACTAACTCACTCACTCATTGAATCATTTACTCACTCACTCAATCACTTACTCCATCACTCACTCACTCACTCCTTCACTTATTCAGATAATCACAGACTCACAGCTCCCGATAAATGAAAAATAAGTGAGATTTGTTCCTACCAGGTTTACTCATACCCTCATTTATTTGAATTTTGAATTTGAATTTATTTTGAAATTTTCTTCGTCGATATTATTAAATTAAATCATTCGCGGCCTTAACGAAACCCTTAACGAAACTTTCTTCGTTTCGGTAGCTAACGAAACGAAACACGGAAATTTCGTTTCGATTGAATCGAAACGAAGCAGAAAAGTTTTGTTTCGATTGGATCGAAACGAAACTCAAAAGTTTCGTTTCGTTTCGTTTCGTTCGTTAGTGATCACTAAGTATAACTCATGAGATAATGCCTAAACATCACAGTAGGCCAAGTACAGTATGTACAATGTAATATGTTCAAGTGTACTGGGCAAAACCGTTAACAATATATGACATAAGAGTGGTTTTATTTCATAAAAATTTGTGTTATATTTGGTTTCTAAAGTGTAATATTATATGTCTGACATTATTCTAATTACTATTGGCGAATGCACTGTATAAATTCAACATTACGAACTTGGGTTTGCGAACACAGTGTAGGGCTAGGGCAAATGCAGATATTTTTGACACATTATAAAGATTGTTATATCAATTAATTTACATTCAAACATTAATTTGAAAAGAATTAGTTAATTTTTATGTAGTTAGTTGTTTTTGGTGAATCCCGTGTATTATTGAGTATCACAGATGTGTTCATTCGCCTGCCTTCATTTTGGGCACGAGTTTGTGCCACATGGCCGTCGGGTGCTCCGGGTTGTTGAGCATCTCGCGCCAATGCTTCTGCAATAATCCATATGTAAAACATAAATATTTCAAATAACAAATAACGAGAAATTCAAAAAATAGATAAAATATACATACTTGATTACTACTACTGATAAGACAGAGGTTTGACATGTATTACCTACCTGTCCCATATCGCCGGCCATCGGTCCCACCACACACTGACCGATCTCCTCATTGGAACTGATTATGTCGTAGTCCAACACCTGCGTAGTTACACAGTAAATCGATAAATAGTGAGTTATACACTCACTCATTTACATCAAACAAATAAGAAATTAAAAAGTATATACGTAATTCGGTATATGTAACTAAATAAACTTACCGTCAAGACCAGATTCACTTCGGTCTGTAGCTTCTCCTTCGGTGGTGCTGTGAAGGCGAACGACTCGTTATATACGGGCGTCAGGCATTGCGGTTTTACAGAGGTCTTTCGCTTCTCAATCTTCTGGTTGCCTTGATACATTGCCAGCTTGACGTACGGATCTGCGTTAATTAGTGAGTAAGTGATTGAGTGAGTGAGTGAGTGAGTGAGTGAGTGAGTGAGTGAGTGAGTGAGTGAGTGAGTGAGTGAGTGAGTGAGTGAGTGAGTGAGTGAGTGAGTGAGTGAGTGAGTGAGTGAGTGAGTGAGTGAGTGAGTGAGTGAGTGAGTGAGTGAGTGAGTGAGTGAGTGAGTGAGTGAGTGAGTGAGTGAGTGAGTGAGTGAGTGAGTGAGTGAGTGAGTGAGTGAGTGAGCTTATTTACCTGAAGTCCCCAGCATGTCTTTCTGCGGCAACTCCTTAGCCTTGATGACCACCACAGTGATCTTGTTAGCCGATGGTAGATAGCAGAGCGACAACATCAGTTCACCGACAGGTTGCTGCAATGAGAGTACGAATGCAAATAGAAATAAAAACGTGGCTGATTAACAACTAAAAAATTAACGCAAGAAATTGTATAAACGGCGGTCAGTGCTCCGCAGCCTCTCTGCTAAACCATAATTATATCCAAACTTCAGAACAAAAAATTGCAATACCTTTCATCGTTAGCGGAAAAACCAAAAGCTCTCTGTTAAAACTGAGCTGGACTCTTAAAATGTTAGTAATCCAAATTAAACCCACAAAGCGGATAACAAAAATAAACTTATGAAAAACAACCGTGGTAAACTCAAAAAATAGTTTATGGAAATCAAAAGAAACCACGCCAAGGTCAAATGATTAACCTGCCCGAACAACAGTTTTCGGTGGATCTTGAATAAATGACAGAGAATGCGTGATGAAAACTAATTAATATTAATGAATTAAGCAGCATTAATGAAGCATGCTTTCGACAATAGACAATAGCCCGTTATGCATGGCACATGAATCGTGTGCTCAATTAATCGTTACTACAAATACCTCTTTTAACATGCTATCAACAGTTGACAAATGTTTGCAGACATGCAACCAATCATTTGCATCGTTAAATGTTCATATAACGTAAAGCCCCGTTTATACTTGAGCGCAGACGTAGCGCAGATTTGGACGCAGTCTGCACGTGCAGCTGCACATGCAGCAACCATTAAAATGCTTTTTCGGGGCGCTCGTCAAGTCAGAAGTGATTTTGTATGGCTGCGCTGCGTCTGCGCTTGAGTTTAAATGGGGCTTAGTGTTGATACAGGACGCTATATTATACTTCGTTGCCTACGGTTACGCAATATTTCTTCGAAATCTTATTTTTATCTTATTTTTTTGTTCAGTCAACCTTGTGCACTGTTGGTTTCTGCAGATGTTTCCAGTAGACGGGACTGTTCTCCACTTTGACCGTTTTCATCGGTAATATGATCTCACCGATCGCATCGTCACGACTGCAACAAATATTGACTGATTGACTGACAGACTGAGTTACTGCCTGAGTCACTGACTGACTGACTGACTGTCTGACTGACTGACTGACTGACTGACTGACTGACTGACTGAGTTACTGACTGACTGACTGACTGACTTACTGACTGACTGACTGACTGACTGACTGACTGACTTACTGACTGACTGACTGACTGACTTAATGACTGTATGACTGACTGACTGTCTGACTGACAGTCGAACCTGAATCGATCATGATCCATCACCTGCATTGTCATCGTCATATCTTCCATACGGCGGCCTGCACCTCCTGAAAATTGAGTAGTCAGTCAATAACGGTACTCTATAGTGATACAAGAGATAAGGACATGAGATTGGAATCAAATCTGTCAAAAAAGGAAAGAGTCACTCATTCAATCAATCAATCAAAGAGTTTTCCAGTCAACAGGTAAAACAACTAGTCAGAATGTCAGCCCTCATTCAATAAGTCTGCTCAGTCTTCGCTAATTCACTTCTTAATCCTTTTCATTATTCGTCATTGTTCCGAGGAGAGTGAGTCGTCAAATCAGTTAAACTGGTATTACATCATTAATCGGTAACTCAATCAGTAACTCTCATATTGTATGTATCAGTCATTCTCCTATCAGTCTCTGCCATATCAGTCATTAGTCAGTCACTGCATGTACTTCTTCCAAGTGCCGTAATGGATTCGTAGTGGGTGCCACGATGACCCGGTGATATGAGACCACGACGTCCGGCCAGACTGAGACTTCGATGAGGGGCTTTGGATCGATGTTTGTTGCCAGATACATGCACGAATCCATGCATCAACGTGGCAGAGGCAAGGTGGTCCATTTCAATTGGTAAGTAGTAGAGCACGGGAGGGCAGGTTGGTCACAGAATAAGTGATTTTATATAGAATATTTGGCTGGGATTTGGTCTACATGGACATCGGTAAGGTGGGAATCATCATTGACGGATCATCCGACATCAGGATCCTAGACGTGCTCGGATGATGTGATTAGGTGTATAGAGGTTTGTACGTCATGTACAAACAGTATGTACATACATTCACTTATGTTTCTGGCAATCGGCTGCAAACAAGCAATGGCATTGTTCCAGAGTATGTACAGGGTATTAATACTGTTTCTCACATTATGGAAACGCGGTGAGAAGCGGCGTATTACAATTGTACGATGGCACATCAAGTCAAGACGTACCATGGTGTTGATGGATTAGGTGCCCATCAGGGGCACACTTCTGCCAATCCACCACAAACAAAGGTCTCATTCTATTATGTACTACTACAAATTACGTACTGTTGTTGGTATCACGGTATAATTTACGATTCTATCAAAAATTTTATTATGGGATATCTCCAGCTCATTATTGAGTTCAAATTCTTTCCGTCATAGCACAGTTCGCAAGTTTTGTGTAAACCAGTGCCGTAAAATCGTAATTTCAACCCAATTCGAGGCGTGTAATTGTTGAAGAATTTTGAGCGTGTGAATTGACTGGATACAACTTTTTTATTCGGTGTCGGGGAGAACTCAAATTTGTCTAATATATGTATGTAGTATAACTTTCTAATCAATGTAGCTGACTTGATTCTCCGTTTTCATTTTTTGTTCATTTGTAATCGAAGGAATTTTCGAACCCATGATTAAAGCGAATTTACCCACTGTTTTAAACTTTTTTCCGCACTGTGCTAAGACCGGTAATGTCGCCATATGTATGTATCTCATGATTAATCTCGGTTGATATGACAACATCTAATAAAAAACCGAACCAATGATTCAACAAGACTGATTAAGGTGAAAAAAGAACCGCTCTATGTGAATAGATATGTCTATATTTTCTACATCTTCAGAACTTTATTGAAAGAAAAATGCATATGAAGAGCATCCAAAGTCTACGTTTGTTCACTGAGTACATGACAACACAAACACTGTACATGACGCTCCCTTTTATTATAAATAGATACCCGAGTAAGTCAGTAGGGATCTCATTATTTCAGCTAAAAAAAGTTTACTGTATCTCGCATTTGCAATCACTAGAACTCATGTAATGCAAGAATTGCGGAATAGTTCAAACTACATATGTAATATGGTTATTAAAACTAAATGTATGCATCAAGAATCAAGATCTATCTCAAGACAGAAAAAAACGTTGATTTGTGAGATTGTTGTACAAAATACGATATCCGATAATGGATGATTCACGAATGAATCTCCAAGGATAAAAACAGTAAAACGGTTAGCAAACAACTGGCCATATATTGGCCACGTATTGTTGGCGCTGGCAACAACATCAACGAACCAACAACTCCTCAGGGGCTCATCGGCCCGATCCGACACGTCTTACCAGCATGTGACATCCATCCACACAAAAAATCACACAATTGGCACCATCTATTCTATACACTAGCGTACGAGAAGGGGAGTGAAAAGCAAGATTTTCTTCAACTTTGGCTGTTTTTTAAGTAGAATTTTGTTTTCTAATTTCTGTCAATTCCCCACTCTTTGGAAAAAAATTTCCCTCCTCTTGCAGGTTTGGTTTCATCCGCCAGTGCACCCTTATGTACATCGGCTGATCCTACGGCACGGGTCTTGTAATCCGAGCTGGCCACTTTAAATAGGGCATTACTTCATGGGTTTGGTGACAATAGTCTTACAATTTGCTGCTTGAAATAATTTGAAAGAAGACTGTTCATACAAATTGCGGGATCATGTTTTTGTGTTTTGATTTATCTAGCGCACACGTGGGCAAGCCGATCCTCCGAAGGGAGGAGAACTTCTTCAAAAAGGTAGAATCGGCAATTTTCAGGCCATATAACCTCAGGGAACATAATCCACTCTTTGAAGTCGAGGAACAGGGGGAGGAGAATTCCACTTTTCCTTTTTTTCTCGTCCGTCATCCAGAGGTTTGTTTGATCATATAAACGTAAGGAATTAGCGACACTGTAAGAAAATCGTAAACATCAATAAGTATTCAACAGATATGTATGACGGTTACATCATCAACCAACAAGTTGCTATGAATGCAGGAGCGACGACGAAAAAGGGAGTGCGGACCATTCAGATTATTGTATGAGCTGGTGATAAGCACAGGCTAGTCTTTCAAAGAAAGGGAAATTCCGTCAAAAAAGGGAATCGACAGTTTTCAGGCCATTATACCTACACCTTAAAAGGAACAAATTCCACTTTTTGAAAACGCCAAAGAGGGTCTTCCTTTTTCCCCAAACCTTCTCGGCCGCTTTTGTGGTGATAAGCCATGGCCATTTGCACACCATCAAAGTGTGCCCTGTAGTTGGTTGGTGTGTATGGCATTATGATCTAATTTACTCGCGCCCCAATGCCCGCTTTCATTTGAGTCCCATACAAAACTGGGGCCGGGCCTTCATATTCTATGTCAAACGCAAACTGGATTTGCTTTCTTATCCACATTCTTTTCATCTGTTGGGAGTATGTAGGTTTATACTATAGGGTCGGAGCTGATCGTATTTTATTGAGATACACACAGTAGTGCCGGTACCATTCATGCAACGGCACTACATATACTGCATACATCAAGTTGATTGAAAAAAATATATAGAAGAATGTTACATGAAACGTACAAGCGTGAAAGGTTTACACAATGGCAAGTATTTGGCTCGTTTACATTATCAAGTCAATCAACATTCTACATACACATGACTCACAATAATGTCGACTTGCATAACTGAAATACATTATATGTATGTCAATTGTGTTTATAGCTGCAAACCTTTTGAATTAGTCACTGATGTTTCGAGTTGTAAACAGCTTTGTGAAACAGTATATTTGAACCTCATAAACTCATTTCCAACTTCACGGTTCATGTGCGTTATTATGGCAAAACTTCATTCAGCTACCAAGTTCCATTCATTCAATGCAACACCCATTTAGACTCTATTGATTTCGACTATTATAAAAGCAGTTGAGCGAAATTTCCACTTGGAACAATTGCGTTGTCGTAAACTTATTCGAAGTTGTACCGTTAAGGTATACAATATGTAGGTACCACAGTGTGGTATCTTGAAATGGAACCAAATAAAATATGCCACCAGACCAAATGCATTACGGGCAAGCTGTTGATACTGCTAAAAGTAATGTATACAATCAAGCTTTGAGTGGTTTCCTAAGATCAGAGAATCCGCCGAGCTACTGTTGATTCTTATACCTACCAGTCATGATCGAATTACGTGGCAAATAACCTGTAACGAAGTATGAACATAGCAGCTAATCATGATGTGTCCGTCCACTAAACATGCAGTATGACATGACACGACACGATCCATGATCCATTGTATGGCAAGTAATGCGATTACGATTATCGTCGCACGTCGTTTTGTCATCGGGGAATCAACCGGTGCAGCAACACAACCCAACTTGAATCAAAACCCAACAAGCGTGGCTGGCGTGTTCAGAAAAAGTTATAATATTAATAACTTCACAAACAACATTTGCGATCAAAAGCGGAATGCAGATTCATTCTCACTGAGACACACATACATATAGCTTGTTTTGAGTTACCCCGTGAGAACCATGAATATCGGGGCGCGCATGCGAAACATTTTTTTTCGTGGCATGATAAATTCCTAGAAATGTAAGGGAGTGTTGAGCTAAAAAATTTGCTACAACTTTCGATGACGAAATTAGCGAGTTAAATCGATAAATCTGCTAGTTTCTTTATATCATTGTGTTCGTTAGCCTATCCTACAGAAGAAAAAAAATTTTAACAGAAAGTACAAAGTCTAATTTAATGCATTATTTATTGAATTAACTTCCCTTCAAATCGGTCAGCACACACGTGTCAGTCCTCCCCCTCCCCCTTGGGATAAGCAAAATTTCGTGCATGCGCAATGGTGTAACTGACGGACACGTGATTATATTCGTTTTGGATAATCATGGTATGGATTGAAATACAACTTTTGAAACAAACTATGTACAG
>OZ038445.1:12762945-12770445 GCA_964036265.1 Daptonema setosum
AAACAATGCCTGGTTATCTGTTTTCAACTTCTAATCAGATGTCAAAACCAACCTAAACGATTTTTTCTTCTCGTTGGAAGGCTTGGGTGACATTTTGAACAGATCTTTACACGACACTTTATAGGCGAAATCGTGAAGGTATAGTATATTGGGGTTGTGCCGGGTAGAGGACGGCGAGCCGGCGGTCATAATGTCGAGCATTGCCTAATGTTTCATTGTCCTATTTTTCATTGCCTAATGTTTATTGCCTAATGTTTCATTTGTACACGCCTAATGTTTAATTGCTGTGTGTTAACATGTATAAGCTTCGTAGTTTTTTTATAGGAAATGTGAAAAAAAATTAATCGTAATCGATGACGTTAAAAATCATGTTTTGTAATATTCTGCCATAGTCAGAACCGGCTTTATACTGAAAAGTCTTATTCAGCACGATAACATGGTCGTAAACTGATTTTTTTCTTATAACCAATTACAAGGCAAAGTTACATATACATATAGGTTTGATTATACACATTTTTGTAATTCTCAAACAGCAGACTTGACTGCACTTACATAACAGGACAATGGTAATTATCATGGCAGTGGCAGCCATTTGCACCAGGAAGTCATGTTCATTCATGTATATGTATCCTATAAAGTCCATCTGCAAAGCGCAAGGAACAGAATAATGTATTTAACGACTCAAAACATAACTTTCTATGCTGGTTTGATCACCTAAACATATCAACGTGTCGAATAAGTTCATAACAAAATACATTTATTGCATGCTTTCACAAATGTATACTCAGTGGCAGAAACTAATTCTTACTAATCTACGTTAGCTACTAAATAAAAAAAATTACAGACGTTTCTGATATTTTCTCTTTTCAGTTGATGTAAAACAATATTGAAACCTCTACGAAGTCTGTGTTCCCGAAAAATTATGACAACTTTATGCCGTGGATAAAGATGTTTGATGTTATAACATAATGCTATATACATACTTACATAATTAAGTATGTCACAATTTTTACTAACTTATGACTCCGGAAAATAATCAACTTGCAACCAGACTGTGCTGCACAGACGGACACTGTATACTGTGTACGTGCAAAAAATATCTTTAAAAACTTGATTATTCGCGTCAGTCACGTGAGGAATGAGACGAAAGAACAATAAATTGCATTGCGCGTCGGAAGTTCATGGTTCAGTTTTTTACATCGGTTGTGGGTGAAGTTCAATCAACCATAAAAGTTAGGTTAAGAAAACATCTTTGAACGTTTTCTGCCTTGACGGTAGGAAACATATTTGGTTGAGGATGATTAGCCGATGTTTTATTCTTTGCAAGAATGTTGCCAGTATTTGTCGGGATCATGTTACTGAATGCAGATTTTTAGTTATTGAAATCCCAGTGTAATACAGTACATGTGTTCCCCTACTGTATAAACCCATATCATGGCTGCTGTTTGTCTTAAATCACAAGCAAACAACCCGGCCACAAGCCAACACCATAAAACTGGCCATTATTTTCATGGTATAGAAGATACGAAGAAAAGGTTATCCGAATGATACCTACATTGTGCATAACCATAGTTGCGGTTATTATATTTATATCAAATAACTAAAATAAAATATTTAGTTATCGTGGAGTGTATTTTTTATGTTTTGTCTCTGACGGTGGTCAACGACAGTAGATTGTTGTGTGGCACATTGATTCGTATGGCACATTACTGCCACCTGACCGACCTTGCCATGTACATGGTATGCCCTCCGTTATGACCATTGGCGGACGGGCATGTACCATCCATGTGTCTTATGTACCATAACATACTGTATGTAATTATCGGACATTACAAGTATACGTTAAATCACCAATTATAAGCAGGAATCCTAAATTATTTTTATATGGTTCCTGTTGTTGTTTTTAATGGAATTGTCCGCCAGTAGTGCTGGCTGTCGACAAACAACCTTAATAAATTGTAGAAGCCTTGGCGTGCGACATCTTATTATTGGTTGTTTGGTGAACGTTGGCAAGACACATGCTTTCACAAACAGTATCACATGAAATCAAATTAAATGTAAACTCGAATTTAGAAATAAAAACTTATGCTGAATACATTTAGTTGAAGGTATAGTATAGGCCTTGTGATTAAATTGATTAAAAGAAATTATTTGAAACAGCGAAAATCGATGAAGTTCAGACTCTAGTTCTGTCATAATCAGAACAATATTCTGTCAGATTCTGGCACGTTCAAAACCGTATTCTCAGTTTCATGGTTATGAAAAGTCTTAGTGAGCGTGATTAAGCGAGGTCTACATATGTCAAGATGACTAACGTTAGGAACGACTGCTGTGCATCCGGGTTGTTGTTGAACTCATCGCTGTCGTCGATCACGGTTTCACGTTGACGCCATCTGCAAACATAAAACAATCATCTGCAAATATGAAACAATCATCTGCAGATACGAAACAATCATCTGCAAATATGAAACAATCATCTGCAGATACGAAACAATCATCTGCAAACATAAAACAATTATCTGCAAACAATAACAATCAAAGTTGTAAAGTCAACTGCCTGAATTAAACCACAGTTTCTGGTTTTACATGCTCACAACCGCAGATACGACTCGTTTTGACAAATTTTATTCTGATCTGATCTTATTCTGCATCTTAATCTAATTTTGACCTCAGTGGTATTAAATTTGACATGTGGCTTTAGGATTTTTAGTCACAAATGCATGAAGAGCAGATTTTTTTACAAAAAATCAAAACTTTTTGCTTTTAATTCCCTCTTGTTATCCCTGAGTTGATTTCATAGTTTCAAGTGAAAAGTAGGTTTCTTTAATTCTAAGATGAATTATCAAGGAAAGATCTATAAAAATTCCTCAAAAATTTCAGCCAGCCGGCAACATAAAAAACAAGATCAGCCATATTCGAAGCGTACTGTACTTACCTCATAAGGAGCATGGCGGCAACGACGACCAGCCCGACCATGAGTGCGAGTCCGATAACGAAAGGATTGGATGCGAGTGCATAAGATGACTGCGCACCCGTGCCGCTGAGGAAGGGCAGCGCCGGCATCGTACCTTGATAGCCGGGTGGATTAAGTATATATTAGGTGAACCGGTTAACCCTTAATCAAGATTCTGTAGAACGAATGATACGGAATCCAATCATTGCGGTTTTTTCAATAATTGACAGCAAACAGGAAAACCATCGGAATAATGGATATTTTTCAGATATAGACAGAACTACATATGTATACAAATAAACTTTTTTCATGTAGACTCACTATCCTATGATCAAAACAATGGTACATATCTTAGCTTTTCTTGCATGATCGAGCATTGAAATCGCCAGTTGTGATTAGGCTAAATTATGAGGCCTTGGAAAAAAAGCAATGTGTGATAATTCTGAGATTGTAAATGATGCTGTTAGAACTACATACATATAACTGATAACCGTATTTTAGCCGTGTAGGCAATGATGTATGATGAAAACTTTGTTCAAGAATGAAATAAAAATGTCATAAAAAAGTGTGAAGTTAAGTTATGAGTGCTGTAAATTACGGTAACGACAGACGTGACGGTATATGTATGTACGCCTCCTCCTCCCTGCAACTCGATACGACCAAACAATACGTCAAATAATCAGCTAAGTACTTGACAAACCAAATGTTTACTTCATTACGGAACAAAAAACAAACGTGACATCATGTATGTAGTAACAACCACGATTACTTTTAGCTTGGTGATACACCAAGGATTATGGTAGAAACTAGTGAAAAGTGGTTTCCTAATGTAGAACATAGAAAACCAGCTTGAGTGGTGTCTCATTTTCTCCAGGTTTTCCGAAGGTTCAGCTATGGAAAGTTGGAAGAAAGTTACTATTCCAAACATTGAGCACAAGTAACCGATTTCATTAGCGATTACGTCTTTCTATGTAGCTTTGAAAAAAGCCTTCTACTTTAGGAACAATTTACATAAAAAAAATTACACCAGTTTGTCTAGACGAAAAATCCGGAAATCAAATTGTAAAACGAACAAACACGATTGAAAGCTGACATTGATTCAGTCACACTGTGTTGGTTGCTAAGTGTCAGGTGGACCGAGTTCGACACTTATGGAACGACCTGGAACCCTGAACACCAGGCAGAATGCTTGTAGTATGTACAGTATGTAGGTAGGTTTGGTCCAGCCGTCAGTGGTATGCATACCGGCAGTATACTTATTTATTATTGACGTACTACAAAAGCTGTACATGAAAAGTTACTTATAAATACGTATAATGTAAAGTGAAGAATGACGGATTGATTCCGATGCACAAAACGAAACTACTTATTTTGAGAGTTCTGCGCATTCTCAGACATTTTTCAAATCAGGTGTGTGATTACGTTAACTGTAACCATGCTATGGACAATAGTATCAAACTTCTAGTGGGTAATCGAGGGCAATTGCACATGTACACGAGCTTATCAAGCCAAATCGATATGTCGCCACAAAGCATGAGACCGTAATTACATGCAGTGCGGATGCAAAATTGTAGTGATGTGATTGTTTTACTTTCATTAAACATTTTTACAGAAGCTCGACCTTTTAAGCTTAGTAATACGTACATAAACCAACAGCTGTGAATACTACATTTCGGCCTTGAAACATTAAATGGCATACTGTAGTAAATGTTAAAATAGTTGGAGGGACCGACAGACGCCCACGTTCCTATTAACACTGGTGGACCATCTAAACCTCTAAAGGGTGATGAATTTTTGCCAAAGAGAAGAAATTGGCATTTTCAGGCCATTTAACCTGAACCTACACCGTAGAGGACAAATTCAATTTTTTTAAACGCCTGAAAAAAGAAGGTGGAATACTACTTTTCCACCCTTCTCGTCCGCTAGTGCCTATTAAATATAATGCAATGGTGTACATGCAAATGTACGTGTGTTAATTGATTCCAACTGACGTACATGACAATGATCGGCTCTGTATGTGTCATGTTGAAAACCATTGACGATGAGTGGATGGTATGATGGTTCGATGATATGCAGATCTGACCAAGAAATCAAACAAACCATATCATGAAAAGTTAGCCCGCTCGCGCAAAACAAATTACAAAATAATTGTTTTTCAACGAGCTTATGGTGCTGCACCATATACATACCACTCGCTTAGATGCCATTCATGTGAGTGAATTAATGTGTGTATATATTGTATTGTATGTACACATCAACCAGACACCGTTTTACCACTCGACTCCATTTAGATGACTGA
The DNA here is from genome assembly GCA_964036265.1 of Daptonema setosum. Lineage (NCBI taxonomy): Eukaryota > Metazoa > Nematoda > Chromadorea > Monhysterida > Xyalidae > Daptonema > Daptonema setosum. Next base: position 12,768,198 of record OZ038445.1, read on the forward strand.
AGCGGGTAATGGAAAGATGGAATCCCGGATGTTACACTGTTTGACTCGAGGCATTACAACGTATGTTTAATGTTCGTTTTTTTGGTTACCGATACGTGTATTTCAAGCATATTTTTAATTGATGCACTCCTATATTTTAGACTCCTACATATGCCGTTTGATTCACTGCTATGTTTAATGCACTTCAAACATTTGTCATTACGACCTCACTCACGACTCACGTTTGGCCATCAATATACATGTTAATAGGTCATAACTTTGTTATGTCTACATCTAGCTGTACATAAATGTTGCGATACATACGTTTGGAGCAGGTTAAAATGCACAAACCACTCTAATGACCAAGTTACGAGAGTTTGATGCTAATGAATATTAATTCAGTTGATACCAATTCAGATGAGTTGGTCAACTTATTGGGAAAACAATCGGTGCGCTCCGTTTCAAATTTGCCCAATAATTAAAGTTACGTGAAACTGCATACAAACATAAATACAATCAAACACACATAAAGACATATGTACATACATACATACATACATACATACATACATACATACATACATACATACATACATACATACATACATACATACATACATACATACATACATACATACATACATACATACATACATACATACATACATACATACATACATACATACATACATACATACATACATACATACATACATACATACATACATACATACATACATACATACATACATACATACATACATACATACATACATACATACATACATACATACATACATACATACATACTTACATACATACATACATACATACATTCATACATACATACATACAGACATACATACATACATACATACATACATACATACATACATACATACTTACATACATACATACATACATACATTCATACATACATACATACAGACATACATACATACATACATACATACATACATACATACATACATACATACACACATACATACATACATACATACATACATACATATAGCCGGTGCAGCAGGTTATGTCTTGTAAAACTGTTGCCATACACATCCTAAAATTGGCTTTTCTCTGATTATAACGGGAGTATGATGATGAAAATTGGTGAGAGATGGAAAACGTTCTGGCGCACCTTTTCACTATGCAAGAATATTGAAAAAGTCGTTCCTACTCAAGAAACAACACCTTTAATTCAAGTTTATGGTCCGTGTACGTTCTTGTCATTTTTTTCTGCCTGTGAGTTTTTTTTAGCTATCTCTCAACTGAAAAGGTGCGCCAGACACTATACTTTATCCCCACCGATTTTTTATCATCATATTCCTGTTATAATCAGAGAAAAACTCAATTTTAGGTTAATAGTGGGAACAGTTTTACAAGATAGAACCCGCTGCACCGACTGTACCTACATACATACAACAGTACGGAAATGACATACGGTTATGGTAGAGCAAATACTCAGCCAAGTGTTTTTATGGTAGCGGAAATGGCAGCTGTGGTGCGTGCATCTGCTTGTAAATGCATGCAACACGAACGGTGTCCTTTTGACTTACAATGTCCGACTTGAGTGTCTGTCAAGTCATACACCTGGTCAGGTTTAATGGCCATGTCGAACGGGCAGCTAAATCGTGGTGAGTAGAACATTGAATTCGGAGATCAACCGATAAACTTTAAATTTCATCAATCTTTGACTTAGAAAGAGCACTTAACACTGACGTCAGCATATTTGTTTTAACAAATTTAATATAACGGTTTAGTTTCTGAGTTATGCGTTGTTATGAGGGTTTGCATTTTATTGCTCACAATACAATACAATGATGTAGCTGTAGTCAATTTGTGAACATTCAAGACCACTAATCACAAATGGATCATAGTTTGCTGATCACTCACAAGGATCACAACCGTGATCACTCTAATTGCTTGAAGGTCCAATCGGAGGCAGACGGAATGCTCGTTTCATGTTCATGCCACCTGTTGGCAGTCGGAACGCACGACTTCTCAAAATGAGTGAGTAAGTGAGTGAGTAAGTGAGTGAGTGAATGAGTGAGTGAGTGAGTGAGTGAGTGAGTGAGTGAGTTAGTGAGTGAGTGAGTGAGTGAGTGAGTGAGTGAGTGAGTGAGTGAGTGAGTGAGTGAGTGAGTGAGTGAGTGAGTGAGTGAGTGAGTGAGTGAGTGAGTGAGTGAGTGAGTGAGTGAGTGAGTGAGTGAGTGAGTGAGTGAGTGAGTGAGTGAGTGAGTGAGTGAGT
>OZ038445.1:12775445-12832945 GCA_964036265.1 Daptonema setosum
AAAAACATTAAGTGAACATTATGTTTTGAAATATGTTGAATTACAATCAAACGGTTCGTATAGCGTTCTCAGTTGATTAGAAGACTTAATTTCAAGGTCTCATTTTTTAGCATTTCAGAGAACAGATAAAAATATACAACGGCATCTCTGGACACTCGTAATGTGTTGCGTTTTATGTTCGCAAACAAAGTTCCTCAACAAAATTGTTGGGCATTCAAACTTAGTCTCCTAATTGAATGAGAATGCTTTAGTAGTATAACGACGTTCAAGTTCAACCTGTTTTTATATTTCTAGGATAAACCAATTAAAGATTATCGAAAAGACTACCAAAAAGTATCAATACATTATACATATCCACAAATTATTTTCCACACCTAACTTCAATACCCGACTGGCCATCGGAGAAACTTTTTGTGGCGGTCAATTGAATGATGTTACGATGAGTTACAATCATATAAACACGGGGTATAATGACACTCATTCTGACGTTCAAGTAATTTTAATCATATTATCCATTCAACGAAAACAAAACTGGGTTGTTCGAATAATAATTTACTTGGACATGGTCCCGGAACACTCATATCACGTGATGTTTATCAGGTTTGTTGTTGTTGTTGTTGTTGCCGCGCTTGAATTTGAGTAGACGAGCAAACGCTTTGGGCGACAGACCAAACTTGAATGACGCTGGTTTGGGCATTCGTGCATCGGCGCTTCTGGTGCTGACGTACTTGTGACTGCCGATCGACGACCATGGCATCCATGATAGCGTACACTAAAAGATAAAGTACACTTATTCCGTTGCATTTTGTGGGTAACTTGTGATTTGGCTCAGTTTTTGATAACTAGAATACTTCTGTGCCCCCGAGACGTTAGAAGTAATTGTTGGCAGTAAAAGATAACAGCGTAGAGTTTTACGTGAATTCGGACAAAGCGCGCTACAGTGTAAGCTGCCGGTTATAACTTCTACAATCATGGTTTATGGGGACGGAACTGTGCAGATTGACATACAGTACGTATTTTGTGTAAAACTATTGACCTGGGTAATCGTCAAGGACCCTATGAAAGAGACGAGGAATCATGTCGAGTAATACTACTAATCATTTTAAATCCGTGGTTCTAATTTAGCTTTTTTATGAAACACTTAGGGAATGAGCTGTTAGATTTAGTTAAAGTAAATTAAAGTAAACCAAAACCAATGATCCAACCTGAACTTGGCTGACGAGCCCAAGCAGCACGACAAACGAAACAAATGACCCGTTCATTCTGAAAAAAATTTAAACACATTAACAACTTCTTCACAATAAAAAAGCTGGATTACTCAATTGGAATAGGGTAAGGACTATTGGGAATAGTCAGGTGAGGTCAACTTAAAATATAGCTGGAGCTTCTAGAAATTGCTTTAATCAACCTATAATTTAGCTGTGACACAGAGATTATATTGAGTCATTAAATACTCTGTTTACTTATTGGAATACTGAGGCTTATCCAGTGCGAAAAGATCGTATCCGACCATATCATACTTACTGTAGATAAACAGATACAGTATGTAGTATACTTGATTATTGATGATTTACATTTACCTACATCTTACTTAAAACCATATGTATAATAAAATAGCCAATGCAAAGTAGGAACCTGAATCGTGCCCTGGAGAAGAGGAATCGTTTTTAAGGTGGTTGGCGAAGGCATACATAATTCAAAGGTTAATTACTTGGCTATAAGTTATCAGTGTGATGCCCCGCCATAGTGATTTAGGTAATGTACATATAAAAAAAAATGTATATGTACATACATATGTATCTTGCGTGTAGGATGGTCATAACAGTAACAAGCTTGATTGCTCTCAAAAAACTAATATGCAGATACATAAAAGTGGAGATATCACTAATTATGATAACAAACGTCTAATTCAAACCGGGGTTACTGGTTACGTCATTTGTTCCCGATTATCCTAGTGAACGATTGCCGCGTTTCTACAGTGTACATACATGTAGAATCGACATATAATACATATGACATAAATTGGATATCAGTGCACCGCCTTCGGGCAAACCACTGCAAACAGCACCTCAGCAGAGGCTAACCGATTTTCACCCGGCAAAATCATGACTAAAATTCAGTCGTGAATGTGACTTTTTTACACGCGTATTTTTACCTCAAAATATGCAGATGCAAAAATACACTTCACCTTAAAAAAATGCAGGTGCCCATTTCTGTTGTTTGAATTTATTACTTCGAACCACAGGTCCAGAATACTGGTGAACCCTGTTCAGTGATCATGCTACAGTAAGAACATAATGAGAGTGCAAATGCAAACTTTTCAACTTATAAGAACACCGGCTGCACCCGAAAAAGGATAAAACAAGCCGACCTTTCAAATCGACTAACCCGATGAGCCATACATATGTTTGTAACAAGCGATTATCGCGGTTCAACCAAGCGTAAAAAATGATTGGACTTTAACATAAATGGTAAAAAGTCATACTGTACTTGGTTTGAACTTGGATCAGCTTATAGGTGGCAATATTCTTCTGGTAATTTGAGCATCCGTGAAGTATTCTTGGACGAACTAATTTTTCAGTTAAATATAATTGAATGACTCATGAATTCAATTACCTGGAAGTTACAGGATTCGCGTTTGTGGTCGATGTTTGTGGTTGTGTGTCATCAAGTCAATTAAGTACAAATAATACAGTCCTAGTCATAGTCAACCCTAATATAATGTCCATGGACTTTCGAATTAAGAAAGTTTATGGGCGGCCTAAGAACGCTTAAAAGAATGCTGAACCAGTTACTACATGTAGATCGGTCGTCAGTATGTGGATTCATAAACCAGTTCAGATGATTCAGTTGTTTGGTAATCTATAATGCCGATATTAATTTGTGTGGGACTTAAGTTGAGTATTGGGCATCTGCTGTTGTTGGGTACATCTGTACATGGTCACGTGGGGTTCACATGGATGGCATGATATTCAGTGACTTCTAATCATTTTGATGAAAAAACGCCAAACAAAATATGGACTTATGTCATTTCTAATGAACTACAGTAACTTGAAAGAGGTTGAACGTAAACATATATGTATAAATATTTTAATGAGCCTTCTGAGTGCGTCCCAAATGCTGCTGGTCAGGCTAAACATACATACGGTAGATAGATGTGTGCCTGGGCTAATAAAAAACTAAATCAACAGATGCTATTTATGTTGATCAATATTTATGCTAAATAAAGTAGGGCGAATGAATCATGTTAATTATTGGTTTGTATCAAAATACAGACTGTGCATAAAACTTTTGGGTAAAGTTAGTTAACCTCGATTTTGATCAAATGACTCAGAAAGTGCCTTCAATATATTATACCATTATGATATATAGTTTTTGTGTCTAAGGAAAGCAAAAGCACTGTTAAGTACAGTATGTATGAGCTCATAAATAAGTCGGAGATGATTAATCATCAACGAAAAGATAAACTACGCTACGTCATGCCTAAAAATAAAGACATCAAGTACCGTACCTGTAGATCTCTCCATGGATTACATGGAATTGGGGAAGAAATGGTTTAATAAAAATACAGACATTATGTTTGATCGTGGCACATCGAACCGAGTAGAACTTCAAAAAGAACGCGAATCCATTTGAAGCCGTGGAATCTTTTTGGAATCTTAAAAATAGATTTTTCAAAACAGCAGCCAAACAGTTTTGGTGCATATTTCATTAATGGACTTGGTAATATGAAACAATTAGTAATATTAACAACTTGGTAATATGAAATTAAAGAGATACATATGTACATGTTCAGTTTGACCAGCATAAATCGCCACACAGGAATATTTTATGCTCACATTCGAGTTCTAAAATATGTATCTTTGCACTTCTACAATGTAGTGTATTGTTTAAGAAATTGAGACAAGGTGCTGTGCAGCACAATGCTGATCCACTACTTTGATCATGACGATATGTTAGTTTCGAAAATCCATCATCAAAACATCAAACTCGGGTAAATAATAATGGTATGATAAAGTTTTACAGAAAATAATTTGCTTGAAAGGCGATATATACTGGATGAACTACCAACATGATATTATTCATTGAAGCGATGCTTTGGATTTGAGTGAACACGAAGTAAAGCATGACGAGCAAATCACAACCGTAACCGAACAATAGATTGCCTCTACTTTTTAAATTTAGGTACGGTTTGCGGTAGCTGGTGTATCATGTTTCAGTATATGTAGTGTCATTGGGTGCTATTAACGCAACCATCTTATCATAGTGGTTAGTCCCATTATATATTCAAATCGCCGCAAAACCTGGATTCCTCCTCCACAATATTCAATCCTCTGAAGTAATTGTTAACTAACTGTTTAATTATGTGGTAGCATCCTGTGACAGCATCAAATGAATAATCGAGGCACTGGCGGACGAGCCAATCCTTCGATGGAAGTGAAATATTTGAAAAGAAAGGAGAATTGGCAGAAATTTAGCCATTTCACTTACAGCTTAATGAACAAACTGTTTTTTGAACATCCAAAAAGGGGGGAATTACACTTTGATTTCCTTCTCGTCCGCCAGTCAATCAAGGCTAACTCAGCTTCATCGTTTGGATTTCCACGTCACTCAAAATTTATGAACTTGGCACTTAGTGCAACCCACATGTGTGTCAGTGGGTTCCCACACAATCGCCGCCAGCCAGTGACGGTTGAAATATCTATCTGAAAACTACAGATACTGCGGTTTACGTTATAATTTATGAAGATAAGAGGCCATTTATGTCATTCATCGTTCGAAACCCAAATTCAACCGTCCTGTTATAGATACGCGTTAATTTGAGGACGTAATCAGATTCCTTCTTATTACACGCTTTGTAAATTATCTCTCCAAGGTTCATGGCAACGAAGCAAGCGGGCAGTTGGCATTAATACTTGGCAATTTCAAGTCGGCAGTTACCTAGTATAACTAGATGTTATATATTCTAGTTATTTATTGATAAATAGCAATAACCGATATGACATACAATGAAATTTTATTACATTACAATAATTGATATAAAAAGTGAACGACGCGAAAAAACGAATGAAGGTACGTAAGCAAGTCAATTGCAGCGCAATACCGGTAAGACGAACAATCGGGGAATAACAGACACCAATAATGATGGGATTCGTAAGGGCAGAACGTGCCACACCAAATAAAAAGAGTGACAATAGCACAAGCGCTACTTATACTTCAAGATAGCATCACATTAACTAGAGGAAAAGCTGCTTCCTCTCAAAATAGATACATAGTAACGAGATAGGAGATCACAAACAGAACATAAACATGTAAATATTACAGTAAGTTGCCGTTCATTGGTCAATATTAGAATGCAAGTAAACAAATTGACAATCAAATCACAATGATTCACGGACTGATTTATGACGAAAAACAGCTGAGTTGAAACAAATTCACATGTTGACATCATGGGCTCGATGAGGGCGAATATGCGGGATTGACAGGCAGGGGTATATAAACGTGGTATCAGGCCTGCAAACAAGTATGTTGATCAACCGACCAATTTCAGGGATGAGAGATAATATCTGTTCCTAACAGCTGTTATGAAATCCTCAGAGCCATTAACAATGGTGGATGAGTTCTCATCATGAGACAATCAAGAGTAGCAAATAAGCCATCATCGGATTTTGTAACCATTTGATTAAATATTGCAATAAGATTTATAAACCAACAGTTTGTTCAGTGGCGGCATGACCGTTGGTGGCATTACCATTCTCGGCAGCAGCGGTGGCCGCCTGCACATCAGCCTTCAGACGTTTGATCTCAGCCTCTTTCTCGTCGGCTTTGTCAATGATCTCATCGGCAGGACGCTGAAAACAATGTACAAACATAAAACAGTTCGTTTCGCATTTCTAAAGAAAATCTTTTGAAAAAATCATTTCTAAGTGTTTCATGTTTTGGCCGTTTTCAGGCCGCCAGGTCAGTTGTAATGTCGAGTGATTCAAGAAAACATTGCATCCCTTTTTATTGCAATACTGGCTCATCTGGAGGTACCATAAAACTGATAATGGCAGGTATGAAAAAGCGATGGGACAGATATCCATGATCACCCTCAAAGTGATCTGGGGGCCTGAACATTGATACACCTAATCAAATCAAGTTTATCTAACACACACCTTTTTGCGGACCATATTGTTAATATCGTTGGCGGCATCACCAGTTTCAGCAGGCATAGTCTTGTCATCGACCACTCCGTTGTCGGTCACCGTCAAACCGGTGCCGTTCTTCTGCTCGGCAGCGGCTTCCTCACGGATAAGTTTGGCCTGAATACAGAATGTTTTTTACGTCATTAACGACGATTTAAATGCGACACACAGACAACAAATTCACTGGGTAGTCATTATAAAACTGATTTTACCTGTTCGGCTGACTGTTTGCAGTCATCCTGCTGCTGCTTCAGATCCGTGACCAGGCACTCGAGACGGGTGACCTCGGCGGCCGCCTTCTTGACCACATCCTCTTCGCCTTCCTTGATGCCGGAGAAATGTGCTGTAAACGTTTTTAATTTCGTTCTCGTGACATCGTTCTGGATGACATATAGAATACATTTACCTGGTATCCGAATGAAATAACTACCAGATTATTCAATGAAACATAATATGAACCCACCAATAACGGTCTGCACGAACTCAATGGCTTTGTCAGTCATATTCGACGCCTCCTCAAACTCGTCCCTGACCTTGTGCGCGCGCGACATCAGAAGGTAGCTGAAGCACTCACAGGATTAATAAATAACATTGAATAAATAACCAAACAACCATTGAATATGACTCTAGGAAAATTTCCAAGTTTTATGTGTATGTTCATCACAACAAAAGAACGATCCTCACAAAAACATCTCATTAGCAAATAAAGCCGACCTTTCGGCCAGTTCGTTATTGCGCTCCACAGGCAGATGCTTCATCTGCAGCTCGATGCACGTCTTCAGGTCTTCCAGCGCCATCGTCACGGCCTCATCGCTGCCAGTCTCAACATTGATCTCGCCCAACAATTGCAGGGCATCGCACAGCTGATGAGTAATTGTGACGGGTGCGTCCTCGAGCTGCTGTCTGCAATCATGAGCACAAAAAATCAATAATCACTTGTCTATTGACCTGGCTTATAACTTTCAATATGCGCTAGTTTATGAGATGAGTTAATGACTCGACCCAAATCGGATGAATCAGAGCTAACCAAACCAACTTTTCACAAATCTTTTTGGCAATATCGGCACACTCGAATGCCAACTGCAGGTCGTCCACCTCATCCTGCGAGTTGTCGCCCTCAGCGGTCTCCTCATCATCACCACCTTCTTCGTCATCCTCACCTTCCTCACCATCGCCGTCTTCACCTTCGGTCTTATCTTCCTCATTCTCTCCTACAAACAATCATTAGTAAAATTCTGTCAAATAAGGTTTTTATTATCATTCACCACCACATTTGACCTACCTTCTTTTTTCTCAGACTGAGTCTCACCCTCCTTGTCTTTGGGCTTTTCCTCGGTTGACTCAGTGGCGGCTTCTTTGCTGTTTTCTTCAGCTGCTGAAAACAGTAAATTAGTCAAGTCTACAGACACCAAGACAATCAGAAAACCGCCTTACGTTTATTGTCGTCGGATTTGGTCTCAGTAGCGGGCTCGGCATCATCTTTAGGGAACGTGCCCTTTTCAATGTTATCCGCGTTTTCGGCGAACGCTGCCTCCACTTGATCATGAACTTCGTCCATCTGTTCTTCTGCAAGTAGAAACAGCGTTCTACCACAAAAAACTAAACGATCGCGGGTACCCCTTACCATATATTCGGAAAAATCCGAGTGAGCCTCTTAAAACGAGCTCAAAAAGCCATCAAGCGAGCCGCAAACAAACAATCAGGCCTGTTATATACAATAAATGCAGAACTTCGAATCGAATTTGATATGCGAATGCAAACACATTCAAATTGTCGGTCATTTCGTGTTACAAAATTTTACCGGTTCAAAAACTCTCACACCCAGTTCGGTAATTGTTTGAACGATGGAAGCCCATATAAAATTTACCTATCACCTCACCTGCACGGCCAAAACCCAGACCCACATCAGGTTGTGGAGAACGTTTATAGAAAAACAAACCAGTCAATGGCTCGCCTTCAACAAAGTTGTCATTTTTGTCTTCTGACGAGCCCGCCTCGGGTGATTCATCATCGCTTTCCTCGTCCAGCGGAACTGTTGAATAAAAAAGTTATGAGATTCTGAGATCTTATCCGGAGATATATAAGCGGACATCTGTGCTAAATATTGCAGAACGGTACAAACTATAACTTACCTCCTTTCATTGCCGTTTGAAATACACCACGCTGCAGACGGGAGAAGTCAAGCAGGGCTTTGCCATACCAGTAATAGGCCGAGTAACATTCGGGCGCAAGTTCATCGTAACACTCGACACTGAAAAATGATTAAATCGTACCATTTAATAGTGAGATAGGCGTCGACCAATGGACGATAAGCTGAATCTGTGATGCACAGCCCCGGACACTTGGTTATTTATAAACAAAAACGTGTTTCTTTAGTTCAAGTCGCTGCTTTATTGAACGTTTTATTTTGAAAACCGGCTTTAGTCATTACCGAAAACTAGAATTGAATAACTGTTCACTTGAAAAATCGACAGTCAGTCAGTCGGTCAATCAACCAGAAGGTCCAATAGTCAGTCAGCTAGTCAGCCACACAAAAAGTCAGTCAGCCACAAAAATAGTCAGTCAGGTCAGCCACACGTAAAGTCGGTCAACCAGATTCGATCAGTTTGCCAACAAAACAGTCACTCGAAAATCAGTCAGTTGGTCAACCAATCAGTTGGTTTGTCGCCTGTCTAGTCTAGTCTAGTGCGTAGGGCGCCGGCCTAAAAAACCGGCGGTCCTAAGTTCGAAACCTGACTTGAGACACAGATCCTGACGCGTTGCTCTGGGGTTTCTGCCATTGCCCGTCAGTTTATTCCACTCTCTGGCCACTACGAAAACACTATTCTGATATGGTATTAGTGTGCCATGATGGCTTCAGAAGGTCAGTCAGTCACTTAAAAAGTCGGACAGTGACTAGTCAGTGTGTCAATCAGTCAGGCAGTAATTCAGTAGATCTAACAATTAGTCAGTCAGGAAGACAGCTGGTAACCAAACCCAATCAGTCAGTTGGTCAACTAATCATAAAGGTCTGTCAGTCACCCAAAAAGTCGGTCAATGAGTCAATCAGTCAGAAAGTCAGCTGATAAACCGATCACATCAGTTAGTTGGTCAACCAATCAGAAGACCAGTCAGCAGTCAGTCGCTCAAAAAGTGGGTCAGTGACTAAGTCAGTGTGTCAATCAGTCAGACATTCAGTAGAGTAGATCAATCAAATAGTAGTCAGGAAGTCAGCTGGTAAACCAATTAGTCAGTCAGTTGGTCAACCAATCAGAAGGTCAGTCAGTCACTCAAAAAGTCGGTCAGGGACTCAGTCAGTGTTCAATCAGTCAGACAGCCATTCAGTAAACCAATCAATTGGTCGTTCAGAAGTCACCAGGTAAAGTAAATCATTCAGTCAGTCACCAAAGTCAGTACCGCACCGGCACCAATAAAAAAACATTATCAGTTAGCCTCACCATTTTGTATACAATGTCTTTCAGTTTTCACCTAATTTTCCACTGGAAACTGTATGTAACAAAATATATCAAAGCACTAACAATAGTTGGCACGCATCACTGAATAGATCAACGGCCGTCTTGAAGTCTTCGGCGACGTAGTTACGCTTGCCGGTGGATAGCAGCGTGTTCGCCTTTTCGATTTTCCTGTAATCACGAAGCAAAACATTATTCAAAACTCTAAAGCAAATAAAAAACCACGGAAACTTACTGTTCTTTGGTCAGAATCTCTTCGGCCTGTTCCGTCGAAGTGCCAGGAGCCGCCGACGAAGGAGAGTTGGGAGCCACCATATTGAAAATTGGAATCAGATGTCAACACGACAAACGCAACAGAATAAAGCCGGTTCTGAAATAAATTAAAGGATGAACAAAACAACGTACTTAATTATGAAGGAAAAGAAGAAAAATAAATTTCTGTTGCAAAATATGAAATTAATTTTCAAAAAATTTAAATTTTTCGGTTCGGGGTGAACTTTTGGACAGACAAGCAGTTCCTTCTTCGTTGCTCACTCACTCACAAACTCACAAACTCACTCACTCCAGTTTTCACTCAACTGACTGACTCCCTTGCTCACTCATTCACCTATTCACTCACTCAGTCAGTGACTCATTAACTCAAACACTTATCCGTTACCCACTGCCTTACTAACCCAATCAGTTTCTCTCACCAAGTCATTCACTTACTCAATCACTGACCCACTGACTCACTCATCGAAACTTTCACTCGACACTTACTGACTCACTCTTACCCACTCCTCCACTCACGCACCACCTAACTAACTAACTCATTCACTCTGACCATCAATCACTCACGAACTACCTTCTCAATCTCTTACTGTACTATTATAACTCACCTCAAATCACTCAGACGACACTAAGTACCATAGTCCAAAAGGGAATAGTTAAAAGAGGGGGCACCCCTATTTTTCACACAAGTCACTTTTCTCTTTCTTATAGACCGAAAATTTTGTTGAAATTGCGGTTATAAAGCTCTATGTACAGATTTGACATCCTAAAACAGTAACGGTGCCGATAACATTACATGACTCGTATCACAAGTATTATCTTTATTTCACACATTCTATAACGCAAATGACAAGAGAGAGGCCAGCCAGCCGAGATCACCAGGACAGCTAAGAGTAATAAACCATTGATCAAACATTTGTGGATACTGGATGACACTAGCGGACGAGGGAAGCACGCAAAAGTAGATATCCTCTTTCTTTAGCAGTTTCAAATACTAGAAGTTGTTCCCTAATGCATTATAGGTAAAACTTCCTCAAAACTGCTAATTCCACCTTGTATGAAAAAAAATCCCATCCGCTTTGAAAGATTGGCTCGTCCGCCGGTGGTGGAGAGGTATTTCAATTCAATCTGAGCAAAAAAATTACTCCCAACGTTACAGATAGAGAGAATAATGTAAATTTTTGCTCACTATAATTGATCACAACCACAAGTCACAACATACGATGGCACTTCTAATATTTAACAGCATATATTAGCAAAGTTTATTAATAATAATCCACGGGTATATTATTCAAAGAATTGTAGTTTGATCATAAAATAGCAGATGTACAATCATATAAATGAGTGCATGTTGGTCGAGCACATGTCCTTGTAACAGGTTATCCAGTCCGGCCTTGGAAACAACCAGCAGGTGCATGCACATCCTGAACACAATTTTGGAGTTTTTCAAAAACTGACATGTTTAAAAGATCATTGAAATCAATTCTCGGTTTTCTTACTTAAAGATAGCTAAGTAATATGTTCGTTTAATATTTAGGTTTAACATACGCACACAAAAATTGTTTTTGTAAAACTGTAAAACGTTTTTAAAATGATTAGTGTTGCGAACAGACGTGGGACCATGAAAGGTTGAAAGATGATATACAGAAAGTAATGTTGTTCAAAGTGTGGTTAAACTGAAATCCGTGTTTTTAATAGGAGCGTGGCTATAAATAAATGCTCGGTGTTTGTACGTTGGTTTGCCTATCAAACAGCTGGTTATCAGATGACATATGGTCATTGGTCAGCACAGTATGTTATCAAAGTCAAAATCATACAATATCATGATTCTCTTTACCTTCTTCCCCAGATTATGTTCGTCGTGAACCCCAGAAGTTCCACCCTTCCTGAACGATGATTTGTGGCAATGGCTTGGCAATGGCCCTCAATGATTGAGCTGTTGAAAGAGGAAATGAACAGGTCAGTTAAACTCCTGATTGTAACTCTAATTTGAAGGATCCATAATAAAATAACAACCATGCATGTCATCTCTTAACATCCGTGAATGAGTTGTTTAGTTGACAAATTAATTAACCAACCCGAATCGGAACTAACCAATGTTTGTTGGGAGCGGATTACGGCTAGCCATGAGCGGTCTAGCTACATTTGTTGGGAGCGGATTGTTGCCGGCCAAGAGTGGTTGAGCCACATTAGTAGGCAATGGGTTATTGCCAGCCAGAAGAGGTGGAGCGATGTTGGTTGGTAGAGGGTTTTGCCCTGCTAGCAAAGGATTGGCTACATTTGTGGGTAAAGGGTTGTTTCCTGCCAGCAATGGATTGGCTATATTGGTGGGCAGTGGATTTTGCCCGGCTAACAATGGATTGGCTACATTGGTGGGTAATGGGTTATTTGCTGCTAGCAGTGGGTTACCCACATTTGTAGGTAGCGGGTTATTGCCAGCCTGGAGTGGGGAAACGGCACTCGTGGGCAACGCGTTCTCGGTCACTTGGAGCGGTTGAGTATTCACTCCGGGCACAGGTTCAGTGCCTGTTACCGTAGGTTGTGTATTCACTCCTGGTATATTGCCTGTGCCCGTTATCGTTGGCAGTTGCTGGTTGTTGGTTCCTAAAAGTAAACGTAAAAGTAAGAAAAAATGCAAGTTAGCCTGTAAAACTATGTACTGTTAACTTTGGGAACTAACCGATGGTTGGTACCACGGCACTTGATGGGCCAAAAGGATTAGCTGAAACAGAACGTGACAATAATTATACATACACATTTGGTTTTGTATTATTTCTTTACATGGAAACTTTTTTTCCAATAACCAACCCACGTTGACTGACTGAGGGCCAGTTATAGGAGATGTGAAGGGGTTTTCTGAAAACGAACAATCCAGCAGTGAATTCAGTTGAATAAGATATGAAATATTAGGAGATGTTAAAACATTATTCTATAAAAAATTCAAGGTTTATCTGAATTTCACTCTACAGTAAACCATTTTAGCGAATAAATTTTTACGAAAATTTCACTAACCCAAGTTTGCTGGAACTCCAGCCACGTCATTTCCAAACGGGTTGACTGAAAACGTTGATTATTTAAAACTATAAGAATAAGTAAAATTAAAATGTTGTTAATAAAAAAACTCAAGTTTTAACTCAATACTAAACGGCTAACCAATGTTGGCTAATTCTGGATTCACAGGAAGGCCCTGATTGACTGGATTTATCGGATTAACTGCAAATAGAGGACAGTTACAGTTGGTATTTGTATTATTAATAATTAATTTGAACAGTATATCTATGATGATAGCTGTATGAGTCCAAAGTGTAATGTATTCAACTACGGTATGGTGCGTATGGTAACCTTTTGTCGCCGTTACTGGCACGAACGAATTTGCTGAAACACATTTATCCTCAACTTAGCAAATGCGATATTTCCTATTTGAAATATATGAGTTTTCACGGAGAAAAGTCGATTGACTTTTTCATTTATTTCTAACAAGTGCAGATGTTTGATCGGGTCAGTTATAGGAGATGGGGAATTCAAATAGAAAACAGAAAGATAGACCTGCATATTTGAATAAATCAAACAATAACCATTTGAACAGGTTTCTGAGTTGAACCCCCAATTGGATCTTTGACGACTCTTTTCCGAAAAAAGACGTATTAGAATGAAATACCGTATAAATAAAAAATACTAACAGCTAGCGGGTATAAAGCCCGTGCTCGAAACGGGTGCGAACGGATTAGCTGAAAACAGATTTTCAATACATGTGAAAAAATTGATCATAATATTTTTTACGTACATACTGTATTACATGTATGTACATACATATGTTAAGCAAACATGTTTCACAAAATATATACACGGATGTAAACGAAAAAGAAAGAGAAAAAGGCGTTTGAGAACGAACCGACATTGGGTGTTAATCCAGTCGAAAACGGTGATGGTGCAAACGGGTTCGCTGAAAACTCATTTAGAAGCTGCACAGAAGGAAAAAAATAAGGTAATGCGGAATTGTTTTCATAATAACCGATTACAAGATATTGTTTCCAAACGAACCGACATTGGGCGTTATTCCTGATGTTAGCGGAGATGGAGCAAACGAGTTAGCTGAAATAATTGCCTGCTATTGCATAAACCGTCATATACTATGCATAAGGCCATTTTATTAGTTATAAAAAAACAAATTCGGTTCACGGCGATTAAATGGCGCTGATTAAGACAATTCACAATCATGAAGTTGACAATCAGGTTCTAAATATTGCAGATATGTAGTATACATACATAGTTCCGCGAATGCAGTACTTGAAAATCTGGTTATGGTTATGCCAGACCTTGATTCTTAACTTAATTGGTTTTCACAGCTTTAAAACATTTCTTTTAATCACGTATGAAACCTATATGAATCATCAGTTATTGAGCATAATGAGTTAAAACGTTTCAAGTTCCAGTTACTCAAGGTAAAAGGTAACAACTCCTCGTCTAATAAAACTTTGTGGTTGCCTGTTTCACATTCATTTGTGCATAAATCATTGGTGCACAAAAGCCAAAACTTGAAATCAGGTAAACCAAAAAACAAAATATGAAAGTCCGTATAACTGACTGTTGGGTGATGTCACGATGAATGGATTCGGCGCAAATGGATTGGCTGAAATCAGACAAAAATGTCACATACATTTCGTTTTGGATGACATGTTTTTTAAATGTATGTACATACACACATACACATACATACATATGTACATACCAAAACCGTATATAGACAATCGTACATTTTTATAGATTATATTCATTCACATAAATTATATTCACACCAACCTGGTCGTATGAAATTCAATCCAGGTATTCTGGAAATATCGGCGATTTGGCGTCGAGATCTGCTATTGAGGGTGAATGGTCGGCTTGAGACAATGGCAACCAACCAGCACAGTCTGAACAGCTGTATCATGATTTTAGTGTATGTATCGGACCTGCATATACAGATTGTATGTGAATTTAGTCACGAAGTAGCACAATGTGCGTTCGTAAAATATAAAGTTAAATTTATCAGAATAATACATATAAGTTTTGTGAAAATACTCTAAAATACATGAGTGATGCAGATATGTATGTATGACATGTGTGTAGATTTAACGGCACCGCTTCACACACGCCACAACAACAAAACTGTTGACGAGATAACAAGTTTACACCAACACAAACAAAGCTGCGGCAGCCAACTAAAAGTTAACAAACCGAAGCTCTACATATCAACAACAACAACAACAACAGCAACAACAGCAACAACAGCGACAACAACGACAGCGAATCTACATATGAATCTGTATATCACTCCCAATAGCAACCTGAATTGACGTTGAAGTTTATGTAGCGTTAAGAACGACGTACATGTATTTGATCAAACGTTGCTGCTGCGTTCAGCGAGTTTGGCTGTTGCGCGTGTTGCTATGTTGTTGCTACTGAGTTGTAGTGTAGTATAAAATTATATAATAAATATTACGTACATATGCTTGAATATTCGGCTACCTGATTGTCATGTCATGACTTTATTAAATCCAGTGATCTATTGACGTATGTTATGTACATACACTGTGGGTTGATGGGTGGGATAGTCAGTTGGGCGCTACTGAACCCAAAACCCAACACAGTTTGCCTTCGTTCTTATAAACAAAGTTGATACTACTGATATCTATGACCATCGAGAAATATGGCACTTCAAAAATATATGGAAATATTAAATTCAAATTGCCAACCCTCCCGTCAGCGTTCCGCTCATAAATGAAGTTTGCATCTGAATGTCAACTTTCTAATCCCATCAAACTTCTGTAAATATTTGAACGTTGACTCTGGTCGCCAATCTGTAGGTCCGAAGTTGAACTTTCGTATCGCAATTTATAAAGGTAGCATAAAGTGATGTTCTTCTTCGGTAATACTCGTAACACAGACGTAATCAGTATAATACATGCATTGACGCTCAGTCATGTAATTCGTTGATGCATCAGCATCACCCACGTAAAAGTTTTACATACAGTAAGTTTGAAATCAGATGATATAATGCCGTAGTAGTCTAGTGACTAGTGATTTCATAGTGTCTTAGATGGTTATTCCATTGTTAATGAACTACATGCATACTGGGCCAGTAAGAACAAAAATTTTAACGATGATAGAATACTTCACTCTGCATTTTTATAACTTTTCCAAAAAAATTAACTTGAAAAAAAATAAGCATAAAAAATCAAAAAAATTTCGGCATTCATTGCAGTACATGGCTGACTGGTTCCTTAATCGGTAGGGGCGTTCTTTCACGTTCTTGTTTCTCATACAAAACATTAAATTTATGGATACAAAAATATGTAACTGTGCACATAAGAATTTTACAAAAATATACACAGAGTAATTATGTATGTCCATGTATAGTACATATACTGCACCAGCTTCACTTAGATTTATGTGTTTTGGTAACGTTTTGGCTTTCAACTGAGCCACAGACTGACTGACATACGATATGATTCCCAGATCATTTATCTTTCTCTTTCATGAAACACCTGACAATTTTCGTTAACAGTTGAATAAAGAGACTGAGAAAAGCTGTGCTTTTGTTGCAATTTCACAAGCCCACAGACAAATCAATGAAAAACTCAACGAACAATTGTTTGCCAAATGTAATCTATCATGTTAGTAATTAAAATACAATCAATCACTTAACAACGTTGACATGTTTTCTTTGGATGATTCCCAGCCGGCCATTAACCAGTCTCCCCAGTACTTACATACCAAGACGTCAATAATTCAAACCGAAAAAGTAACGATTTGCTACGTAGAATAGGTGTTTTTTTCACTCGATGCTCTAATTTGGTTAGCCGTAATTTTACTGACGATGAAGTTGTACACATACAGACAGACACATTCATATGTACAGGGTGCTTCATTGAGCTTAAATGGAAATTAGTCAATTGAGTGTCGGGGGACAAAAAACTCTGGTTTTTATATAAAGACACCGAACTGCTACTGTATTTTTATATTAAACAAGTGTTTGCACAAGTATGTTTGTACAACTTATAACAATGAAAACATGTAAAGAACACTGTGGAACAGTAGCGGAAAACCCGACTCCCAACCTTTTATCTCTAACAATCTAATTCATCAATCCGAGTTTTTACCCTCTGTGTCAAAAAACGTTCATAAATATGTATTTATTACCAGTAGAGTATTCGTATTATAACCAGAACAAATAAAATTAAGCGAGCACTGTACGTACTGTAGTACATTGTATATAATTACAAATAACAGGTTGCAAGTGGGAATCGGTGTTGGAGTTGATGGAGTGATTACCTGACACGCCAACCAATCTTACCATTCAACCATTCATTGAGCATGATTCCGCATTTGCGCATGATTTGTTTCAAGGATGTCTGGCATTTTATATATTTTTAAAGATTAATGAGATTAAAGACCTCTGTCTCTCTGAGAAGAAAATTATCTCCCAAGTTTAGCTCATCATTTAAGTGTGTTTGAGTAATCATACAGACTGACACTTTAATTGCATTCAACAAAAAGTTTTTCACCGATTTGAACTTCTTCATACTTAATAATATGCAGCATTTCTGTGAAAAATAAAAATTCTTTACTCATATTTTTTATTACTCCTCCGCTGAGGTTAACCTATCGGGCGTCAAAAATGCAGCTGACAGTATTTGTGTACTCTCATAGCATAACAACTTAGTGAGTAATTATTAGCTTAACGCAAAAATGCTGAATGGTTTGCTCGCAACTGGGTCAGGTTAGTTATTCGTGTTGATTTTCGCTTTCATGAATTTCCGAAAGAAAAGTAACTTTTTCCATTAGCATTGGTGGATTTTGTTGCTTGGTAGACTTGAAATCACATCTGTATCATTTATAGATCTGGAATTTAAAAAGTGAATAAAAAATTAGTTTACTTGTTTCTTGTTCCAATTATGTATGTAACAAACTTATATTCCGTCAAAACCCATATGTTCCTTACTTCCTATCCTACTGTTTCAAATTGCATGATTGTATTGTATCGACTTCTTTTATTAACCACAAAAATGTCGTCATCATTGATAAGCTTTGAATAATATGCATTATTTATCCCGTTTTAACGGATTAAAAAAGTATTAGTCACTGTCTTTTTATTATTATTTTAATAGCGACATAATTTTTTCATTTGCCGTTCCATTGCTCTGCAAATAACAACGAATAACCATTTGCGTCGATTAAAAGTGTAGGATTGATGATAGTAAATTTTACATAAAGCGGATGAGAGATTTCGACGAAATCGTAGACTAACATATACAATTACCAAAAAAAATTAAACCTTTTGAAACTAAACTGATAAAAACGTTATGTTAATTTTTCGTTGATATACCGTTTCGTTGTTGATTCGCACTTTATGTATCTGCCATTGTATCATCCTTGAGTGCAACTCAATCACCTCAAGTCGTAACTACTGCTGACACATTTTAATGAGGTCGTGGCTGACTACGCTCCTTACTCAAACCAGACTTCAGACACTCAAACCACGACACACAGTATTTTAGTCAGATATTCAAACCAGTAACAGACAGTATTTTAGTCAGATATTCAAACCAGCGACAGACTGTATTTTAGTCAGATATTCAAACCAGCGACAGACAGTATTTTAGTCAGATATTCAAACCAGCGACAGGCAGTATTTTAATCAGATATTCAAACCAGCGACAGACAGTATTTTAGTCAGATATTCAAACCAGCGACAGACTGTATTTTAGTCAGATATTCAAACCACCGACAGACAGTATTTTAGTCAGATATTCAAACCAGCGACAGGCAGTATTTTAGTCAGATATTCAAACCAGCGACAGACAGTAATTTAGTCAGATATTCAAACCAGCGACAGGCAGTATTTTAATCAGATATTCAAACCAGCGACAGCCAGTATTTTAGTCAGATATTCAAACCACTGACATTCAGTATTAAAGTCAGATATTCAAACCGGTGATAAACAGTATTTTAACCTTCAAACAGTTATTGAGTTCGATATTCAAAACATCTTTATAATAACCCATCCAGCCTGAGACAGCAACTGAATCATACTGTAGTAAGTAAGTAGTCAATGTACAGACATCCGTACCACATTATGAGTCAGTGGACCAGTCATGTTATGAAAAGATGGTCACGGGGTAGTAGTTCTGTAAATCAATTAGATTTTTGTATTTGGAAGTTTTTCCGTTACTGTGCTACGAAATTTAACGTTGGATCATAAATTCATCTGGGCGAAAAAGTGTACAAAAAACAAAGTTACCTTTGTATTTGCACGCACATTTGATATTTACACTTGATTGCAGATTGTAATTATTCATTTAGCTTCATTTTTAAGCAGGTAATTGCCCATTTCCCATCGTTCCAATGTACTTTGTGGAAAGTGCTTACGTTTCAACGGTGTATGAACGAATTATTGGTTTAGAAATTTTTAGCAGCAGTTTTACAAGAAAAATAACCAGTTAAATTTTTTGTTGTCTGTTTCAAAGAGATTAGATGCATTAGTAGATTTGATTTCGGACGTACAGTATTGTCATAAGTCATTTCCATGTTTGTATTAGAGTTATGAAAATTCAGCGGATAAGTTCTAATTGTCTTTCGAACAAAAATGTTTTTTTAGATTATTTTCAATAGTCTATTCTTGAGTTATGCATTATCACGGTGTGCCAATAATTGCATGTCTACATACTGTACATATTCAACGTGTTACACGCAATATAGCAAAACCTGCCACATATTTTGTGACAGTCATAGACCATTGTTTTTCTGAAAATAGCCAATTTATGTTAAAATATTTAAACTTTTAGAGCGACTGTCAGTGGCGGGTATTGGTGAGTGATTGGTACATTGCCAAGCGAAACGTTACAACAATCGGCATAACCAGTTAGTAAACGTATTCGTTAACGGAACTGTTAATCCAAATTTTTTACTACTGTATTTATAATAGTTGACTTGTCCGGTCAACTAAATCTGAAGTATCTTTACTTAGTAAAAAATAATTCACTGAACAGAAAATCTAGTTTACACAGTTTACACATAAATTAGTATAAAAACTTATTCAGATCGATAATGCACAATGTGTTAACTGGTGTATGCGAACGTATGTGCCTTGTACTGATGGTTCATCTGATGGTAATGGATGGTATTAGCGCGATCAGCTGTTTCGTGTGTTCACAGTGTTCCGAAGAGAACACCCGCGTCGTCGACTGTCCCGCGTCACAAGCATGTCTTTTAGTTGGTTTCCGTCACACACGAAAGGAGAGAATTTCGTCGGATAGGGGGAATAGGCAGTTTGGATTTTATTTTGCCTACACCTCAGGAAAAAACTGCACTGTTCAACTCGTCAAAGAGGGGGAATTTCACTTTTCCCTCCCTGTCTTGTCCGCTAGTGATCGTTAGTACCCTAAAGCCTTGTTTATACTCCAGCGTAAGCCGTAGATCTACGCCTGACTACGGGTCAACTGTTTATACTCGCTCATGCGTAGATTTGCATTTTCCTCATGCGTAGGCTCCGCCCCCTGCTTACGCATATAATTTGTTTCTGTACGCTCAATATCAAATTTATTTGATATTCTACGCGTAGATAAGTAAGGGAAATCGGAGAAAAACATTTAAAAACATTAACATATGTTGGGAAATCAGTTCTAACTCATAAGAAATTCATTTCACTCGCGAAAGTTTGCTGACAAGTTGTTTAGCTTAAAATTTTTTTTAATTAAATTTTTTTAGCTTCGACGTGACGGTAGCCCTCATGTGTACCGAACCTGTGCCAGCAACAAACATTGCAGTAACGGGGGTCTTAATGGCTGCAAGACCACATCCAATGGTGCCAGAATGTGCTGTTGTACTGGTGATCTGTGCAACAGTGACGACAATCCTGAAGCCATCGTTAGAAGAAAACTGAACTTGACTTTTTTTAATTTTCATATTGAAAAAATCTGAATCATTTTCGCAAGTGAAAGATAGTAAAAATTTAATAAAATTGCATGTTAGAAAACTCAGACGATCAGATTAGTTGGTTAACTGTGGCTGAAACACCAGGGCTCAGAATGTTTTCAGGGTACGATTTTTCAACTGCATGAAATGACATCAGGGTACACTTCATGGGAATAGTTATTTTTTTTTATTTTCACATAATGAATTTCGAAACTTTAATAGACAGATATGTATGTATTTAATTACAGACCACACCACCACTGGCCATTGATAATGTGCCCACACCACCACAAGCAGCGTTAGTCACCATTCTGCCAGTTATTTTTTGTTATATTAGAATATTAGAATGGTGTTTTCGGAGTGGCGATAGAGTTGAATAACTTACGGGCAATGGCAGAAACCCCAGAGCAACGCGGTAGGACCTGTGTCTCAAGTCATATCTTTAAAAAGTACCAATACTATCAAGTGAAAATCGTAAGTTGGTAGAATCGGCCCACTGTTCCGAGTGTATAAAATGCATCGCACGCCCAAGAACTTTCTAATGGAACTTTTGTTATTACTGAAGACAACAAAGCATACTAATACCGTATCAGAATGGTGTTTCCATAGTGGTCAGAAAGGTTAAATAAACTCAAAAGCAACGCGCCATGGTCTGTTTCCTGCCGATTTTTGAACCTAGGACCTCCGAATGGCAGGTGCGGTGTTCTTCTTAAAACCACTAGACCAGACTGGTGACAAGCTGCCTCGAACACGAGAGTAACGACACAAATACTTACAACTAATTTTTGCTGTCCTGACACAATAATAACAAATATGTTTGACCTGTTCAACAAATACCCAATACTAGCGGACGAAGGAAGAACGAAAAAGTGGAATTATGTAGTTTGTTCCCTGAGGTGTACATATATAAATATGTACATAGCTGTTAATTGCCATTCTTTGAAAAAAGTTCCCCTCCGTTTGGAAGATTGGTTCGAACAGTAATCGTACAATAAACATTGTTCCTCTGTTTTCAGCGAGTTCGATCGGACGGTGAACGTGAAGAACGTGGAGGCCGAATACGAACTGTTGACTCTGCAGCAGCGGTACTACAAGCTGCTCATACATCGCGAGTATCTGCAGATACTGAAGCTG
This sequence comes from Daptonema setosum, assembly GCA_964036265.1. NCBI lineage: Eukaryota > Metazoa > Nematoda > Chromadorea > Monhysterida > Xyalidae > Daptonema > Daptonema setosum. The sequence continues at coordinate 12,797,446 of OZ038445.1, forward strand.
GAGCCATCGTTCAGTGCCGACCTGTTGGACACGGATGCCGTACCACCGTACACTCCTCTCATCATTCAGAATGCCAACAAGAAACAACCACGAACGTCTTTAAGGGAATTACTGCAAAGAACACAGTTAACGGCGGCGGCGTAGATCGAACTCATCAATGTTTCCTATGTGTATGGGTCGAATGTGATATTACATAGCGTTTCGCCGAATCATAGTTCTTCTAATTTTTGATTTTGTTTTATTTCTCTACGAAAGTTGCATGCCAGCTGGATAAAAAAAACAGGATAAAGGTAATTTGACGGAGATACATATGTACATAGCCGTCGGGAATGATTCTCAGCGTCGTTGTACGGTGAGATAACGAGGATGTTTTTGTTTGTTGTAGATACTGTGAGTTGGATTATATCCGAGGAATTGATGACCCTGTCTTGAAAGTATAGTCAGTTTCACACAGTTTTATGAGCTCAAGAGAAGTGTGAAATCAATAGGTTTGCATTGCGGATGAGTGGTTTATGTATACTGTTGATTTGACGATATCATGCCATGTGCTAGGATGCTTTCATAGCGTGTTTTAATTCTTTTTGCAGTTTTTCCGTGAACCCTTTCCATGCCACATTTGCACATTTCCTTCAAATTTTTTGGTTTTTTGGAAAAACTGTTTTCTAAACTGACTATGGAGGCACCCACAAACACTGCCGTGGTTGATTTTGAAATTCACTTAAAACGAACGAGACGTTTTACGTGTTTCAGTTTTTGTAGAACGCTTCCCAAGTTTTCTTGCTTTTGTTTGATTCTCACGATACTGTGTATTCCATGGTTGATCACTTCTACTCTAACAAACAAACAAATAATAACTGTAATAAATGAAAAAATTTTTTTGCTTGTCTTCTACGATTTCGATTCGATACGTCAATGAAATATGTATCTTGCACTCGTTTCAGGTTGATTTCACTAAATGCAAATGAGAATCGTTTGATTACATGTGTTTGTATAAAAAAAACCTCTTTGTGCCGATGACATAACGACAGGTGAATCACACTCATCCGTTACCGGAATGTTCTTTTTATAGATTATTCTCTGTAGTGAACAAAATCACCTGTTCATTACAGTATTATTTCAGTACGGTTTTCCATAGCATCCAGCTTTCAGTGCTGTACTGAATGATCACTTTTGAGACGAACAAAAAAACAAACAGTATGAATGAATTAACAAAGAATTTCCAATTTCCTTGTCCAGTCACGCATTCGCGCCATTGGCTTTCGGAAATTTGCTCTAATCATTTGGCGATGGTTTTTTTTGGAGTCATAGACTTAGTGAAAATAAAAATGATAAAAGCCAGAACACAGGACTTAGGACAATTCTATGAACGAGAGTTATTAATAATATTTATCCGACGGGTCATTGCTTCAGTAGCACCATTCAAATGTCAATACAGGATGCCAGCATGTTGTGTCTTTCCAGATTAAAGCAGTCATCGGACAAAATATAAGCGACTGACCTAAGCAATATACATACATACATTATTTGTTCAAGGTAAATGCGAATCGTTTCGGGAAAAATCAACGGGTAATCTGAAACCTGATACTGTAAAACCTATGAAACAGTTGGTATTACTGCAAACCATGTGCTATTATGTGTTAGAATACGTTGTTGATCCCTATTTGTGTACTTTCGGCTCGTCCACCCGGCCTGGGATTATGATCAAACGAGCTTCCTTTCTACCGTACATGTAGTTTGTTTAATGGTATGGTATGTTTACTGCGGGCTGTCATAACTGAATGAATTCGTAGACTTCAAAGAAAACGTCTGTACTTGAGTGCTTGAACTGCACTCAAATGGCACTACTGTGATGGTAAAAAGAGAAAAAAGGAAAAAAATGGTCTGAAATGAAGCTCATTATCAAACCAGAGCCGGTTTTGGAGCTACTGTGTTTGCATTCGTCGTAATATACGAAACACCAAACCATGTCATGTCGTACCATCTGGCCCAGAGCAGCTCAGCTGAAATGCCCGCGATCCGTGGCGGATTTGAAACATAAAATCTCTGAGAGATAACGGAAAATTGAGTAACATTTTAAAGTAATGCGATTGGATTGACAGAGTACTAATCGATAGGGAGATATGTTTGCAATAACATTTGTCATTCCGCTTTCCAGACCGAGATAAACATGTGATTTTTAAGTGTTCCATTTCGCTTTTGTTGCTAACGCATTCCGGTTGTTTCGTTTTGTAATGTGGTCTGGTGGCCCTGAGTGCCCGTGAAATGAGTCCGTCTTTTATATGACACAGACATATTAGTATGTAGAATATGTATGTAGAATATGTAGTTATGTAGAATACATATATATGTAAAGTATGTATGTAGAAAATGTTTTTAGAATATGTATGAATGTACGCTCACAGAAGCTACCGATCAACATTCGTCTATACTTTTGAGTAAACAGAAGGTGGTTTTTCCGGTAATGTACATACATACATGTGTACAGTATGTAGATGACTTCAACAATGGGGCTCAACAATGTCACACTTTCAGGCCGAGAGTTTCTTCTACTATGTTTTTTTCTCGGGCTATGTCGTTTTTTAAGTTCACATTATTTTACATTCATTATGTATTTACATCACGTATACTAATTAAAACAGTTCACTTCCTAGTTCACATCATTTTACAGGGATGCGAACATAGCAATTAAAACTTCTACTGCCTACGATAGTTGAAACTAATCTACAGAGGTCGTCGGTCGTCCTACCCTTGTTTTATGGATACAGTATGTACAATGGTATGTGGACCACGTGAGCATAGCACTGGTCCCGACCCCGAGGGAATTTTGTCATAAACGATGTAGAAAGAAACTGCATAAAATTTTCGTTTATGACATTGTGTGTACATATATGTTTTATCACCGGAACTTGGTCGACTACTTGAAGTCATTTATAGCATCTTTTATAGACCTTTTTATAGCACAGAACAAACTGTATTATTATTGTAAGATAAACTGATAAGGTCCGATGAGACTTGCGTGCACTAATTGTTTAGTTCCCTGTTCATTGTGCTATTGTTAAACGGCTTAAAAATCTAGAGGGGCAACTTGTTTAGGGAACAAAGTCTGAACCCGACATGTTTTGTTTGCCGCTTACCAGAGGTTCATTGTAGGAACGGTTCTCAAGTTATGACAATTTTCCCAGAAGTATGTGGACATTTCCAGTTTCTCATCCGGGGCTTCCATAAATCATTCTAGAAACATATTATTTCTTTTATTATATGAGCAACATAAGTCTGAGTTTTAGCGATCATTACTAATAAAAATTGGTTTTTACAATCATGATAGGACATATTTATCCGTTGGATAATTGCCACGCAGACGTCAACAAAAGACATAAAAATCGCAAACAAGACCAACTTTCGATTTAATCTCAAAAACGTATTTTAAATCAGAAAACAACTTTTTAACATCCAATTCAACGGGAAATGATAAACTTTCAATCTTCTCGACAAATACAGCCGTTTAAATAGATATCAACCGGTGCCGTTGACGAGCGGACGTTCACATATTTTTATAAGGGTCAAAACAAGTTCCTAAATAATTGGAATGTTAGATTTTTTTTCGATGTTTTTGTATCAACACCGATCTCAACACCGAGGTTGCTGACGATTATCATGAGTATAGAGCAGAACCTTTTCTTACGGTAGTTATTTGGGTGTTGGCTTGCAAGGAGTATAAACACCGTCCCGATGCGGTTTGTGATTCTACATACATAAGTATGTAGGTACATATGTACATATATATGTTTGTACGTACATTTAGAAAAAAAGCGTGTTTTATGTACGTAGAAATTCATTAGCCGAAAACAGTTTTACCAATGTACTTGCGTTTGTTGCCACATGTGAACAAGTATTGTACGTCGTTTTTGGTCAGACTTACGTACAGAAAAATTACATTCACGTTTTCAATTCCATAGTTTTCCGAGAACCAATCCTTTTCATCAACTTAACTTGTATAGTGCTGACAAACTTCTATTAGAAAATTTTGTTTGTAACATTTTGTCCTGCGCAAATGCGAATTATGGATCCACACAAAAACTGCTTCCAAAATGGTTGTTTTCAAGGTGAATTGTTTTTTAGGTAGTTCGAAACTTCGATTAAGTTCATGAAACATAATTTTACTGCATGAATAATTTGATTTTATCCAATTTCTCGTTTTTTTCAAGCTAAAAATAGCTTTCATAGCAAAAAACTAGAAAAGTAGTAAAAACCAAAGTGGCCTTTCATTGAATCTTTGTTTTATAGTCCCAATAAGAGCTTAGAACCACTTAAAGTTTATTTCATCTATAGAACAATTATTTTCGAGATGGTTTTTGTGTGGATCCATAATTCGCATTTGCGCAGGACAAAATGTTACAAACAAAATTTTCTAATAGAAGTTTGTCAGCACTATAAAAAGTGAATAAAAACAGACGTCCGCTCCTGTAAGCACTCACTAATTTTTATGCCTTTAGTGGCATGTGTTGGGGACAGGTCTATAGACTGTGGATTGCTCTCTATGTACAGTACCACTAGCGGACAGGTCTATAGACTGTGGATTGCTCTCTATGTACAGTACCACTAGCGGACAGGTCTATAGACTGTGGATTGCTCTCTATGTACAGTACCACTAGCGGACAGGTCTATAGACTGTGGATTGCTCTATGTACAGTACCACTAGCGGACAGGTCTATAGACTGTGGATTGCTCTCTATGTACAGTACCACTAGCGGACAGGTCTATAGACTGTGGATTGCTCTCTATGTACAGTACCACTAGCGGACAGGTCTATAGACTGTGGATTGCTCTCTATGTACAGTACCACTAGCGGACAGGTCTATAGACTGTGGATTGCTCTATGTACAGTACCACTAGCGGACAGGTCTATAGACTGTGGATTGCTCTCTATGTACAGTACCACTAGCGGACAGGTCTATAGACTGTGGATTGCTCTATGTACAGTACCACTAGCGGACAGGTCTATAGACTGTGGATTGCTCTATGTACAGTACCACTAGCGGACAGGTCTATAGACTGTGGATTGCTCTATGTACAGTACCACTAGCGGACGAGAGAGGGTGGGGGAAATGGAAATTGGCATTTGAAAAATATAACTGGTTGCCCAAGGTGTAGGTAAAAATTGGCCTTGAAACTGCGGATTCCTCCTCTTTAACGGAATTCCCCTCCCTTGACAGCTTGTGTGTACGTGTATTATTGGGTGTATGTGTCCTTGTGTGGCTGAGGCATGGGTCTGATGCCACCACTGGAGAACGATCCCATCCTCCAAAAGGAGGAAAAGTTCTTCAAAGCTGGGAGAATTGACATTTTTGAGGCGATTTAATCTACTCCTTAGTGAACAAAATCTACATTATGCAACTGCCAAAAGGAGGGAAATGCAGTATTCCGTTTACCCTCGTCCGCCAGTGGCTGCCACTACTCGCAAATGTTTACGCTTTTTTACTTGGCGATTGCAATTGGAAAAGGCAATCTCATTTGTTTAATAGATACTTGCGTCCCCGGGCAAATAGAGTGCACCAATGAAATGGACTCACTCACCAGGTTGATCTGCTGTTGAAATGTCATTCATGGTCACGTTCTAGCACATCAATGGAAATAAATAAATCTGAACTTCTTCAACAACATTCTGTTTTCTGATATCTGTTTTCAACATTTCTGAAAACTTTTTATGGATAAGAACCTATGTACATACAATATGTACTGTACAAATGTACATGTATGTGCGTATTCATAAAAACGAATACAACTATTTCTGCGTTTATGATGGTATAATAATTCCAATATACCGTCGTTGTTGGTTACTTTGGCACAGAAGGCCATATAAGATGACGTATGAATAATTTATGTCTGGAATAGATATTACCCAAACAACTCACCGGCTACACAATAACTTTGCATCGCTAACTCACCTTCTTTCTTTTCTTGAAACAGGAACGATCTCATGGAAGCCTGGATCAGTGTGAAACCAGTGAATTCCATTCATACGTCTGTTCCCACCCCAATAGAGCAAGTACTTAATTCACTCAATTTTACTTTATCTCGAAATGACGAAATCAAAGTCATTGCTTCCCTACCATACTTTGAGCAGTTTCTGGTAAAAAAAAGTTAGGATGTTCACAATACACCGAGTAAAATTGAAAGATGTGTATAAAACCTGTATGTATGTTTATATACTGTATTAAATCATGCAATGTGTCAACTGTTTGTATACTTCATTTCAAATTCTACATTCATTTTCCGACCAACAACATCTGCACTTTAATTGCTCGGGTGCAGTCAACCAGGCACAAAAGTATGCCAAACGAAATTAGAATTTGTTGTAAACGCGCCTAAAAACCCGCAGACCTCACGTATGTACGTAGGCATGCGCAGAGCCAGTGGCTTTTTAGAAATTCCGCCTAACATTTAGTTTGATAAACTTATCATTAATTAATGTTTTTACATCAATCGACTGCGGGTGCCATGCTTTAATTGCAATGCATGAATGGCCAATGTCAGATTCTGGGACAGAGAAAAGATACTCCAATTAGCTGGCAACACACTACAGTATGTATCTGGTATGTACTTTCGCTCGCGGAAATTGCCATTCGGCAGAGTGAAGAGACATACCAGAATTTCGACGATTTCATCCATCTCAATCCTTGGCGGATCAAAAATTTCACACATGATTATTACCCATACGAATCTCTTGTTTTTTTTTCATCGATCTACCTATGTAGTATATTGAGTCTTTGTAGTAGGTGCTCGTCGAGTCAAGTTTCATCTATCTTCTTCAATAATCATAATCATCTTTTTTCAGACTATTGTAACTCAGTAAAAAACAATAGTCAGTAATAAAAACAAGAAAAACTATAATAGACGTATTTGAATGAAACTGTTTTACGGAAGTAAGTACTTTGACGAAAAAAATATTCTCATCAGCACACCAACCAATTAGTTTTGCCCTGGGAACGCGCGCCCAGACCTCTGTTCTTTCAGTCACACATTCTTTGGCTTCGCTGGTTTTCCACTCCAGCACGTTTGACTGCAGCACCAATCCAATCATACAGTCTTACATGTTCCATTTGTGGTTTTCCCACCATCATGTATTTTTTTTTACAAAAGCGTGAACTTTCCTGTTTTTGTGGCATGAAAGTATGTACATATTAAGGTTTCAGTATGTACATGGTGTCTCATCCTTTTCCTGTGTCTCATCCTTACATTCGTTTGGTGTGACCGTATCGTCATATGTCGGTTGGATTGGAATCAGATCAGCATCAAATCAATGTCGAGTCGTTTTCATATTGATTAAACAGACACATGGCCATAAAAAGTATCTAGAGTAGTACTGTATGTTTCAGCCTGTCCGTCCGTCATGTAAACATGCATTTGATTTGTTCTTGACGTTCGGCGTGGTTTATGTTTCTGGGCGGAACCAGAAAAACGGTATGATTTGGCACCACTTACTGTACCATCACGTTGAGAGACGATCCAGTCCCAGTCGTCACTGGAATGGTATGGTATGTGGATTATGTTCGTACATATGGTTGTTTCGATATAAACACTATCGTCTCTATAATTTCCGAACCTACAAACCATAAAGTAGTAAAACCATTGTTGGGCAACATTCAGATTCAAGCATAGATATTATGTTCTGCTCCACATCGAACGTGGTATAATCATTTTGTGTAAAAATTGTGGTATTTTATCTTTTGAACGCTGTTCCCCATAAAGAAAACGTACCGTCAGCAAATCAGCAGAATGTTGTTTTGTGCAAGTGTGTCTGTGCTGTCAGTCACTGAGCGGATGGGCTAACCCTCCAAAGGCAGGAGAATTTCGTAAAAAAGGGGGAATTGGCAATTTTCAGGCCATTTCACCTGCACCTTAGAAAACAAATTCTATTCTGGAAAACTCCATAGGGGGAGGGGGGGGAATTCCACTTTGCCATCAGTTCTCGTCCACTAGTGCTGTCAGTTGCACCGGTGGGTCATCATCACTGGCTGACCATGACATCCAGTAAAACTATGTGGTGGGCGTCATTTTTTTCATTTTTTTTTGTTCATGGTGTTTTTTACAAGTTTTTGGTGCAAAGAGACAGTCCAACTTTACTGTAAATGCGTTCCACTCCATACAGGGCATTTCCACTTGTGTAATTCGTGAGAAAACTGTCATACATTTCTTGCATTACATGAGATGTATGTTTATGAATACACAAATTTTTTAAACCATTCAAACCAGACTCATAATAATAAACCTGTGAAATAGTTTGTGTTGGTTGATGGTGGATGTTGCTGTATTGGAGGTTCCACCAAAGTCCAACGCGCTCTCCGTCATTTCCTGATTGAGTTTTGGTCGCCGGTCGCCTCTGTACTTACTTGAGCAACAGCTAAACTGGACGCTTATGGGTGATAAGGACACTAGCGGACAACAAGGGGAGGGAAAAGTGGAATTCCCCATCTTTGGCGGTTTCAAAGTATAGTTTGTTGCTCAAGGTGTAGGTTAAATGGCCATAAATTCTGCCGATTGTTGCCTCTTTGGAAAGATTCCCCACTCTTTAAAGGTTAGGCTCGTCCGCCAGTGGCTGATCGTCACAGACCTCAAAACCGAAACCAATTGCCACCGATTCGAGTCAGATACTCAGTTACAGTTGGCAAAAGGTACCGGCAATTTTATCAATAATTTCAAGTACTGTATGTACATACATTATGTTACTTCTGATCTAACCGTTTTCATTTGAGTTAGATATTATGACCACAACAATAACAACATTGAGTTGTCGCAAGTTCGAATTTGAGGACAACCCGCTGACTATTTAACCAATTGACACACTACGAATATTTCTAACCTGATTTTTTTCAAGCTCATACATACGTACGTATATAGAAAATGTGTTCGGTAACTAAATAAGTTCTCCCAAATTTTCAAGAGGTTTACAAATGTTCGAAGCCTAAAAACAGACATTTTTTTGCATCTTATGCTCACCGTGTTCGAATCGACCTGCAACAACTTCCAAATCAGACTGTAATTTTTCGTTGACCAACCGGCGATTATGCGAACTCACTGTCAGAAACTCAGAAACGATACCATTATATTTACATATATGCCCATGCCGTTACATGCCAATGGGATGATTGTTCATACCACTCAAAAACGTATTTTGAATCAGAAAATTACTGTTTAACGTTCAATTCAACGAGAAATGTTCAGTTTTACATCTTATCGACAAAATATAGCCGTTTAAATATGTTTCGACAAGTGCTGTTGACGACCGGCCCATTAAATTTTTCGAACTTGTAGTTACTACTTTTGGAGAAATGGTTACATATATCTCGATCTGCGTAAGAACTAAGCACATATGGTATGAGGCGAACAAAACGTTATAAAAGAGCTTTCAATTGCTATTAAATTAGCTAAAGGAGCAACTACCATAAATCAGATGATCAAAACCAGATGCCTTAGTAAATAGATATGTAAACTTTGTCATAGAAAGGGAATGATAGACGACGAACTGTAATAGAACAAAGCCTGTTTATCAGTAACCATTTATACCAATTGAAGACAAGAAAGTAAGCTAAAAAAGTTTCATGATGTTGAATCACTTTCTTTCCATCAAAACTGCAATTCACGAAGAGTCAGTCTAAACTGAACAGACAAACAAAAAACTGTTTATTCAGTCTACCATAACTCAATCAGTTTCATGCCAGAGGATCAAGGAACAGCTTACGGAGCAATATTATCTCATAAATGAAATAATATAGTAAATTCATTTCTCTGCAAGTGTGTGGGTTTTAGTTGTCTGGTAATACATTCATGACAAATGTAAGTGTCGCTTACAGTTACACAGTAAATCATTAAAACGACTTAAATAATTGTTTGCGGCGCGTAACAAAAAAACTGATTATAAACATTCCTTCATTCTTTCTGTTCTTTCCATTTTATAGAAGCATTCGTGATCGTTGGTCGAGATAACCTACATTTGTTTTGAAGGTACATCAGTATGTATGTTGACGTGATTTAATACACATCTGAAATGTCGTGTTGCTTACATTTACAGATCTGAATATGTAAATTTCAGTATTGAGATTTATAAACTATTGGGCCACCCTGTATGTATATGATGAACCAGGTGTAATTTGTTAATAAATACACAGTGCATCAGATTCGAAATTGAAAACTTGATTTCATTGTGTTTTTGAAGAAATCTACTACGACCACAGGATTAAAACTGTTAAATCTTGTGAACCAACAGAAGTAGAGGACATGATCGTGACCTAATGCAAGCAGTTCTCCAGTCATCTTGATTGACACAAAGCACCATTCAAGCGTAACCCAATTGAATCTGTTCTCTATATTGCGTTACATTCAGACGGTTGTCAAGTGACACAAGTACATCTCCCAGTGATGTTCCCAGGCTCATAAACATCATATTACGGAGCAGCTGCAACATTTTTCATGTGCACCAAAAATAGAGAAATAGAGAGTAAGCTTAGGCTGGGAAAGCGTCTGTGCCAGATGACCGAAGCGCCGGTTAAGTTACCGTTAAGTTCACTCAGTTTAGGATAACCTTTCTTTCAGAATAATACCTTTTTCTTTTCTTTTTTCATTCTTAACTCACTATGTACATTTAAATCTGGAGTAAAATTGCTCGAAGCTACTTATGTAGTTCAGCTGTGAAAAAACTGGTGGCTGTCAGCCGAATTTAACTGTTTTTTTAAAGTTAAGTGTAAAGAAAAAACGTTTTAGCGTTTTTACACAGGAGTAGTTCATCGAGTACAATCCAGTATATACCGTTCAGCCGTGAAACATTATATTGCTGGCCTGCATGCAATGCACTCGAGGTTAATGTTTCATGACCGACGAGTATAATTAGAGAGCATATATACTATATACTGTGCATATTAAAAATGTGTTCTTATTTATGTATATGCCTTTGGTAATCTGGTATTGAATGGGATAAAAATACTCAAAAATTGAAATGAAATAGAGGATGCTGAAATGTTCCCGGAAAGTGGGCAGATAAACGACATAATGCCCGTGGGCATAAATACGTATTTATTCTACTAATGGAAATTGTTACCGAATGGGATTTGGATTGTTGTCTGATCCGTTCGTTTAATCATGACGTGATTCATGCATTGGCATGTCGTTTTTTCTGGAGGCGGTAGATACATAGTATGTATGTTGTGAACTTTCTTATGGCATATTCTTAGGTTCGTGCTTATACGCAAGAATAATGTTCATTTCAATGTTTTACTTAACTATCTTTAACTCAATAAAATGACCTTCTAGTTGCATTAAATCATTGTATGTCCATATTTTATTTATATGTACTTATATGTCACCAACCACTTGTACTGTATACTGTTATTCTGTAAATCCTCTCTATATGTATGTCTATCCATTCCCCACCGATCCGTAAGTAACGTATTCTATTTGATTTCCCCAGCTGCCTGTTCGAAACAAGTGTCTGTGACTTCCTGTAGCGCTGTGTTCCATAAAAAGAGTAGCTGTCAGACAAAGACAACGAATTCAACTGTTTCTTGCAGACCAGAAATTAGAATGAAAAAATGCACTTTTACAAAATCTCTTTTTGCTCACTTTGATTGCAAGAACTTGAAGATTATGCAGCCATTCTCGAATTAACTTTAAAATATGAAGACCATTACTTATACTTTGCTTATGTATTCTATAATGAATTTTACGCCAATATTTGCTCGATGCAGCCAGGAATCACTTGTCCGCAAGGCTAATTTTCGTCATAACCTTATACTGTTCTCGCTCCCGGGTGTTTCCTCCTACACTTTATTCATCATACACCTTTTCTGGTGAACTGCATGTCAGAAATTCTAGGAAATTGTTGACAAGTTTTGCAACTCGGTTAACCGCAGCTGGACACGATGATTGATGATTGCATGTTATGTACAAACTGTGTGTAGGATAGAGCTGTTCGGCTGAGTTGGATCAAACAGCCGGCTCTACAGAGTGCGCCTTCTCTTCCTTAGGTGGAGCTGTAATTAAACTTTTCATTCCAAACTCAGAGAGCTGTGTCTCCTAATTTGTCATGTTCACAAATGAAATCTGAAATTTTTTCATTTGCTCAACACTTATCTTATACATGTTCCTGATTTGGCACCTTGAATCTCAGTTCGGATGGTTTTCTGTGTCAATTTCCGATTCTAGAACGGCGGTTGTTTCTGTGCATGGTATTTACGTTTATGTAGTAGCCAGTACTCGGTGCAGCCATTTTGCAATCTAGGTTTCCAATCCCATATTCAGGGTAGCGGCACTGTTTCATCAGATTGTTAACCCTCGCAAATAAAGGATGCACTTCAATATATAATACTTATAATATACAGTGTGTCCGTCGTTTACTGAATGCAAAACGTGTAGAAGGTACATATGTAGCTTATGAAGTGTCTTCCCAAAAGGACAGTCCTATGACAAAACATTATCCGCATAATAAAATTTGCACTCTCCACTTTCTAATACACAGAAACTGATGTAACCATGAATCAATGTAGCAGTCAATTGACAATCAACTCCCATCATACCAATACCCATATTAGTTTACTTATAAACTCAGAAACTCCATTATCATGAAGGATAAAAAGGCAAACACAATGACTGCCCAATATGTACCATTGAAGCTTTAGTCACGCCAGATTTCAGAACAACACAAACACTATCATACAAGTTATTTAGAGTAACATGCATCAGACTATAAAAATGTTCATCATCCACAGATATTTTTTGGGTCATCATATGTATCTGTACATGGACAAAGCTTAGGGCCAGCTTGTTCCACGCAAGTAATCCTAGCAGCATGCTTGCATTATACCGTCACTGTTCATCCATTTGTTCACCTACCGTAACCATTTTGATGCGAACATTGTGAACGTTTGATAGCTATCTACAGTAGTTCAGTCGTCTTCGATAAATATACAGGCTGTAAAGCGTGTTATGTCATGTAAACCTTTTTATATACATGTTCTGAAATCGAGTTATTATTTGAAAATAACAGGTATATGCTGATTAAAGTTGCTGGTGATATGAGTTAAGGTCTGGCGCATCTTTTCAGTCAGCAAGATTGTAAAAAAATTCGTTCCTTACTATTACCTTTACTACTATTTTATAGTCGTTTTATTTTCTCGCCATGTTTCTGCCCCGTGATGAAATGTTTTTACAATCTGTTGGTCTGTAAAGATGTGTCATATTCTAATTCATATCATCTTCATCACCAGATTTTTTCAACACATTTAATGTACATTTTCAATAAAAAATTCAGTTTCGTGATTGGTATGGGAAAAGTTTTAGCAGACATAATTGTTTCATCAACTGTACTTTATGATTATCACAGTTTCATGTTTGTGATACTCATTGACAAGCCAGATACGATACCCCTTAATTAAGTGAATTATTTAATCTGTTTTAGTTAAATTGAGCTTTCAGTTAAATAAGTTACTTTTGACTATTCAAAAATATTAAACCATAAAAAATTTTATCCTTGTGGTGGGTAAGGTATTGAATGATGTCGTGACCTGGTACCATTTGTATGTTGTCTCATGCCGTCGTTGACTCATGATTCGATTATTATACATACTTAGGTTTGTAATCTTATAAATACTTAGCTTGAAAATGACAAAACATGATAGTTAAAAATGCAAAAACGGTGTTTTCAGTCAGATACATATGTATGATTCATTGACGTTAAGTCCAACAAGATTTGATTCATATAATTAATGATTAATCTTCAGTAAGTTAGGTAATCTCACTCCACAAGTTGCGAATCTTATAGAATTATCCTTTTTCTAGTCAGAATCCCAAATTTGCCACTGTATTTACGTGGGTACATAACATTTGCACTCATGCGATACCACCTGTCTTGAAATTTAATTACACACCTTCTTGTCAGCACCCAACGTTCCTTTATTAACTCAATATACCTTTGGCACATTCTCGAAAGCCATGTACTTTAAATAGAATGTCTTTGTCATTGTGATTCTGCATTGTGTCATTGCAATAATAAATAGACTGTGCTCAACCGATATGTCGGTTAGATTTCAGATTTCAGATTTCAGATTTTATTCGGTTGACTCTCTTATAATCGCAGTCTTACAAATTACACTGAGTAAATGAGGAATCAGTTGAATAAAATAGAAATCTGTTAAAATAAAATTAACTAAATCGCGTCGATTAATTGTTGTTATTGCGATCCGCTATTGTCAGTAATTGTATTTATGATGTTGGTTAGCACGAAATGTCGCGTTATAGCCAAACAATAGAAAAGCCCCTTTCACACCGAGTGTCTGCTCAGTTGACTGTTTATAACCTGAACAAACTTTATCGGTTCAGAGGTCTCGATATATGTAAGTAAGTTGACAGTCTGATTCTGACTTTTCCAGAACTTGACTCTCAACTTCCAACTTCAATCTGGCGCTGATTCTTCGCAATTGAGGATCTGGTTTTGGCAGAACCTAACTCTCAAATTCATTGGTTTTCACATTTCTAATCCTTTCTTATTATTGATTATGAGGCCTATAGCTCGGGTCAGTTGTAAAAAAGTTCTTGTTATAAAAAATAAACTTAATGGACCCGTTACGCATTTCTGCAATGAATCGGTCGTATGTTCGTAGGTTTTTCAAGTGCCTTGTGAAAAGATCATTTTTATTGGTTAATTTAAGGCGCACCGCGTCGCGCCATAAGCTGGTTTTAACTCAATTCATGCGCGCGAAAATTTCCTGAATAATATTCTATATTCTCCATTTATTTTGTATTCTATATTGTAATCTACAATATTTATATGTTTTAGAATGGCATCGAACGGTACGTGTGTGGACGCCAACTACTACATAACGGTGATTCGTGGTTCGAACGACATCACGCGACTGGCCAGTGTTCGGATCGTATTCACGCTCGTCTACATGTCCATATTCACGTTCGGCATCGTCGGTAATGCGTGGGCGATCGTGGGCGTCGTCAGCAGCAAACGATTGCAGTCGCCCAGAAACATATTGCTTGTTGGTTTTATATTATTATTACAGTACTAATCAGTAACAAGCAACACAATTATATTTGCAAGTAATATAATTATCAAATTAATTGAAACCCGAAGTATGTCAACAAAGAGTAAAATTTCCATCCGGAGTTCGTGGTTCAATCACGGGTATTACGATAATTCATTACGAAATCAAGTGATTTAAACTTTATTAATATGAGTTTTAATGGCATGAAGTTGTACTTAATATAAAGGTTATACAGATGGTTGGGCTGATCATTATATAGTGAATATGTATATTGCAGGTCAACCTGTTACTTTGTGATCTAATACTGTGCTTTACTTCGGTGCCTGTCGTGCCCGTTACCGCTGTTATGAAGCGATGGCTTTTCGGCGTTCATTTGTGCCACCTAATCACGTTTAGTCAGTCCGTTTGCGTTATGGTGTCCAGTTGGACGTTGACCGCTATTGGTTGGTCACTCACTCACTCACTCACTCACTCACTCACTCACTCACTCACTCACTCACTCACTCACTCACTCACTCACTCACTCACTCACTCACTCACTCACTCACTCACTCACTCACTCACTCACTCACTCACTCACTCACTCACTCACTCACTCACTCACTCACTCACTCACTGACTGACTGACTCACTCACTCACTCACTCACTCACTCACTCACTCACTCACTCACTCACTCACTCACTCACTCACTCACTCACTCACTCACTCACTCACTCACTCACTCACTCACTCACTCACTCACTCACTCACTCACTCACTCACCCACTCACTCACTCACTCACTCACTCACTCACTCACTCACTCACTCACTCACTCACTCACTCACTCACTGCTTACAGCCATCGACCGATGTCTGCATATCAACGACCCGACTCGATCGCCAATGAGAACGATAACGGCGGTGGCAACGATCGGATGTGTCTGGTTGGCATCGGCCGTAATAAACATGCCTTACGTCTTTGCCATGGTGCTCAAGCAAGGACGCGATTTCAGAGGCCGTGGAATGATGGAAGGTCAGTTTGAACACTGTTTATAACGTAATACGCATTCATCGATTCATTCGAGATTTGATGACATTTCAGGTGGAATCTGTGGTGAATTCTGCACAGAAGACTGGCATGGTGTCAACGGTCAACGGTTATATGGCAGCACCATCCTGGCTGGTCAGTTCTTGATTCCGATGGTGTTGCTCGCTCTGTGCTATGGCAGGATATTCATGATTATTCATCGTGATTTGATCGTCAATAATGACATGTACAGGTTGGAATGAAAAGTTGTTTGACACAACTTTTAATAGATTCGTAAGCTATAACAGTCATGTTATATTACATGTCCTGCCTGTTTCAGATCGAGTTTGTCCGTTACTGCTCAACTACAAGCCACCGTTCGACGGAGACGAACTATCTTTGTTTGTTTATGATACTTAACATACTGTATATGCATGTTATTCAAATCAGTTGAGTTTTCAATGAATGTGTTTGTTTTAATTAATTAACCAAAGACCTTTTGCAGATTCTTTGCTCAATGGTGTTGACCTTTGTCATCAGTTGGCTACCGCAGGCTCTCTCCAATGTCCTCAAGGATTTCGGTTAATTTTGAAGCTGATTCTAACTTTTATTATAAACATAAACTGTTCTAAATGTGGAATTTGTAAAAAACCGTATTTTTTGGTTTCAAATAAATTATACTTTTTCACAGACATTCTGCCATCGACAATTCGATCGCACCCGTACCTGACTCAGCTGGCTTCGCACAGCATTGCGATGAGTACGGTAATATCGAATCCACTGCTGTTCTACTGGTTGACGATGCAGTCCAGACGAGGTGCCAGTCAACACAATACGTCCCATTCGGTAACGTGTCGGGGCTACAGATCTGTGGCCAGGGACGATAGCCTGTCGCATGACAAGTTCGCCAGGAACGGTAAGTTAACCTACAGAGGTGAAACTCCTTTCCTGAAAAATACACCAAAATGAAAGTCTGCACCACTGAGAGTCATTTGTTTGCGATTCGATGTGGTGAGGTCAGACATTGCGCATGAAAAGAATCAGAAGACAATCAGCCTCTAACTTCTATTGAATCCGTATTTTCTGAATGCAGCATGTAAAACTACTGAACTGTAAACGGCACATGACCTACAGTACATTAAACTTCCACTTTTGTCGAGTTCTTTGCATGGATGTGAAACGAAACACTTGCGTTTGCAGATCTTCCACATTCAATGTCAAATGGATGCACGAATCGCCATAAATCCAGGTAAAAAAGACGACTAAAATACAATAAACGTAAACTGTGTGCCATAGTATCGTGAGTTGTGATCATATGTAGTTCTTCAATAAACTTTCTGTTGATAGAAGTAACAAGTTCAACTTCTACACAAAAATATACTACGTTCTATTGCAAATATACAGGGTTGGTGTGTATATATACAGTACTTATAAGTGTTGGGTTTGCAGTTGTGTAGAGACGGGTTTGCGACGCGCCGGTACCTGTATGTTGCCCGAAACAAGACTGCGACACAAACACAAAAGCACGTCCAGTCTGTATGCCAGAGACACAGGTGAGACCATACTTTTTTTGTTTTGCTTCATAACTACATTATTTTCATAAAAAATCTTACGATATTTATAACAAAACACCTCTTGCATCGCCTTCTCAAATTTACTTGAGATTCACTCACTAGATTTCCCATGCAAACTTTCTAACACGCACTTTTTCACTATCGCAGTATCGGACAGCAGACATTTATGCTGATCATAAACCGATTCACTATGAGCAGCCACTGATCGGGTGGTCTGCTAATTTTTGTGATCAGTTGTGAAGATCCGTTGCAACTCGTATCATGAGACTTGCACTTACAAACTAATAAACTTGTAATCTTATGGTACATAAATAGTTTTGTTGAAATGTGTTGCCAATATGAGATGATGTGTCAGATCGTACCCGAACCATGGAGAGTCTGTTAACGGAATGCGACCACGTACGTCACTACCGTACCAACTCGACCAATCGTTATAAGTAAGCGCCAGTCCTGTCCTCCTTCCTGCCTTACATGTTGTTGTCCAACCATAGTCTTTGGACCATTTACCAGTCTTTATCGTTAAACTTGCTTGTTTCGGGAACTAATTGCATGATGTCATGGTCCTTTTTATCATTTATGTGATGTTACTGAAGTATTAGTTGGTGTTATGATAGTATGTAATGTGCGTAGTTAAATTCATGTAACACGTTGGTTGGTTTTCATTTGGCTGTATGAGTTGCCTTCGAAAATATTGAGTTGCCCAGTTTACCCATTGCTTGATGTGTCATGTAAAAGTCTGTATATTTTGTTTTTCGTTTAGCTTATTATAGTCCACCGCAAAACGGAAAGGGTAACACCCGAAGTTCATGCAAAGACAATTTCGAAATTCCATTTGGGAAAGACATACAGTATTCCAGCTTTTACCTTTGGCTCATGTGAATATGTTTTTTTAAGTTTTCTTAGTTTATGAAAAAATGTCATTGTTTTACAAAGTAAGATCAAAGTTAACATGTAGCTTTGAATGTTTGTCTACAGGCATGGTTTTGGAAGCAGCATATGACATGTTGACATACCGTAATGTTTTTTAGGAGGCAGCAGCAGTGTGCCGTCTCCATCGGTTGTACTGCCGAGTGTCGTCCATCACAGACTGACACCATCCAACCACGAGTCAACCAGATCCAGTCTCACAACGAGTCTGCCACCCATCAAACACACCCGACCGATCCGTTCCACTTCGTCGACGCCTTCATCGATGCGTCGCCAGTCGTTGGCGGCACCGGAGAAGTCGATGGCCCGACAAACGTACGTTGTTCGGCTAATTTGTTGAATTCACCGAAAATGAATATTAAATGATAATTAGCAGTGTTTAACTATGTATACTAACCTGCTGCTATGTATACTAACCTGTCAGCTGATTATTATTTTGTCTTTTTCGTGTCGTGATAAGTAACTTTTAGTTTTATTCAGCCTTTACGAACTAGCGAAGATGCCTAAAGGGAAGAATCGATTCCGCGCTCGCGTCTGTACACACGACCAGACCTGCAGGTTCTACCATGCGATGCATTTTTTTTAATTAAATTTTTCGAACAACTTCCCTTTTAGTTGTAGTGTAGTCTGACGTTTTGTGGGATGAACTAAAACTATGTAGTAAGTAATATTAATCAGTCATTTGAGAAACATTTTTATTGGAATGAACAAAAAGTTTTTTTAACATGTTCAACATATTCAACTTATTTATTGTAGCACGACTCCACGTATCCACGTGTCACCTGCCGAACAAACCTGACAAACATGTTGTTTTAACACCATCGGTTTCAACGGTGAATCGGATGCAAGATGGAAGGTGATTTTTATCGTTCAATGCCAAAACTTACAAATTTATGTTGATAAACACAGTATATATGTATACTGGTTCTGCGTGTAATCTCTATCATATTATAATTACTGGTTCTACACCCAGCTCTGGTTGATATTGAAATTTTTCCATGATCTCTACTGCGAAGGCAAGCAACGCTTTCACATCCTCATTCTAATCATCATCGAATACCAAAACCCTTTTGTCTGAACAACTATCTATGTACTTTTGATATAAATATTACTTGAAAATGTTTACTGTAAATCACCATGGTCTAAGTTTCATCTATCTTCATTAATTCTGTTTCAAGCTGTGAGATTTCATGGGTTATATGACTTCTATTGTGCTTCTTCGATTTCTTGCCAAAGGGTGCCGTTTTGGTTCATTGTTGTTCTTATTTTTAGAGTACGATATTAACCTTAGTCGTTCACTATTGTTAAACGCATGTACACCTTGTTTCGCTTGTAACCGGGTCACTTGAAAACATTAAAGCCCTGTTTATACTTCAGCGTAAGCCGTAG
This sequence comes from Daptonema setosum, assembly GCA_964036265.1. Taxonomy (NCBI): domain Eukaryota; kingdom Metazoa; phylum Nematoda; class Chromadorea; order Monhysterida; family Xyalidae; genus Daptonema; species Daptonema setosum. The sequence continues at coordinate 12,817,383 of OZ038445.1, forward strand.
CGTAGTGAGGGCGGAGTCTACGGGTGTAGGCAAAGCGTACATCTATGCCATAGATCTACGCGTAGGTAAAAATTTGAGTATAAATGCTCGTTCGCTACGCCTCAACTAAATCCCGAAAAAAAATTTTTTTATCGAAAACGCAAGAAACTAGTCGAATTTATTTTGCTTTTGTTTTTCTAGTGCCAGCGGGCTCGTGTGTCTAACACCAGCGCGTGTTTTAGTGCCTGTTTGCCGTTTTTTGAATTTACGTGCATGCTCGGTTTTGCTCGGGTGTTTTGGGCCAACGTCGGAAGTAATCTGCACAATGAAAAAACTTAACAAAAAATTAGCCAGAGAGGTTAATTGACCTCCTGAAAACGTCTATGATTTTTTTTAAATCCAGAAATGGATTATTTTTGGTCGAATTAGCTCGGCGCCGTAATGCGTGTTTTCTTCATCAGCTGGGGCAAATTCTGCATAGCGGAGGGGTGACCAAACGAAGTATTTTTCCACTGATAACATTAATTATAGGTTTTCAACAATTAATCTCAGATTTTTTCGATTGTCAGAAACCGCTTAAATCAGCTCAATTTAGCCAATACAGGAATCAAAATATATTCGAACATCTTCGAAATTACCTCTCAGCAAATTTTTGCGAGTGAAATGAATTTCTTATTAGTTAGAATTGATTTTCTAACATATTTTATTATTTTTCTATTGTTTTTCTATTATTTTCCCACTTATCTACGCGTAGAATATCAAATCAATTTGATATTGAGCGTACAGGAACAAAATCTATGCGTAAGCAGGAGGCGGAGCCTACGCATGATGAGAATGCAAATCTACGCGTGAGCGAGTATAAACGGTTGACCCGTAGTCAGGCGTATATAGCGTAGATCTACGGCTTACGCTGGAGTATAAACGGGGCTTAAACTACATATGTGATTTGACTCCGTGATATACTACTGTAATATGTACTACTTACCGTTTAATAATTGAAATAAAACATTTGTTTTGCACTGGCAACACTTCACACGATGTTCCCGGTACACCAGAATTTATTGTGGACTACTACGTCGGTACGATTTGTAGGTTGAAATTTACGAAATCAGTAAAACAAAGTATACAATATAAATCGAGTCTTACGTTCGAATCAGAATCGTGCGTTAGAAAGAGATTTGATGATGAGTTTCGAGTTGTAAAAATTAAATGAACGATTACAAATAGAGAATCACGAACAGGACAGCATTTGTAGTTTTAGATAAATGTCTTAAATAAGTGGCAGCGTGTGGTATACGAGGGTAAGCGTTTGCCGGGTTACGGTAGTCGATATAGGGCGGCAGTGACGAACACACATCGATTACGGTACATATAACATAATATGATTTAATGGTCTCTATCCACGTAAAATGTGCAGACAAAGCACCCGATTCAGCGGGTGTCTTAACTGAAACGGGGTTAATGATTGTGCTGAATCAGGGCGTTTTGTCCGACCACCGAAGGTACGTATGTATGTATGTTGGTACAACGCTAAACTCTGGCTCGTTAATTTCTACAATAGATTCATTTATAAGCATTTATGGTGAATATTTATATTTTGATGATGACTTTGCGGCTGCGTACAAATGGCTACTCAAGCAGAGACATCGATAATGGTAAGTATGATAATATAATAAGCATGGTTAAATGGTTTGTGAATGCAGAAATCTCTGTCAATGTTGATCGTTTATCTGACTTGCCGTACCTCATGCCTGACCCTGCTGGACTGTTCGCTGCGTGTGGTTCGCACGTTCCTGCAACATGATAAACACATGGTTAGACCATACAGTCCCATGATAGACACTCATCCTCCTCTAGATATAGCACCGAATACGTGAGCATCTGTATTCTATATGTAACTAATGTCGGTAATACAGAGCAGTACAGGATGGCACAGTCTCACCACTGACACTGGACACAACCGACGATCGTGGTGCTGGTCACGATACAAAGCACATGTATGGGGTAATGCGATTAGAGATGTACGGCTGGGAGCGGAACAAGCGATCAGCGTATCTACCTTACTTCGGTGCCAAGAAAAAGTATTGCATAGTAAAGAAACATTTCAGTTGTTGACCCGGAATGCGTTGTTCCGTTCCCGGGGTTGGCAAACTCAGGATTGTGTGTTGGTTATTTTGGTGAATTGGTATTGGTTGGTTATCGGTTGAATAACACCCAGTTCGGCACCGCCACTTTCCGCTCCCATCACTCCTAAGCATTACGTCATACATACGGTCACACAACTGTCACACTTGTCGCATACATTACCCTCCGATCCCATTCTATACATACAGTATGATGGTATGTTTGACACAAGTGTGATCAGTGGTGCAACCAGTGCTGCCGTGATGAATCGTAGCGAGCAACATGTTCGTATGTACTGTACTATCTAATCGGTCTCACCGTGACTCAGTCAGCTGCTCCATACTGCCTCGAGCTGACGGGTTTTCGAGTACAAACTCAACCACGATCTACAATCAGGCTGGCAACTGTACTCTAGATAACTCTGATTGCGTCCATTATGATGTGCATATTTAAATGTGCGGTTGTGCGAGTTTGAATTTTGAATGTGGCACAAAACAATTGAATTGTGAAGCAGTTTATGCATGCGAATGTACAGTAGGCGTGCAGGCTTAATAAACTTGATCTCCGACGAGGGGACTCTGTCATGCCTTTTTACATCAATTTGTGCCACAAAGATGGCATCAGTACCCTCGTCCGTATTTTGGCTAACGCAAAAGGAATATGCTTGTAGCAATTCTATATACATTTGTGATTGCACATTGAAAAGCCGTGAATTTTAATGTGCTTCTCAAAAAGACATATAGACGACAGTACAATCACTATGTACTTCCACTTTTTATCTACGTATATAAAAACAAGCAACATCATCAACAACAACAACAACAACAACAACAACAACAACAACAACAACAACAACAACCACAACAACAACAACAACAACGTTAGCGAAACGTACCTCTCCGTCACGGTTGATCAGCGAAGTGACGACGTTCATACCCACGCCCCAGCTGTTCTCGCCATCGAAGATGAGTTCAAAGGGTGGGTTGAACGAACCTCCCTGATCACGCGCCCAGACCTAAAAACAAACAGCATTTTGCTGACGTTTTTTCAGTACTCAAACTGAAAACGCATGCATATATCGCTTAAAAAATCTGTGGCAAATAGTAAATAGGCGCAACGCGAACGTACCTTGCATGATCGTCCAGCCTTGATAACGGTGTTTGGTGGGAACGTGTACACGATCTCCTTGCGGCCATCGATCTTGCGCTTTAGCTTCCACTCGCCAATGTTCTCCTCCTGGAATTTCAGTTGAAAAGGTGGTTTTTTTTCTACGATAAAAAATTTGGAAAAAAGATTATGAAAACATCATTAGAATCATTTCAGACTCTTTTGAAGAGTTTTTTCGCACTGAGAAAAGTGGCAACCTTGGAGCGATGGGTGTTTTCGACGACGATGTAGCGGGCGTCCGCGTCGGCTTCGGCAATGGAAATGTTGCCCTTGGCAGAGCGTTGGAAGGTGGTACGGGTGGAGGATTCACCTGGGAATCACGCTTGGTCAATGTTCATATATTTAAGCACAATTAATTTTATTTATTTACATTAAAATTTTATTTGCAATTTAAAAATGTTTTCAACGTTTGATCAACTTATGATATTGCACTAACCACGGACGTTGCGGGTGGATTCGGTGTCTTCCGACTGCTGGAGGGAATGCGACTTGACGACCTGTTCAACCATCTGGCGCAGACCGGCTCTGAATTCAGTCAGTCAGTCAGTCAGAGTCAGTCTGTCTGTCTGTCAGTCTAGAGATTTTGATCTTAACTACATAAATCTAAGCAATACAAACTCACCGGCTCTCTTCGCCCTCCAACATCTTACGGTAGATGGCGATTTCAGTGTCGAGAATTTGTTTCGTGTCGAGTAGCGACTGAAAGCGGAAAGTTTTTGTTTGATAAGTAAAAAAAAAGTTTCTAACTTATGATTACCACAATAAAAATTATAAAAACCTAAAAATACCGACTAGATTTTTTGAAATATCTGAATAACTTTTAATTAGTTTAATTTTTAACCTGCAGTTCGCTGACCAGCATTTGACACTCATCACGCATTTTGCGCAGTTGACCGTCACGCTCGTTGAGTGCCTGCTCGTACTGACGCTGGTCATCCTCCAGCTGGTACGTCAGCTCCTGCACCTGCTTCTCGAGCAGCGCGTTCTACAAATAAGTGAATGTGTTTGTTAGAATCCATGAATGATAGAGCAAGTAAACTAGTGAGTCTTTTAGTTTGTTTATTGAGTAATGAAGATAGAAGTGTAAAAAATCACGCACGAAAAAAAGTTGATATGATAGTAGAGTTGGAACCGATGTGTTTCGATGGAATATAAAAGAACGTGTACACATTGTTTCGGTGGCCAGGCTCCGTCATCATCAGAAGTCTTATCTAGCCACATCTAACTTTAAGCTCAATCATACCAAGCATTCAGAAAAAATTATGAGTAAGATTGTATCGAGTAAGAGAAGAAAGGTTTTTAACCTTGGCCTCCATATCAGCCAGCTTGGAGCGTACGTCATTGATGGAGTCACGCATACGTTTGATCTCGTCACGGGTATAGTTGCTCTCAACGCCCGATCGGTTGGCCTGGGCTGCCACCTCCGATACCTGCACATCGATAAGTGAATTTGAGATCCGGCAGAGATCGCTTTTGAGATGCAATATAAATATGCAAAGGTGATATACTAGCTGTTCTTCGGTTTAATCAAACCATGAATGTTATCATCAAAACTATGAACTGACCAACATGCTGAATAACTTTGTAAATATACGTAACCAAATCGCAAATCGTAATTACATAGGGACTAGAGACTCCAAAACTTTGACTAACCTTTTCAGTCAACTAAATGAGTTTTTTCTATTTGTTATTATGTTTTGCATTTTGAAACAGAACATCTTAAGAAAGATTCAGGAAATTCAAGTTTTATAAATCAACCTTGAGTTTGTACCATGATTCCATGTCACTCTTGCTCTGGTGGCTGATCGCCTCGTACTCAGTACGAATGTCGCGGATGGCCAGAGCCAGCTCGTTCTTGAAGAACTCCTTGGTGTCGGCGGGCTGAGTCGACAGCAGCGCCTGCAGCTCCTTGGTCTCCTGAAAGATTTCTAAAAGTTAAAAACTTAAAAAATCAATACAGGAAAATAAAGCATAAAATTCGGATACATCTTAGCTCAAACAGCTAACAATTTATCATTCTAACCTGATCGTGGACACGACGCAGGAACTCGAGCTCCTCCATGAGCGTCTGCACCTGATTCTGGAAGTCGATCCGGTTGAGCGTCTCCTCGTCCAAATCCGCACGTGCCTTCTGCAGCTCGTCCCAACGAGACGCGTTCTCGCGTTCGTAACTGAAGTCAGCGAGTGAGTGAGTGAGTGAGTGAGTGAGTGAGTGAGTGAGTGAGTGAGCGAGTGAGTGAGTGAGTCAGTGAGTGAGTGAGTGAGTGAGTGAGTGAGTGAGTGAGTGAGTGAGTGAATGAGTGAATGAGTGAGTGATCAACGCCAACCGATCACGTTCACCGTTCAGCTGCTTGAATCGGTTGCGCAGCATCTCGGCCTCGGAGTTGGCCTCAGTGATGAGCGCCGTGAAACGCTGGATCTTTTCCACATCACCCTCGCGTGAAGCTGACGTTATGTCGAACCTAAATTCAGTCGTATTGCGATGCAGGGCGATTCACGTCTTTATTAAAAAACCATTATTCTGACTATTGATGTGTTCATATGAGTAATCAATTTTCCACCAACAGACGACGGTATTCGTTCAGGTCATCCTGAAGACGGGCCAGCTTCACTTCGTAGTCGGCGCGCTGACGAGCCGATTCGTCAATGTTTTTGCGCGCATCTTGCAGGTTGTCGGCGTATTGGAGCTGCAATTACTGACTCACTCAAAATCTATAAACTACCTTACATAGATGAACTGACTGAACTTTTCAGTGTCTCACTTATCTGAAGATTACATATGTTGCCAACCTTGATGTTGCTGGTATCTTTGCCCCAGTTGCCACGCAGTTTCTCCAACTCCTCAACGAGCTGTCGATTGCGCTCCTCCAGCTGCTTGACACGATCGATGTAGTTACCGAGACGGTCGTTCAGGCCTACAGTGAGTCGATCAGTGAGTCGACTTTTGAGAGTGAGTCGATGAGCCAGTCAGCAAATCAGTGAGAAATTCTGTTAACCAACCCTGCATCTCCTTCTTCTCCTTCTCTGCCGAAGCCAAGAAGGACTCGGCTGCCTTCTTGCTCATGTCGGGACTGATGCCCGTCATTGAGTGCGTGCCCATCTCGGTCACCATCTTCAGGATGCGACCTAAACACACATTCATTGCATGTCATGCTTGAAACACGCATGCTTATATGTTATATATAACGGCATTTTATTCAGAAAATATTTTAAGGTGTAGCTTACCGAGACTGCCCCATATCGAGCAGTCAATCAAGGCGTATCTACTGAAGTGACTCGGGTTTTCGCTTCGTTTCCACATTGGATCTTTTTATTTTAGCATTGTTAACATAACTCTGCTTGTTTAAACTCTACTGATTCAAAGCTTCCAACACCGTGTTAGGCTTAGCACTCATCCATTTGAAGTGTGCTTCCTCATTATATTCTTCCAAAGGCATGCTTTTACTTTGAGTATTTTGTCTCACAGTTGTCTCTGCATAATCACTTTTGCGAATAGGATTTTAGTATTAGTATTTAGTATAAGGGCCATCACCACGCAAAAACTATCCACGACTCAGTGTTTCACTGATGGTTCGATAGTTGGTTTGATGGCACCGGGCTCGTCTGGTCTGAATGTACCTGAATAGCCTATCATACCTGTATAACCTCCGGAAGAACCTCCGCCTCCTCCACCATAACGACGTGACATGCTGGCAATGGATGGGGGTTGGGATGACGAGCAGATGTCGGTATTCGGTTAATACAACTTGACTTACTGAAACTTGTGTATGAGAAATAAAATGAATGAATATACTTACACTGGTGGATTGGTGTACATATTGTTTGTTACCGACACGGGCAGAAGGGATTCAGATATGAAACGAGAACTACACAACATGAAAACAGTGATAAACAGAATGTGTTGGCTGATTGTGGAAGTATGTTCGATCTGGATGATGAATGTATGAACACATCGTGGTGGTCAGGAAGAGATGGATGTACATGATAACTACATATCTTCTACATATATACACCCGGTAGTTTTGGTTGGTTTGAGCAAACGGAGTAGCTCGAGCTGCTATCCAATAGTGAACATGTAATATTACAATCAGCTGACAGGAACTATTGAACCTCAGCATCAACCTAACATATTTATGTGCATACATAAGCAGAATTAGTTCGATGACAGTATCGGTTACAACTGACAAGAATATTAGTGGTGACGCCCGTTCACAGTGTTTCATTTGAACTCTATTACTCAATTGGACGTCCAAGTATAATCTAGTCTATGTACTTATATAAATGTTTTCAGTAGATTGCCACTTTCAGTTATGAGCGGCAAGGGTTGCAAATAGAAGTCACACTGAACGTTACGATCATTTTGCGTTGTCATCGCAACGCGCAACACCACTGAGAACCGACAGGATACAAAAAATGAATGGCGGCTACAGCAACGAAGTCAACGCTATAGCGCTCAATACTGGTGTTCGGTTGGATAACTCGTTCTCATACATCAATATTTTCAGCATTGGGTCAGTTATGCAACTGCGACACTGTTGCAACACCCGGAAAACAGCCCCATATTTAACACTAGTCGGATGCAGTTTGAATTGACTCACATCACGATTGTGAGACAAATTCATGAAAACTCTCGAACCACTATTGCTACAGAGCAACAATGAAACCATGTTGCATGAGTAGGACATCACATATCCGTAATCAACTCAGAAAGTAAATCAATAAACAACAGTTGATAATAGTAACATACGTGTTTTTCCCCTGTGTGAATGTTTTTTGTCATAATCTGGGTGTCGAAGTGTACATAGTTGGTTCATTCTACAAACGGTTAGGAACAAGTGAAATGTTAGAACGCGTACATACAGTATGTGTATGTACAGTATGATGTGTTTTTTGGTGTTTTATTACAGTAGTAGTTGTTACGATCGTTACAACAACAATCACGTTGATACACACGCGGAATAAATTAGAGCTGAGTATTAGTCGCTGTGAAAAACTATTTTTTTTAATAAAAATCGGTTATTGAAATCGTCTGCCTAGCATGTTAAAACTGCCATAAAAGTAAAAATTTCAAGTTTCAGCACATCGTGTTCTGTTGTACAACGACTTACCACTGTACTGAATCATGTCATGTACTGAATCGCGACGTCTCAGCGACAAAACGTCGTCTAAAACGATGATGAACGTTCTGATTTAATGCTGAGATAAAACGCCGGTGATGAATAGACACGATAAAAGTTCATATTCAGATACAACAACAAGTGAAAATGAGAGTTTCGGTTGAAGCTTGTTAATGGACTACTGAATCGCAGGTTAGTTTGTGAATTGTTTTGGTGATAACTGTTGTTGAAAGACTGTTAAATCTAAAAGTTCTTTAGCAACAGCATTGTCGAATAAATGCATGAATGCAATTTTACGAACAAGTCAACCGCAACCACACATTCGGAAGTAAAGCCATATCGACCCATGGCAGTCACTCTGGGAGTAATTTATACGACCCATAACACTGCGCTCGCCCATTTACTGGCCGTTTGCATGCGTATTTATTCCGATGGACTTGAAACGGACTCAATAGTAAATTCATGAATCCCAAATTCGTCACTGCACGCAAGTGTGCAAAAGCATCCGATGACCGAAACCGACGTACATATAATAAAGCTGCAGTAAATCTGGATTCAACCACCATGACTATTAAAATGGTAAAACGAGTTCTGCATGCGATGCACATAATGCGGGTGCATGCAATAAACAACATCGAATATTGTAGATTCCTCTTTTAACAACCGCAAATCAACATAAACATTGTTTTTTTATAGGTGGAGCGAAATTTGTAAATTCTCATATAGTTTTTTTTTTCTATCAAAAAACAAATTTTTTCTTGTAATAATAACTTGTGAACAGCCGGTAATTGCAGATGCATGTTTGAAATAAATGTGAACCAAAAAATATAAAAAACAAACAAGAGGCATCGGCAAACGAAACAAACCACCAAGTTGGGCGTTGTTTGCGCTCAGTCAGCAAACGTCAATAAAAAGGATACTAAGAACAGCAATATGTGTAGATATTCAGCTGAGGTAAACCATCTATCGAAAGTACTGAATATGATCACATTTAAACAATGTCGCAGTAACAATACAATAACTACCGGTAATTATACGGTGGTCAAAGTTATGCAGTACGGCCATCACAACCCGGCACCGGCGGACGAGCCAAACCTCCAAATAGAGTGGCATATTTCCAAAGAGGGGGGATTTGGCAGCAATAAGGTAACTTTACCTACTCTTTAAGTAACAAACTCAACTTTTTGTAACCGCCAAAGACAGGGGAAATTCAACTTTCCCTCCCCTTCTTGTCCGCTAGTGGAACCCGACAGTACACAAAAACAGTACGAATGCAATGAATGGCCTACCATAATACCCTCCAGCTACAGTAACGAACGAAACGATCAGCTTCATTTCCCCTGGGTTCTGTACTGTAACGCTAAAAAGAAACCAACCAGACCCCCGCGCAACAAAACATTCGTGGCGGATTGAATAACGGACAGTGAAAACATTAATAACAACCCAACGTTTGATATTTCAAATATAAGATTCATCTTCTGGTGTATCTATAAATTGCTTTTACGAATGTTGGGAGCTGTTTTTCACTCGACCGAGGTTATCGGGAGAGCATGTTGGTCTGGTGGTTGTATGGGTGGCAGGCACATCCCTGGCAATGGTCATGGCAATAACAAAACCATGCAAAACCTTCGTCGACCTCGAATCAAATTTCCGCGAGTTGTCGACGGTCGACGTGAAAAGGAAAGGTAATCGAACATGGCCGTGGCAAACAGTCCAGATCGTCGGGCCATAACTAACAAGACGGAATGCCATTGAGGTATCGGGTTACCAATTAAATACATACCAACCAAATACTGTATACTTTTGAACATTGATGAGTTTGTGAGGACTCTCTCAGTATTGTACCTTTGCAAATGAAAATAGTGATATACTGGAAGACTTCGATATGTAACGTGGGTTTATAAAGAATTGAGTCTGCGGACTGGTAACCAAAACTGGATCCATAAATTAGCTCTGTCAAAAACAGACACGCTGACATGAACCATACGACACCAACATACTGGATGTACATGCATACATGTGTTTAGATTGCGCCATTGTTCCACCGAGACAGAGGACCCTCCGTTGGGAACACTACAGTCGCTTTAAATTGGATTCACAAGCATCAGTGTCTTGTATAAAAAATAATGAAGAATACATTGGAAAATAGGATAGAAACAACGGTAATTCTGTGAGCATAGTAAACTGGGTACTATAAAGCATGGCTGATGGAATGAATGCATGTGGTGTTCATGAGCCGCATTAGAGAATAATGGCAGACACGATATGTACCACCCATTAGTACTCGTTTTGTATAGACAGTGATTTTGTAGCCACATTGTTGCAATACTGTTCCATTATCACATCAGGAACCATGAATTTATTTTATACTTTTATACTAATATCTGAAAGTCATACCAATCTGAATACGGCTTTAACCTGAATACAACAGTATCATCAGCTGGCGCACGTAGTGCATGTCAGCCGTACAGTACGTTTTTGGACCTGCAGCATCAATAAAGACTGTATGATGATGCCTGTACACATATTGTGATGTATCATGTAAATGCAAATCACATTCATAACGTTCATTCACTGATTATTGAATGCATGAAGGCTCACATGACTGTACCAGGAACTTGCTGACTGAATGCCATTGCCAATCGGCTACATTCTGTACCTCAAACCAATCTAGGCACTCTGGCCAACCTCTTCTCCCCTTGTATGTATGTTCGTGTGCCGGTCGACCAATTTGCATACCCGGTCTTAGACCATCCAACCAACGGTATAAAAAGATATTGCTTGATAACATGAAAAATGACATACATATTCGAGTATATGGTATATGGTACTTTCTTATCGAGAATTCTTCAGGCATTTGCAAAGGAAATAAATAGTAAGGAATTAGAACAAATTAACAAACACCTCATTATAAACGCAAAACTCAATTTAGAAAACAACTGAGCAGATAAGCAGTCGCAGTCCCGGACGCATATTTGTAAACTGTACCGGTTTTTTGTCAGAATTCGTGTGACCCAACGACAGTTAATAACCATTTGTTTGTTTGTACGGCTTAGGCTTAGTTCCGAACATCGACTGTACGTTAGTGAAGGAGATAGCCTAGCTTAGCTTCTCCGTGAATCCAAAATGAAAAAGTCAAATTTGGGATTTTGACAAAAAACCGTTACAGTTTCCAAATATGCGTCCCGGACCAGCCAACCAATCGGTTAGACTAATTATGGGTGGTGCTGTCATGAAAGACGTATTGCAATCATTCAAACGGACGACAATCTTGTTTTTGTATTGCTTTGACTGGGCCCGGCCCAAAAAAAATCCAAACCAAAAAAAATCCATGCCAGAAAAAATCCATACCAAAAAAAATCCACCCAAAAAAAATCCATACCAAAAAAAATCCACCCAAAAAAAATCCATACCAAAAAAAATCCATCTACATTTTGCTATACCAGAAAAAATCCATCTACATTTTTGCTATACCAAAAAAAATCCATGATGATTTTTGCTTTACCAAATTACGTGTATTCGCTGTACCAAAAGCATATTACATATTTATACGTTAACTCATCAGAAATATAATTTTCTGAAGGTTGAGGGGTTATTTTTTTTCGAAAATTCAATAACCTGTTGTCATAGGTAATCCAAACCATATTAACCCTAAAATCTATGATAATTATCGTTTTTCACATGTCCGGTGGCAAAAACCGCCGATGCGCCAGCCGTGATATGCGTGGGGTTTCACTGACGGATGAGCCAAATCGCCAAAGGGAGGGGAATCTCTTCAAAGAGGGGGAATCGGCAAAAATAGGCCGTTTTATCTACATCTTAGGGAACAAACTCTAGTTTAAAAAACGTCAAAGAGGGTTGAATTCAACTTTTCCCACCCCTTCTCGTCCGCTGGTGTACGTATGTGTGTATATTGATCTTAAACTTGAAACAAAGGGCCATCGGTCCACATATTTTTTTTTATAAAACGATAGTTTTCAACTGATAGAATTCGTTGCTTAAATATACTTTGTTTCCGTAAACATAATAAGTGGGTTAATCTTTGTTGATACGATGGTTGAGAACTGTCTTTGTGCTTCCTCAAGGTCAAACGCTTCAGACCGCCTAACCGTCCTTATTATGCAACCGTTCTTAACGAGGATCTAACATGGAAAATGAGTAAAAACAATACGGCGATGCCTGATAGAAGTCCCATATCAATCAACGTTATAAGTCACATTATCTTCCTTTGATTGTTATGGGACTTCTGACTTATAACGTTGCAAACACTGAAGATTCATGCACTGGACATGTATAATAAGAGACACCAATGATCTTTGATATAAAGGGAACTTATACCTTTCGGAATCACTGTCATAAGATCAAACAGAGAATACGTTCTAAGCTAATGTGCGGAGCGGATGACATGAATTTTTCAAAGACATTAGGACAATATTGATCACAATTTATACTTCATAAACTTTTCATCAATGCACATTTATTCTATCAGTTTCATTATAGCGAGAAATAGCCAGTTATTTTTATTTGTCATCCGCTACAAGTATAAAATTATATGTACGTAATGTACATACTGTAAATACGTGTTACGTTCTAAATTGACTCATACCTGATCATGGTCATATTACACGTTCACGCACAAATAACAATGGATTTTTTTTGGTATGGATTTGTTTTGGGTGGATTTTTTTTGGTATGGATTTTTTTTGGTATAGGCAAATCAGGGATTTTTTTTGGTTTGGATTTTTTTTGGTACACCATCGCTTTGACTGTATGTTCAGAATATCAAGCTGCATATAGTCGGTTATGATCAACCTTTCCAAGTTTGTCTTTGAATAATCTACCATTCACACAAAAGTCTAACAAGTGTCTCTTTCGTCGCGTGAGGGGTGAAGGTTTACAGATTTTTTTCACTAACTTGTGTAAGTCAAAATGAATAAAAAATTTACCTATTCTTAAAAAATGCTAACACGACGACACAGAACTAGAGTACCATTACTTAGTGTCTGTACATGAAGTCCTGTACAACTTTTAAAAAAGGTTCATCACATCCAACTATAGACTCACAAACTGTTGGAAATTGCAGAGTATCGTCAATGAACCTGAATGCAGATAGGCAGTGCCCTGCCCCAGTGGCTTATGTTGCGTCGCAATGGCGGACGAGCAAAACCTCCAAAGAGAGGGACTTTTCGTCAAAGAGGGGAATTTGCAGTTTGGAGGACATTTTACCTACACTTGAGAAAACAAACTGCATCTTTTAAACTAGCCAGAGACGAGGGAATTCCTCGTTTTCCTCCCCTTCTCGTCGGCTAGTGTTGCGTCCGTATTGTAATCAAGCCTGAACACATGAGTCGCTGGCTCATCTCATCACAGTGGCGGACATTATAATCATCAAATAACTGATTTTTCTCTGTGTAAGCCATGCGAGCAACCATGCAAACATGTCAAAGTTCAGGTTTGAAATCGACTCACCTTCGTGAATGTGACTGAACTTTTCATCCGCCACTCTATATCTCTAACTAGTGACTTAATCGACCAAAGAACGGATTTTTTTTCAAATTCCTGGGGATCTGCGTTGCAGTCCATTCAGGCTACACCGCGGAATCCCAATTTTTGCGTATGCCAGAGAAGGAGCAATCTAGTATTGTCACTCTTCTCGTCCGCTGTGAGCTGTCGGTTACAGAACACGGTATGACGCTCTGAACGTACAGTCCAACATGTATGTACGTACATGCATGAGTACTGCTGTACTGTACATACATACATACATACATACATACATACAGGGTGGCTGTAAAGTAACGACGCGTTTTCCGGCTGTCTATTTCTCAAAACTATTGTATTGCATGATTAACTTCTACATGCCAATTATATGTAATCATACCTGAAATTTCAGATTATGAGGTTCATTTTAGTGTAGGACTGTTCAAATCAATTTTTTTCCAAAAATTAACAGAAATTTCGTTATTTTTCAACAAAACTGACCGAAATTCCATGAAAACTGATCATAGTAATACGAATTAAGTATCGATTAATTTCAACTAGGATTCATAATGATAGAAACAAATGGTATGTTGAGTTTTGAGTTAAAGAATTTATGAAAGAATTAGAATTCATAGTACTTCACTACCAAAAAGTCTCAATAAATGAAGAAAAAATGCAAAATTCGATAAAATTCCAAAATTTCGAAAATCAAAGATTTAGGTTCTAAGTAGGATTATCATACTTCTATAACCCCTATAACACAAATCTGGTGTCATAAGACACCATTAAAGGTCATAAAAGCATGATAATTGGTGAAAAATGCAAAAATAAGATTCTGATGTAAAAAGTGACATGTGAAAGCTGGCTTAATTTTCACCACTAGATAATACCAATAGTGTTATTTGGAAATGAGATTTCTTAAAAACCATTACTAAAATAGTGTGTAAACTTTTAGAATCCTATAACGCTTTTAATTTGGAAAAAAATTCCGTCTAGGATCCAAGAAGTAAAAAAATATTGCTTTTTGACAGAAATTCCACAAAAGGCCTACAAATACATTATAATACGTCAAATCTGATCACATAATTCGGTTTTTCAGGTGTTTTTACGTTTGTTTGACTATAAAAGCACTGATCACACAATATAATTTTTTTGAGAAATGGGCAGCCGGAAAACGCGTCGTTACTTTACAGCCACCCTGTACATACAGTAAATGTATGCATGCATACGTGAACATTTGCAGTTGGTGACGTGTATGATGGAACGGCTAGAACGCTGTCTGAGTAAATACTGATAGTAGTATAGAGTGGGACAACCCACAGTACGGCTAGCACACCGATTACATGCTGCACTTGACACTATTTTTCGAAATTTAACAACACGTATTTTTATCAAATATTTCAAACCTAAACATTTGTTTGCAAATGCATACGAACCTTGAGAACGCTTACAAATGTCAATACAGAGGCAGGAAGATGGAATGGAAAAGTGATTAATCCTGGAACATACATATTGTATTTACTTAGCAGTCAAATTAGGCGTAATTGTCGGTCCGGATATTTTTGGCGGAGTTTTTTTTTATTGTTTCTACATACATATGCAAATAGAACCAACAAATTACTTGCTGTTGAAAACGACCGGAAAAGTTGGTTGGATTGAGTTTGACGACACAAACGTGTTCATTCTGGTGCTCGA
>OZ038445.1:12837945-12938865 GCA_964036265.1 Daptonema setosum
ATGAAATTCGTTTCTTCAGGTGTAGGTAAATTAATCTCAAAGGGGCCAAATTTCCTCTATCTGAAAACAAATCCTCTCTCTTTGGAGGATCAGGTCAAATCGGGCCGACATCACTGCGATCAGCACAAACAATCATCGTTGACGTCGCCTTCACATATGGCTGTACCACCTTTTCTGTTCTGTTCAGTGCACCGAGTCACAGTCGCCATGTACGCATGGAGTGTTTACAGGATCAGTCTGATCTCAATTTATCAATAGCTGCTGGGATTACATTTTCCTAACTGGTTTGGCCGTTTTGCCTGATATGTAAAATTTAGAATCGTTCTAATCTAGGATGGCAATTTCGAGAAACATTCTTGATGAAACCAATCCCAGTCTCACTGACCAAAGGCAAACTGACGACAGATAGAAATACATAAATGCAAAGGTACGCATTATATATTTATTTATTTATTTGCTCGCGCACATTTTCGTTGTTGTACATAAATTGTGAAAATACTCGTAATATCGGACATACATGTACATGGTATGCGATTGCACTGTCGGAGGGTGAGAAATTGAGGTGCGGAGTGTTGACGTTGGTCGACTTATGACATTATTGTACCAACACAATACACCGATATTTATATTATGTACTCGGTTGGGATCGAGGTTCTTAGTCGTTAAGAATCACTATAAATTCTACATATATAATTATGTATATGTACGTTGATGAAGCTTTCTTTGACTGATGCTACTCAGAGCATGGATTGGATGGTACTAAAGCAAGCTATTATATTTATTGTGGTCTCAAGAGCAAACGCGTTTGGCGCTGGACTTATTATCATCAACCATGAAAAATTCTGAATGTTATTGTGACATGTTGTTGTCGTTTTTGGGTTATTATGATCGTTTTGACGCCCCATAACAGAATGTACATTCTCATATTTATGTGGGTGGTAACGGGGCTGAATGATTTTGCGCACATTTTGTTGAGAGGATCTGATAAGAATGAATGTGGCAAATACACAATGAACTTGCTTTACGCTGTTTGACATTAACAAACCATAAAAGGCATGAACTCGTACCACAAAATCACCGTAACATATCCAGGGAAATAACAGCTGATTTCTAAAATATTTTTTAAACTAAAAAAGTAAGATTGTTTTACATAACAAAAAAATCAACTGAGTGAGAGACTTGGTCCTAAAACAGGGCACATTCAACCTAAGTACCATTAAACATCCAGTATGTTTGATTAACATCAGAGCACCATTCCATCCACCCACTCAAGGATGCCAACATGATAAACAAACAGCTTTGCTCATGAGTTCAGTGTTCAGTATGGGCATCCGGTTTTTGGTCATGAACATTATTTTATATGAACTGCACCAAGAAACTGATAATGCGAACAACTCTTTCATTTTATTTTTATAAAACACTCTCCACAACCTGAGTTATAGAATTCTAATAATCGGAGTTGAAATTGGAACTGGAATCGGGAGAATAATCGGATGGCGTGAATACATACAAAGTCGTGCATCAGAACCAATAAAAAGACAGACTATGGGGACTGAAAACTCATTGGTGTACGTATATAGTTACATTTATTGAGAAGTATAGAACTCATTGGTGTACGTATATAGTTACATTTATTGAGAAGTATAGAACTCATTGGTGTACGTATATATGTAGTTACATTTATTGCGAAGTATAGCAGACAGTATGACTTGAAAAATAGTAACACGTTGGATAAAACTATGCAGGGATGATTGGACAACAACCATGAACGTGTTTTGGTCTGAATCATCAGTAAAAATATGTACAGTATTGGGATGTACTGGCGGATGAGCTAAACCTCCAAAGGTAGTAAACTTTCGTCAAACAGGGGGAATTGGCAGTTTTCTGTCAGTTTTGCCTACACCTCAGAGAACAAAATTTTCCTTTTGTGAAACGCCATACAGGGGAAATTCCACGTTTCCCACCCCTTCTCGTCCGCTAGTGTTGTGATGTACTGTTTAGTATTGCTATAAATGCCAGACGGCAGCTGCGTGTCTGAACTGAATTACCCAGTCCAGAACTGTGTTTGTCCATATCCCTAGCAGCGTTCAGTCGTTGATAGAAGGCAACACCACAGATAACAACCCAACCCAACACAATCCACTTTTTATCTGCTCCACTGTTAGTGGTGGTGTTCCACGGAAGCTTGGCTGCGTTCTTTTGCATTCCTTTTTACTAGGAAACCGAAATGTGTAACGCATTAACAATGAATGACGGAAAAAATCTGATGTTTTTGTTATTGTACCGCTGCATGAATGCCGGGTTTGTTGTCGGCTGCAAATGAACATATAAAAAAACATATACTGTGTAAACGAGAATGAGTTACCAAATAACATTGAACTATCTGGCTTAAAAGTTTGTCACACCCGCATTAAACCAATAATCACTAAATAAACAGAACGGCAATCCGTCATCCAATACGAAATGTCTTTTCTGAAATCGAATTGCGGCTGAACTGAAACATGATTTCTGATTTTCAAAAATATAACCTCTACGTTCCAAAAGTTTATTGAATCTGAAAGTTGCTGAGCGTGAAACAGTTAAACCACAATGGCAACACATAAAAGGCAGATCAGCGTCTGGTTGTGTTGGTCGACCAGTCGAGCAAATACCGAGTACGACGACTGATGACGTCCGTCACGCTCTGTCATCCACATAATGGCCCAAAATACACTGATATTTCATCGAAAAATACCGCACAGGGTGTTTTCCTAATGTCTTATTGTATTCGAAAATTTGTATTTTGGCATATTTTTGATTTGTCGAGCTTTTAGTTTCCTATGTGTTACACGATCTGCACAGAATACGTCCTTAAATGCTGCTATTTGTAGTGAGTGAAACATTCCAATATTCAACCGCAATTTTTTTATATAGTTATAAGGTAAATTAGATATATCTGCAGAAATTATGGTGGGTTGTGGTGTTGATGCTTGGATTAATGGGTCACCCTGTGTTGCACCAGTAGTCCAGTACAATATAAAACCGGTTGGATCGGCCGACATGGTTGACTCAGCCGCCGTATCCAACCAATCTACCCAAATCCGCATCTAAAAAATGGATGGTTTCCCTCAACCAGCCCACTCAACTCAGTAAAGTACTGTAACCAATGTTAAACTACCCGAAAACCTAGAATTTTCTGCGCTGTCTCGACAAAAAAAGACGACGAAAATATCGCATATTTTTTTGTTGAATCGGACGGCGGGAGTTGCGGCAGGTTGGATTGGTAAAAGGCAGTTTCGGGTGTTGACTCTGATTTTGTTTGGTTACTCAGTCGCAGTCAACCAAGTCCACATACGCAATGATTCACTTACCGATCGATATGATTGTCACACTATTACTTCAGATATTGGGTTAATGCAAAAAGTAAAAATTGATTTTTGTTTACAAATGCGGCTGAAACACTTGAGCTTGTGTAGTGGCATCCATGTAGTTAATCATAAAAAATTGGTTATATAAAGCCAAGTCTTCGTGAGTTATTCCTTATGTGAAAAATCAAAAACCGAAAGCCAAGACCATGAATTTTTGAGGAAACAATACACTATTCTGATTAGGGAAATCGGGAATGATACTCCAATTACACCAATAAATTCATTACAAGAATAAAGTCAACCAATCAACCACAACCAGTCAACCAGTCCACCAATCAACTAGTCAACCAGCCTACCAGTCAAGTAGTCAACCAGTCAACTAGTCATCTAGTAAACGAGTCAACCAGTCAACCAGTCAACCAGTCAACCAGTCAACCAGCCAACCAGTCAACCAGTCAACCAGTCAACCAGCCAACCAGTCCACCAGGCAACCAGTCAACCAGTCATCCAGTCAACCAGTCAACAAGCCAACCAGTCAACAAGTCAACCAGTCAACCAGTCATCCAGTCAACCAGTCAACTAGTCAACTAGTCAACCAGTCAACCAATCAACCAGCCAACCAGTCAACCAGTCAACCAGTCAACCAGTCATCCAGTCAACCAATCAACAAGTCAACCAGTCAACAAGTCAACCAGTCAACCAGTCAACCAGTCAACCAATCATCCAGTCAACCATTCAGTAGACACTCAAATTTCACGTCAGCGAGTACCCAAGTCAGTCAGTCGTTTCACTGTCAAACGGTCCATGTTTTTGTTCATTATTGTGCGTTGATGGACGACTGACCTCAGTGACTACGGTAGGAAATTCATACCATCAAGTCTCGCTGAGTGGCAGTCAGTTGGTTCCATTAGATAAACGCACCCCAGATGTTTCAACTATAGTCTATTCAGGGTTTCCTGTTACTCAGTAAGTTTTTGGCGCGCAGTTTGTATTCAAATATGCTTCTTGGTGTGCGTTAAAATTTTTAAGAGAATTTTTTTCACATATTTTGGCAACGTTGTGCGTCCAATGCATATCTGACGACAAGATACCTCCTCATGTAGTTTTCTGTCATTTTTCCAAACGGCCTTTTTTCGAATCCGTTTAATAGGTCCTTTTCTCTAATCTGTGAGTCTAATCAGTGCTGGTCCTTGCAGTTTGTTCAATTGGCCCACATACATACTGCCTAAACCTACATACAACATAGTGTCGAATACATCATCCAGGATACATCCTGCAAATGTCTCGACCATATGTAAACACAAATTAAGCCCATCGGTCATACATAAATACGTATATTAAATACAGTAAACGGGCAAATAACTACTGTGATGCCTAACCAATATGTGCCAAGTAAAAAACTGATGCTATGGGTGGTCGCAATTAAAGTAGCCTAAACTTGAAGTCCGGTTTTCGGTTAAAAACAAGATAGATCTAAGTTGAGGTCACGTTTCACGATTCTCCCTTGATAAAAAAACACAAGTTCCAATTCGGATTTGGGGTAACGACAACCACTCACCGTCAGTTGCTCCAAATGGTTTGAGTTTCACCTGTGGATAGTGTGGTACATAAGAAAAGTTTAGTTTATATATACTGTAATAATCGCATGAAATAAACTGCGCATTCGTTGATGTGAACTGAGCCCATGCAAATGATGAACGCTGTGGGTTCACGCGCACGCTATGCTATATCCGTTTTTGCCACTGTAAATCACAGTCGCAAATGTCATGTGATCCGGTCATTTTGATACTTCAGAGACACAGTTCTTTATGGTACTTATATGTACAATATGCTCATTTTTTTCTCTGTAACATATCTTTTCAGGGTGATTTTATATAATCTTTCTTCAAGGCGGTTTTTGTAATAATTGTTCCTAAAATAGTTCCTCATTCAAGTTGATGAGCCAGAACAAACCCCATAAAACGGTGGTATACAAGCATTTTCAGTGAAAAAAGTCAAATATGGAGTATGTATGTTGCATAACTACATTGTGGTCATGAACCAATGAGTGGCGTCGCCCCGTCTCGCCCCATAACCTGATTCAATTTCCGCGCTTCATTCGGGCATCGTATGTATTCTTGATTTTGGACGAAACGACGAATGCTGGAACGAGGTGCTCTTCATCCCAATTTGGGTCAACACGCCGATGCTATCAAGTACACCGAGTGCCAATATCACACATCTATGGCGGACGAGGGTAGGGAAACGTGGAACTCCCCTCTTTGACGAGTTAAAAGTGCATTTCGTTCCGTAGGGTGTTGGTAAAACAGCTTCAAACCTGCCGATTCCTCCTTCTTTGGAAAAAATTCCTCTCTTTTTGGAGGTTTCACTCGTCCGCCAGGGATTCATCTTACATACTTTTGTGGCTAACTAAGCCTCTTTTCTTTTTCAATTTTCAAGCGTCTTCAAAATTATGTCAAAAATTATATTCCTGTTCTGGAACCTAATTGATTACGTTTTTTACGATTTAAACAAAACTTTTATCGTTTTGTTTACTAAACAATTAAAGCGTGTAAGCTTGTGGTGAGTGCTTTTACGTTAACAACGATGACAGCTGTCGATTCCTTTGAATCAGAAGTCTATGTACTGTGCTTAGGACGTCGCTAGGTAATTTCATGGTCTTTTGATTTATTACTCAACATAAACAATGATTCTGGCTAACTTTGATTTATTATGTTTTACGTTCGTCAGCGTACGGTACCTAGTAAGAATTTATTAGTAAATCAGTTGTTGTTAGATTGATTGGTGAATAACCCTCCTTTCATTTTATTTTCATGAATCCTATATAATATGTTCTTTGATTCAATCTACCAGTTGTTCATCCATTTTATTACTCAGTAGCTATTTTCAACTGTCAACTTTTTTCCACCTTTGAAACTTTGAGGGTTTATTTTTATTATTGTTCTGAGGCGTTTTATATATGAGCTCGCCAATCTTCTGGATCTGTCACGCCTCATTTCCTCCAAGCTGCTTTATTGCATCAAATAAGGGGTAGCTAGACCGTACGACGCTGCCCCCAATTATGTTTAGTTTTGCATCAAGTCACCGTATACGAACGTTAAGTGACTTCGCAAGTTACCGCTCTTACTGAAACTTGCAGATTGCTAATTGAATTATGTTTTTTTTCCTCAAGTTCCACCTTAATGTTAGACATTCGTTCAAGAGCTCGAACATCTTGTTGAATGGATGGAACAATATGCTTTGATATTGATTATTTAATCAGACCTAGAAAAATGTCAGCTAGGGTGGTAAGCCTATCAAGTTGTGGGGCTAGCCAGTTGAAGAACGTAATAACGCGTTCCCATTATATTAAAAGTCTGCCGAACAAAAGAAAGTTACAATAGATGGGTTTCGTTGGTTAGGTAATAAAAAGGCGATTTTATACTAAATAAAGATGAACAAAATATTCTTGAAATAATCGTTTTATTTTCAAGGTTTACCAATGTTCATCAATGTTTACCCGACTTCGAACGTATTGAATCCAGTCTAGGAGACGGATGTTTGCTGTCAACACTCAAATGTTGCTCCAGGCGACTAATTTTGCATGACCATGTCTCAACAAATTAACGATACAAGACCTGATTCCTGTATATACGGTTGTATTCATGTGTGTGTGTGGCTTTTCGATGTGTGTGTTCCAAAAATTTTATCACATCAAAGTGAACATTTCGAATAAAATCTGCGTATAATTAATTCGAGTATATTCACTTGCAAACCTTAAAAAACAAAATTATATCATCATCTCAATGTGGAATTTGGCTTCAGATGAGGAACATGCTTACTACTGTCTGCTCATCCGACCAGTCTCAGGCGTATAATCAAATTCAAATACGGAAAGCATTTACACGCGTCCACAAATATTGTGTTGAAAAAAACGGGATACAACAATAGTATATGCGCTACATATGCAGCCAAATAATAGCCGTTGTTTCTTCTGCTAAATTTGCAATATACATTAGTTGTTTTTAGCACTGTTTCATAGCTTTTCTCAGACTGAATTATATTTTATATTATATATGATTAGAGTTTTTATAGCCAACATTATGTACAAAAACGTGCTTCTTGCGATATAGACTAAAAACCGTTTATTGTTACGGGGACCGTAGGTTTGAACATACATAGCAGAATAACTTAACTTGTTGACCGCATACCATTTCCTACCGCCACGCTAGAATCAGACTTCGAGATAGCGGATGTTATGAATATTCATATATGAATCTGTTGCAAATCATTCCTTCCCCGGCTTTATGCTTCACACCCTGGTTTCACAATCGGTCGTTGTTCACAGTAGTTGGTTTTGTCTTTGCCATTTCGAAAAAAGCTTGCATTTTGTGAGAAAAAAGGAAAGTTTAACCTAACGTTGTACTGGTTACTTCTTTTGTTTGGTGTGTTGTGAGGTGTGACCAGTGTCACGTGCGTGTTACACCAGCGTGACTTTTTTGTTACTGAGTGATCGTCCTTTACTCATTAATTACATGTATGAAGGTAATGGCATACATATGCATTCACATAAATATTTCAGTTTCATTTAGTTTTCAAATTGAGATACATACTTCTTTTCATAAATCGATTTGTTCACAACTCGGAGACTACACCTTAATCTGTGATAAAAAATTTCCTCCGTGTCTTGCTCATGGTCTTTGATATTCAATGACCCTACCACTCACCCACTCACTCACTCACTCACTCACTCACTCACTCACTCACTCACTCACTCACTCACTCACTCACTCACTCACTCACTCACTCACTCACTCACTCACTCACTCACTCACTCACTCACTCACTCACTCACTCACTCACTCACTCAATCACTCACTCACTCAATCACCCACACTTTTTCACTATACAATTTTAATCATATTTCAGGTTAAGCTGATGGAATTTGAAAACTTCACCTAAAGCCCCGTTTATACTCCAGCGTAAGCCGTAGATCTACGCTATATACGCCTGACTACGGGTCAACCGTTTATACTCGCTCACGCATAGATTTGCATTCTCATCATGCGTAGGCTCCGCCTCCTGCTTACGCATAGATTTTGTTCCTGTACGCTCAATATCAAATTGATTTGATATTCTACGCGTAGATAAGTAAGGGAAATTGAAGAAAACCCTCCAAAAATATTAAAATATGTCAGGAAATCAATTCTAATTCATAAGAACTTCATTTCACTCCCGAAAATTTGCTGAGAAGTTGTTTCCGAAGATGTTCAAATGTCTTTAAATTTCTGTATGGACTAATTTGAGCTGATTTAAGCGGTTTCTGACGCTTGAAAAAATCAGAGATCTTCTCACCGTTATTGAAAACCTATAAATAATGTCATTGATAAAAAACAACTTCGATTGGTCACCCCTCCGCTATGCAGATTTCACCCCAGCTTATGAAGAAAACACGCATTACTTCGCTGAGCAAATTCGACCGAAAATATTTCATTTTTCGAGCTCGAAAAAATCACAGATGTTTTCAGGAGGTCAATAAACCCCTCTGACTGCTTTTCTGTTAAGTTTTGTTACTGTGCAAACTACATCCGAAGTGGGCCCAAAACACCCGAGCTAAACCGAGCATGCACGTAAATTCATAAAACGGCAAACAAGCCCTAAAACACGTGCTGGTATCAGACACACGAGCCCGCTGGCACTAGAAAAACAAAGGCAAAATAAATTCGACTGTTTTCTTGCGTTTTCGATCACATGAATATTTTTTTCGTGATTTAGTTGAGGCGTAGCGAACGAGCATTTATACTCAAATTTTTACCTACGCGTAGATCTATGGCATAGATGTACGGTTTGCTTACACCCGTAGACTCCGCCCCCACTACGCTACGGCTTACGCTGAAGTATAAACAGGGCTTAAGTCATGAGATTAAAATGCCTAGACCGTGAATGTACATAATAATCTGCATTATGACAGCCTGACTGAACCGGGCATGTGTTCCAACTGTTTATATGGTCTGAATTAACGGCGATTATTATGACAGCTGTGGTCACCGTCCTTTCCAGTTCCATTATCACAGTCTTTATAAAACAGTTTAGCATATCTGACGAATAATGGAAAAAATAGTTTAGCAGAATGGAAAATTCTGTTATCGCTTAGATTAAGGTTACGGAGCGAAAGTCATGTACATACGTTAATCTGTATGTAAAAAAAAGTATCAAGTTTTTGTTTCAGTCTTGTGCAATGCGACCGCCCGATTTTGAACTTGGCTGATCGGGTCTACGAAAGCTCGTATTTTCTCTATTTTCTCGCTTTCCAAGCTCATGATCAATTCGGCATCCATCCTAGCACAGAATCGCTTCGGCATCCGATCAAGCTCATAACCGATTATGCTTCTAAACATGTTTATAATCAAAACGGCGTCCATCCGAGCGAATAATCAATTCGGGATCTAATCAAAATCAAACTCGATTCGACATTCGTCCAAGCTCAGAATCAATTTGGCATCTAATCAAGCTCAGAATCAATTTTGCAACTGGTCAAGCTTATAATCAATTTGGCATCTAATCAAGCTCAGAATCAATTCGGCAACTGGTCAAGCTTGGAATCAAATTGGCATCCAATCCAGCTCAGAACTAATTCGGCATCTAAGCTCAGAACTAATTCGGCATCTAAGCTCAGAACTAATTCGGCATCTAAGCTCAGAACTAATTCGGCATCTATCCAAGCTCAGAACTGATTCGGCATCTATCCAAGCTCAGAACTAATTCGGCATCTATCCAAGCTCAGAACTGATTCGGCATCTATCCAAGCTCAGAATCAATCTGGCATCTAATCAAGCTGAGATGCACCACCACGTGCCCAATGGCCACAAGCCGTCGGTAGGCGGGCGATCCAGCAACAACTCTGACCTGGAGTCGATAAAGATATCGAAAATTCGAACTACGGATCAGGCACATCTGATCAAGTTCCTGGAGCAGCGAGATCCGATGAATCAGTTTTCGACGCACTTCGGCATGAATCAGTTCGGCATCGCGCTTGGCTTTGTACTCGTCATTTGCTTTATGATTCTGCTTTCAATGCCTATTTTCAAACATCTCGAACTGGTATGATTAATGAATATTAAAACTTGAATTCATGTCATGTTATATATTTTGTGTTATGGATTCAATTATGAAGCAAACAATTTCCAAGCATATTGCATCACGGCCATTTTTACTCCGAAGTAACGTGACAAACAACAGAATCACTTACATGTACGAGGAGGATATACATTTAGTAATAATATTTAGTGGTTAGAAATAGACACACACAATATATTAATTTTTAATTTAATACCAAATATTTTCTAGAATACAAAAACTGTCTGTTACACGTAAAACATTTTTATGGTATGTATAATTAATGATACGAAATCTCCTTTTAATGATTCTGGTTAAGGAACCAAAATAAAGCCTGAAATGTATAATAACAATGCACTGGTTGTAACTCAGCCTATCCGTTATACTCAGTTCCAATCAATCTCTCTTCTAAAATCAAGCCAAGTTTTTATATATGTATGTACTTATTTTTAGGTTTGAATTTCATAGATATGAATATTGAACATCCATAGAGACATCGGATAAGAAACAAAAAGGTTTTTAGAATCTAAGAACTATTCTACATTATATGTAAGACAACAAGTTATACAAAACTGTAACGAAGAATGGCGTCATGGTTCTCAACATTAAAACAATATTATAGATATAGTTTACTCAAAGTTTCTTGTTGCTCCAAATATTTAACACAACATTTTTCCCAACCACAAAGTTTTCTCAGTGTGCACTTACTTGTCTGTCCAATGGTTCGCTGGAATAACTTTGAATAACACGAAACTACCACGAAGATATAACGGCTATAATCTTATCACTTATAATAGAACATTCATGTATATAAAAAAATGTCCATACGTACAAATGTATTTGTGATTACATGTCTTCGACGGCAGCTATCGACCCACCTTGACTCTGCGATGCCAGGGACTTGGCGTCTGCCTCCGAAGCAGATGTGATACTGCGCACATCCGAGTGGCTGAAACACTCATAACATTTTAGTAATCCCCTACAAATTACAAGTACCGATGAACTCCTACATATGTGCTGTATGTAAGCAGGTTTTACTCAAAATTTTCTTTGATTCACGATGATTACATAAGAAAAAATTTTGTACCTTGTGCGCGGGTCTTTACTGCCACGACTGGTGATGTCACTGGTTGCGTCGTAGATCTGGTTGTTGCTCTTGCCCAACAGCCAGTAGGTAAACATCACACCGTGACCCTGCAATCGTGATCCGTCGTCACAAAAATCGCATATCGATCGATTGGTGAGTCATTTGGTGAGTCAATTTGTAAGTCCCTTGGTGGGTCACTTGATTAGTCACGTGGTAAATCGAATTCCATGGAAGTATTTACGAACCTTGACCACGATCTCACCCCTAGGTTTGGTCACGTAGCCACCGCCCAGGTCCATGATCAGTTGTTGTGTGGACTCACTCATGTGTACACAATTGGCTGCAATGCTCACTCACTTACTCACTCACTCACTCACTCACTCACTCACTCACTCACTCACTCACTCACTCACTCACTCACTCACTCACTCACTCACTCACTCACTCACTCACTCACTCACTCACTCACTCACTCACTCACTCACTCACTCACTCACTCACTCACTCACTCACTCACTCACTCACTCACTCACTCACTCACTCACCCACTCACTCACTCACTCACTCACTCACTCACTCACTCACTCGCTCGCTCACTCACTCACTCACTCACTCACCCACTCAATCACTCACTCACTCAGTCACTCACTCACTCACTCATTCAGTCACTCACTCACTCAATCACTCACTCACTCACTCACTCACTCACTCACTCACTCAGTCACTCACTCACTCACTCATTCAGTCACTCACTCACTCACTCATTCAGTCACTCACTCACTCACTCACTCACTCACTCACTCACTCACTCACTCACTCACTCACTCACTCACTCACTCACTCACTCACTCACTCACTCACTTTTCCCTGTTTCCTCCATGCGTAGCGCCACTTCAACCGAAGATCCCCAAGCACAGAATCGTGGAATGGCGGTGCCTGCCACACCCGCATACACCGGACCTGTCAATCAATCAATCAATCAATCGATCAAACAATTAATAAATCAACCAATCAGTCAGTTACCCGGAGAGTATTTTATTCACCTCTTTAACCAACCTGAATGTATACCGACTCGAACTTTCAGATTTTCACCCTTTTTATTGCCGGAAGTCTGTGTGGCTGCGACATTGCCATCGGCGCAATCAGTAACCAGCTGCAATGCGAGATCGGCCACCACGAGTCCGTGTTGCTTACCATTACGTACGGGAACACCCGATACCGCCACCACACCGCTGCCCAATGATTCCACCTAATGATACGTAATTTTGCGATCCAAAATTTGAAGTTCGATAAGATGTCACGATACAACGGGACTATTACTTTACAACGGTTTATCATGTGCACTCCGATATTTGCAGTTCTCACAAGGTAAAGATAAACAAGCTATAGGTGGTAAAGTTATCTGTCCAGGAGTTTATGACATATAAATTTGCTTCGGTGGGATTTTTTACAAACTTTATGGACTTCTCGCTTGCATGAATATCCAATCAAATAATGCCATGAGTACATATAGTACAAATAAAGCGAACGACCTGTTTTTTATTTTAAGACGCTTGTTATATAATGAATCTCGTAATAGTAAAATGTTTCAACTTGTTAACTTACTCGGTAGCAGTCGTACTTGCTGATGGTCTCGTTGACGTAGTGCTGTACATCGTTCAACATGGTGATGCACTGAAACATGTGTTTCACATGGTGTATCAATGAGAAATATTACATGATGATAGTATAAATGCTCGATTATAGATCCGGTAAACCAGTTTACGGTAAACCCTGAATTGGAGTCATGTCATGATCAGGATTCACGGACTCAATCGATTTGATCCGCTGGTCGAGTAATCAGGTTAGATTATAATATGTCTGTTAAATATACCATAATGAAAAAGTATGCATAATTGAGCATAACTAATAATTAAATTTAACCTGCAATGCAGAACTGCCGACAATCATCTCCTCAAAGTTACCCATCTCAACAACGAGCAGCGTAGACGTGTCATACAGTTCGGGCTCCACCATCTGACCTGCCTTCATCTTGTCGGCGATCGACCTGCACAAAACCAATTAATTAATTAGATTTAACAAAATTGGGCAAATTTATTTTCAACAGTTGACTTCGCCGAAATTGATCAAGCCTAATTCGACTTTGCCGAAAGTTAGTATGCGAAAAATTCGACTACATACATACTATGGTACCTGATGTGTATTCAAATTCAAAACAGAATTTACCATTTCCCGATCATTTTTTTGGAAACAAAAATGATTCTTACGTTATTTACCAAACATCAGTTACCAACTTGGGCAACAGCTGATATATCATAGAATCTGCCTTTTTCAACTCATCGGTCATCTGCTTGGCGCGCTCCTGCATAGTTTGTTCCAGACCGGCCGTGTACTTCTCCATCATTTTGACGGCGTGGTCCATCAGGTTGATCTTCCGGCCTCGACCCATCGCTCGCACTTGCGATTTAACCTATATTTTTTACGTTTTAAATTTTGGAAATAAAATAATTTAATGTAAAAGCATTCAATGTAAGATCATTTCATGTGAGATAAATAGTGATCCATAGAGTCAAGTGATAAAGTGATATCAACTTAAGGTCAAATGATTCATAATGTTTAGCTTAACACACGGAATGGAATGTGGGTCGGAACGTTGGGTCCTCCTTCCAGCAGTCGTTCATCAGTTGAATCATCGCCGGGTCGGCCTCGTTTGAGTTGCTGATGTTGACCGTCGGTCGGAACGGGGGCGATTCAGCCTTGGCTACTCGCAGCACCGCATCTGCCATTCGAAATGCAATCATTTTTTGCTATTTACAATAAATTTATTATTTATAAAAAAAAAATTTGTTCAAATATTCATTATAAGTATGTAGAAACTAACCGCCGGCTGACAGGTTATCGTTGCAGTAGGGACGGTCACGACAGAGTACCTCCTGAATGATGATGGCGTACGAGAATAGATCGCCTTCCAGTGAGCCCTTGACTGGTGGGTCCAGCATTCGCAGAAACTCGGGTGCCGTCCATAGTTTGTCTGATAAATTGAAGTGTAAGTATTTTATTGTTTCTACAATATGGGTAGCCTGTTTATTTCATAAATTTTCGCAAATGTAAGTTGATCAACCTTTAGCCTCTTTCTTGTTGACACGCATTTTGTAGAGTCCGTAGTCGGTGACCCTGAGTGTCCAAGCCTGATCAACCAGACAGTTAGACGAACGGAGTCGGCCATGCGGACCGATCATTGAATGCATGTACTCCATGCCCTGATAAGTACGCAAAATATAACAAACTTATTTAAGCAGTGCACTCAGTTTTTTAAATCAAGATTACGCGTCGACCAAAGAGTTTATTATAATGAGAGATGACCAACATTGCCCAGATCCTTGATTAGCGAGAACTTGAAGAACCAATCGAGCTTATAGTTGTCGTTGTGGAGAACGTCCTGCACAATAATAAAAATTTATAAATTTATATGACCAAGATTAGAGTATACTCAAGTCTTCTTGATGCGCTAAACAAACCTCCAGACTGCCCTTTGACAGATACTTCCAAACAGATACCGGACGAGGGGCATCCAGACACAGGCCGTGGAACATGTTCAGGTTGTCGTGCACCACATCACGCATCTTAAATTTAAAAGTTATGTTCAAAAATTTTTTATTCATTGATATATTAATATTAATAATTCAATATTTTATTCTAACTTAAGTTGTTAAAATAAAATATCTTGAATTTAAGTTATCACTAACGAGTTTCATGTGTTCGTGATCTTCATGACTGCTGAACACCATGGATCCACCGTGTTCCTTGGTCCACACCAGCACACCGCGATAGTGCGCAATGTTCACGTAACCTGCAAAGTTTAAATTCATTCATATAAAGTAGTTGTTATCAAATCCTTATTCTAGTAACTGAGTAGTTGATACTGATTTCTTTAATATTATGTTACAGTAATGATTGCAATGTTACAGTAAATATTGCAATGTTACAGTAATGACGGTAGCGTTACAGTAATGATCACACTGTTACAGTAATGATTGTAATGTTACAGTAATGAATATAATATTACAGTAATGATTGTAGCGTTACCGTAATGATTGTACTGTTACAGTAATAATTGTAATGTAACAGTAATGATTGTAGCGTTACACTAATGATTGTAATGTTACACTAATAATTGTAATTTTACAGTAAGTGCAACCTTTGGCAATGGCCTCTTGTGTGTCGTCGCTCATCGTAGTTGAGATGGTATTCGCCGATCCTACTGACTTGCTGCGTTTTGTCTGAATAACATTATGAGTAAAAATCGAATAAATGTGGCAACTTTGAGTAATATTTATAACCAACCTTGTCATTGAGGAACTCCATGTCTACAAAGTTGATCTTCCACAACATGCGCGACATTTCGTTGGCCACCAAGCTCTTTCTATAAATGAATAATAGAATAAAGTTTAATCAAGGAGTAATGCAACCAAAAATGTATTTGTTATATTATAAATGGATATTATTGTTCGTAATGATGTCTTGTCCAACCGTATATAGCTGACCAAGAGAATGATGACGATGGCACAAACCAGACATCCGGTCACGGCACCCACGATCACGTACACCAATACTGAAATTGTTATTTACCGTTTACCTCGTATTCAAAAAACTTGCTCAATGACAGTATTATTATTAATGTTGTTGCGATATCACTAACAGTTCTTGGTGCCCTCCGGTCGACACAGTTCCCCATAAAAACCGCATTTGGGCGAGTCAACTGGTACCAAACCATTTCGAGTCTCCCACATGATACGTTCCGGTACGAGTAGGTGGATGGTCTGCAACATTTATTGTGCAACAACAACATTAATCGTTCAACAACAACAGTAACTGTGTAACACAACAACAACGGTCAATACTTAAAGACTAAACAACAACAATAATTATACAACGACAAAAGCAACCAACATCGCCATCCTTCTTGTACATCAGTGCTTCAGCGAACGACGTCATCTTCATCTTGTTATCAAAGCCCTTGATCACGAAGTTGGGTTCACGACCACCAGTTTCGTCGATAACAACGTGGCCGGAAACACCTAAAAATACATAACTTTATATGAACCTCGTAATTGGTTTAAAAAATTAATTCGTTTCACGACCATCATATCGCACTGAATAAAACTTTTCGCAATGATGGAGTTGAGAATCTGATTCTAATACATAGTTCCAAGAACTTGATTCCTTTGTGTTTGCAATTTTGAATTATTTCTTATAATTAACTATGGGGTCAATAGTATGGTTATATCTAAATATGTATCTTCACATATCTTAAAGTTCATGAACTGCATGAACTACATAAGAAGACAACCTAGGAATTGAGCACCCCTGGTGGTGTTCATAATCCATGTGCCGGTATCGACGTTGCCACCGGCTTCGATTGTCCGATTGAGTGCTATGCCGTACAGGTACATGGCGTCGTGCAAGAATGGCGAGTACAGAGAACCCTGTAAAACACATAAGTGGGTGGGTTCACGATGACACAACAAAACGATTTCAAAACAAAACAAAAATAAATTAGTAAGCGAACGAACGTATTGTTGATTGGCGTTATCCTCCGAGTTGTAGTAAAACGGGTATTGCTTGATGCGTTGTACAATCTGCTTCTTGAAGTAGTGCACTTCGTCGTCACTCGCCAGTTTTGCTTCCAACTAAATCCATATAACTTTGCTTAATTTTGATTTGAAAATACATAATTTGACCTAAATCTGACTCTGATAACAATATGTTCCGGTTACGGTAATAATACCAATTGTTCCAACCATAAGCACGGGTCTGAACGCAGTCTTGGCATCCAAGTCCCTCACATCGGCTTTGATCGAATCCGAATACTGCAGCCACATTTCACTTCGGTTCTGGTCACGAACGTAGGTGGGCATGATGTACACGTAATCCGAACCGGCCATACCTAAGTGTGTAAGAACCTAATTCTCCATTTCTTATCTGATATAAAAACGTCCCAGTACACAACAATAAGAAAACCGCACACTGTTTCTTTCTCTTCAAATATTCAATGACTTTCATATCATGGGACAGACAGTATTTGGGGACGGATTTTGGGTATTTTGGTTGCTTGTATAACATTATCTTAACTTGCTCTACCTCTGTTCCACAATACAGAGCAAGGTAACATGCTGCAGAATTTGGTAACTAACCGAGATCGAAAGCCTTCAACATGAATCGACGTACGTCCTCTTCATGTTCTAGACACACAATCGCCACTGAAATCAAACGTTGATCCATAGTACTTATAATAATGGTTAACTAATATATGTAATAAGTTTAATAATTTTGCGTAAAATAATCTGTGTAAACCTCGTGCGAAATCGGGCATTCCAGTGAGAAACTTTTCGATTTGCTCGTCAGTTATGGTGCTGCTGTCGATAGCCATGTTGTAGACGTTCACGATCGAGACTTTGGAGATGGCCTTGCGGAGACCTACACAAAATTTGACGATCAAACATCGTGCGCTACAAATTCACAATTTGAAGATGAAATTTTGCAGGAAACCCTGTGATTAAACTATCTCTTAAAGTTATGTTCTTTGATTAACCTTCAGCAATACTGTAGCAGTTTCTGGTCGCTTTGTCATCAGTATAGATGAGCGCAAACCGACGCCAGTTGAAGTAGGACAGCATTTCTCGCAATGCACGTCCCAATCTGAACAGCTCAATTATTAGTTTAATAGTTATTAGAATGCCGAAACTCCAATCAAAAAACTTCTGGATGTGTTTTTGTTAGTAAATGAAATTTTCTAGTTTACTTGTCTACCAACCTTCACAATCATTCTGCTGACTTAAGTTTGACTAAATTACGTATGTATTCTCGTATATTAGGCTAGCCTACCACATTTCACGGGCAACAACGAAGTTCTGCCGATTTTTTTTATCAAAATAAAATACAAATAATTCAAAGGAATCACTTGCTAGTCAAGCTTTTGTATCGGTAGGCCCTTACAATACCTGAGAACCGACTCTACTCCTACTCCTATGATCCTTTAATTGACATACAGTACTTATGGTTACTTATGGTACATTACTTCGTGGTTCACAACAACAACACATAAAGTACCAGAGAGAAGAACTTTGACTGGCTTGTGTATTAAATCAACATGTGGCTTCTGCCATGTCTCTAAATCTATGCCTGTATAACATGTCTTGGTACTTTATGGTTGGTTGTTAGATAATGGTAGCGATGAAGTACCTGAGTGCGGAGCTAATGACTCGTACGAGTGTATCGAATCTAGTGGCATCTGCCATGGCCACTGCGGTCGCCGCCCAACTAAACATGGGCACATTGTAATACTTGGCTATCACTCCCACGACCTGCGCCGCTGCAACACATCATTTTGGTCATCGTGTTTCAAAGGGTTAACATAAAAATTAAGGAAGGTGAATGTTTCAAAGAGCTGACAGTTGCAATTGTGATGTACAATGTGTAGCACATGCTCAGTTGGGTAGATCGGCAGTACTTTTCCTAGAGTAGATCACCTGTCGGTAGTCCTAATTCTATCAATGTCACCGGCCTTATAAACTCTGGTGCTCTCTCCTATTTGAAAACAAATGTGATAGACATTCATTTTGTTTGTTTTATTTATCATAATTGAACAGTAGATAATTCCAAACTATTTTCTAATAGGTTATCTATGCTATGCATTTTTTCAAACAGTAGCTGCGTATCTATCATGTTCTACTCGAACGAGCATTTATACGGTAACACGAGCTCTGTAGTGCATTATATTGCCGGTGCATAGATACAAACGAACGTTCTTCATATTCCACCTAAACAACAGATGACCTAATAAATAAGTATACAGTGCATGTTTTATTTGTGTTTGTAAAAATATAAATGAATACCTGAGAGCGGAGCTAATCACGAGTGTGATCGTATTGAATCTATGTGAATCGGCCATGGCCACTGCCGTAGCTGCCCAACTAAACATGGGCACATTGTAATACTTGGCAAGCACCGCCGTCACTTGCGCCGCTGCAATCAATGTTTCAAATCAGCGTTTATATTTAAATAAAAGAGGGAATGGATTCGGATATTCCTGACAATGGTTGATCGGTACAGATCAGACACGAAGGGACTGACTGAATTTGTGCTAATGAAGACGAGTGTCGAACGGAGCATGCAAGTGTGCAAAGTACCCATGTTAATGACACACAGAGAGACAGCAGACAAATAATTGACAGTTGTCACATAATAATCGGTAGGTATTTAAAGATTGAATGAGAGATTTTACCTGAGTGCCGAGCTAATCACTTTTGACAGAGTATTGTATCTGTGACTGTCGGCCAAGGGAACGGCAGTGGACGCCCAGCTGAACATAGGAACGTTGTAGTATTTGCAGATGGCTGCCGCTACCATCGCCGCTGCAATACAACCATAAACCTTGCTGTTCTTTGATGGTTATTGAACGTGTAGAAAGTTGAGAATTTGATGCCAGAAGCGTTGTCATGCAAGTAATAGTATACACTGTTTTGAAGGTTGTTGGCCGACATAACAAACAGAACAATCTCATCGGCTACGTTCATCATTCCGGTTCGAAGGTTCAATGAGACTTGCGCGAATTTTCATAAAAGTCTCTCTGTACCGCTAAACTCTGGCAATCATATTGAAGGTCTCATCTGGTGTAACCTTAGAGCCGAGCTGATAACTCTGATGACATTGTTGTATCTGACGGCATCCGCTAAGGGCACCGCAGTTGCTGCCCAACTGAACACGGGTATATTGTAAAATTTGGCTATGGCACCGGTCGTTTGTGCCGCTGTAAAAGTTGCAATTAGTAACTCATCATAGATGGAATGCGATGTGTTTTACGAGGTGTATAGTAAGGCATAACGTCACACATGTACATGTACATAGGAAACCTTATACTGAATCTCAAACTTGACGTTGAATGTGGTGACTCACGGAACATGCAAGTGATAACCAGTCAAATGATGAGCCGAAAACCGAATGACTTTAACTTTCGATAATTCGGGCGGTAATCAACTGATTTACTCGATGTTTCCTGTTTCTTGAGATCCTATGCCTATTATCCTATGCCTATTGAGCTACTCTAAGTTGATAAAATTCTGACTGTTAATCGAGGAATTTTGTTTGATAGGGTTGAAAAATATTTACAGATTATGTTATTATAATCTACGTATAACATTAACTTATAAGAGGTTCTACATAACTCTTTAAACATTTTAGGTGTGGCTGGCAAAAGCGAAAGATCAAAAAGTCGATTAAATCAGTTGGTCGAGGTTATCGTTCGGTTTTTGTACACACTAGCAGAATTTGTATAGACACTGCGATTAAGCTCGGAACATGGAACATATGGAATTGATCA
Source organism: Daptonema setosum (assembly GCA_964036265.1). NCBI lineage: Eukaryota > Metazoa > Nematoda > Chromadorea > Monhysterida > Xyalidae > Daptonema > Daptonema setosum. Next base: position 12,858,854 of record OZ038445.1, read on the forward strand.
AATATGGTAAAGTCGTAATGCATGGTGAGACATTTAAATATTCGGTAGGTATGTATATTAGCGGTACTTTACCTGAGTACCGAGCTAATCACTTGAACCACATTATTAGATCTGTGAGAATGCATCTACAGTACCGTAGTGGTTTCTCAGCTTCAGATGGACACGTTGTAGGACGTTGCAAATACAGCCGACAGCCGCCTATGCCACCGCAACATTACATTCCTCTCTTGATCGTTCTTAATCGGTATCATTCAATCGTAAATAAATTGCCGGCACCATAATTCAGTGAAGTTGAAGGTGTAGAAGATAGAGCCCTACAACTGATAGGCTTTAGATCATAACCCTACAAACGGCTTGGTACACATATGTAGTATTTGTGAAATGTTGTGGCCACGTGACGTTGTTCGGTAACCTCAGTGCCGAGCTGATTACCCGGATAATATTGTTGTATCTGACGGCATCAGCCAACGGAACCGAAGTGGCTGCCCAACTGAACAGCGCTATATTGTAAAACTTGGCTATGGCACCGGCTGCTTGCGCCGCTGTAATGTCAAGTGTCGAGTGAGAAAGTTTAAAAGAGGCAAACATGGGGGTGGAAGATGAACACATGGTATGCGACACACATACTGTACATGTGGATGTTCAATGTGGTGTTATAACATGCATGACTGATGATCGTGATCTGATGGTGTGATAGTGAGATTGACTAAACGAAAACGCGACCAGACTCGGAACAATGAAGGTACAGGTTTGAGTATTGACATTTGAAGTTTTTATAAGAATCTGAGTATCTGAGAATGTTAGTTCTACATTCGGTAGGTATAAAAGCGTGACTGTACCTGAGTGCCGAGCTAATCACTGACTCGACAAGAATCTCTCATTGCCGGCAAGTAGTACTTCAGTGGACGCCCAACTGGTTATGGACCTACTGCACTACTTGCGGATAGCGCCGAACGCCCTTGCCGTTGCGACTACGCGTCACTATCAATGGTGCATGACGAACCGAACGTTCAGACTGTTGTGAAGAGTTGCATTTCATAGTTAAAACTGCATTGGCGATATATAAATCGATCTCCTGTTGTTCTCTCGTTACTGCCCCCATAAACTTTAGATTCACGATCACTTTGCACTGAAAATGACAAGCATGTCTCAAAGTGTTATAATGTGGTGGTAGGCGGCGGAGGCAGCAGAGGTTGACTACGTTGTGGCCAAACCACCGATAATAACCTCAGTGCCGAGCTGATAACCCGGATGACATTGTTGTATCGGACCGGATCGGCCAGGGGCACCGAAAGAGCCGCCCAGCTGAACACGGCTACATTGTAATACTTGGCTATTGCGGCCGACACCTGAGCCGCTGCAAACCGAAACATTGAAACGAAAATATAAATAATTGAAACGAAAAAATTGAAATAAAAACATTGAAAACTGGTGCAAAGCAACGCACGATCGTGTCATGTGTGACGAACCAAACGGTGACAACGGTTGCCACAGAACCGCAGTACAACATAAACTATTATAATTGGATAAAAGCCACTCCAGAATAACTGTCACATTGTAAAGATGAATATAAAGATTTGCTGCCGCTGTTTTATTGGCATTACGCTGTGTTTATTAGAGATACAAATTATATTTTTCGCTGAAAAATAATTAACAAAGAAACAATCATGTCTGGAATAATAGTGTAACACATTAAGCCAAAAGTTGGCTTGCATAAATTTTTGAATTTCAACAGCAAGTAACTAAAATGGAAATAAGCTGTGTGAAGAAATCAAGAGGCGAGTGCGTTTTTATTACAATTAGAAAACATTAGTCGTTGATAACTGCTCAAGTTGAATATATGAAAAATGAAAACAAATATGTTAGTATTCTATTTTCGAATGTCACTTTTGTTGAAAATATTCGTTTGTCACAGAAACTGAAAACCAGTGGCAATTAAAGATAAATTTTTTACTGAATTGCTTGAGCAGTAACAATGACAGTTATATAATATTATATGTTGTTGAATGTGTAAACGGACTTGTAGAACAAGGTGGCCCGATCAGACTGTTCACCTTCTCCACTTCGATCAGTCGGATCACCTCACCGGCCGCCGTCGCCTCATCGCATTGCGTAAACGCTACGTGGAATCTGCAATCGTAATCGTGGTTATTCTAATAAGTACAGTACATAGCGAATCTTGCTTCTCGTTAATTCCTTGTTATACACTTTATTTAAACCAGAAACGTATTGTAAACATTATTCTTAATTGAATCCGCGATTCAAAAATGTCATACTATGTTGTCAGTTTAATACTATATTGATGTATCAACAATGATAAAGTTTTCAAAATATAATATGATCAGATTTTTGAACTGGCACCTCCATTGAACTTGGAACAGACCAGCAAAGAACAGACTCTCGTCGCGTTTTTTATGAAAAGAAATTCAGTTCAGTTCAGAACATACTAGATATGAATACGTTACCAAGTCCTATTTTCAAAATTTGAATAACCACAACGATAAATATATTCTGATGATAATATGATTATGATTTTGATAGGCACCTCCATTGGACGTGGGATAGCAGACCCTCACGCTGAATTCGATCCAACGCCAACGACACGGCACCTGCCGATGTGGAATAGCCGAACTTGTCGTCGAGCAGTGGCAGTCCGTTGGTGATGAGGATGGCGACACGGGCGTGCACCGTGTGGTTGGAACCAACACTGCCTGCAAAACACTTATTACAATAATTATATTATATTGTAATAATGTAGATTCCAAACACAATAATAATAACAAAATAATAGTATTAATATCATACTCATACCCCATATTAAAATTACAGTTACAACAACGATAATAAGACACTCTGAAAAGAATAAAAAACAACGATTATTGTACCATTTCATGCCCAATTTGAACGATTACAACAACAGTAATACTACTATTCCAAACCCAATATTAACAACAATGTACTCCGCATACTTCTCGTGAATAAGTAGCATGTGATAAAGTTAAATGTTAATCTGGCATCGAGTTCATGATGTTGCGGAATCGTTGTGTAAGGAAGATCGTAAAATTGCAGACGAGCGCCCAAAACATAGCAAATGTTTAACTACTAATAACTATCAGGTAAAACTTAGGCATAAATTTGATTTCAACATTATGTACGTATGTCAGTTGTCACAATTCAAAGGTGATCCAGCAAATCCTTGTTTTGGGCCAGTTTTGAATCAAAGTATTTGGTAACGAGACGGTCATCACCTCATGTATGTATTTGATGCAGGTGATGTTCCCAACTTGGAATAGTTAACATTCCAACTTTTTACTTGTATCTTAGTACGCCCTTCAGAATGTAACTGTGTAATGAGTTTTAATTTGGTATTTGAAGTGATTCCGCGACATCGGTTAAACACGAGCCTGATTCATTACCCGAGGATGCCCAGACGTCACGATCGGTGGTCGATGACTCGCCGCTGCCCATTCCCTGATCCTGCGCCCGTTGGTTGCCGATCATGTTCTGTGCCGAGGCCATCCATACTGCACATGACAATAAGAGTAGCTGGAGCATTGTGCACATGCTGAAAGTCACATATGTTGAATACTTGAGCAGAATTATGTTGGTAGAAGGAATTAAAAACATTGCGAAATATATAAAGTAAAACGAAAGTAAGAAGTATGTACAATGATATCATATTATGTCCAACTTTTTACATATCCTAAGGTACATTTATATTGCAATGAAAACTATGAGGAAAAATTTGAGGAAATATTGCAATGATGTTGAAAATATGTTTGACGAAAATGAGTTGAAATTAAGTACTGTAATGTGAACGCGAGACACTATGACTAACTTTTTATGTATATTCTACATTGTTACATATCTTACTATGATAAGTACGATAGATAAATTTAAGGAAATATTGCAATGATATTCAATGATTACGGAACTTCGTCATCCAGCAACGTGTTTCAAGGGACGGCCGTTAGGCCGTTCCCTTAATATGGTTCGATTAAGATAAGCTTTTTTGCAAGTATCTCGATCTAGCCTCTTCGTATCGACTTCTAGTCTGTTTCATCGGTTTTCTCGTGCGATTCTGCATCTTTTTGGCTATTTTTAATCCGGTAGGAAATTTTTTTCATTTTTAAGGTCCGAAAATGATGAAAATGCGATTTTCCGTTTTTTTTCCTCATCAAAAATGGTGTATAAAAACTGGGTGAGACCTGTAGAGCTGAAAATTGGTACATAGGTCAACTTCCAGCGTAGAACACGATTATTAAACTGTCCCGCAGATCGCATGAAGCTTTCCACCATTTTTGAGGGATTTTATGAAAAAAAAGTCAAAAATCGCAGGCAAAATGGAGAAAGAATCGTTGTATGAGCGATATGGTAATCCGATCAAACTGAAATTTTAACTGGATGTGTATTACATATGTCAAAACACGACCCGCTATTTAATTCAGCTAATTATCAAAACACACAAAAAAGGCCACGGGTTATGTAAGAGGCAAAATTAGCGAAAAATTTCACAAAAGATCTATTTCTCGTGACAAACTCATCGGATGGCCATAAAAATTAGCCTATCATTTGCGGAATCAAATTTCATTATGACCTCTCTCTGACATATTTCCCGACAAAATCATCGTACGTTGACAAAAACTTGAAGAAACTGATGTAGGAAGTTTCAACGTTTTTGACGATTATTGCTCCTTCGAAAATCAGATTATCTCAAGATTTAAAGCCTTGAAACCCATTGTATTATCTGAATGTCTTGAGTGACTAAAGCTGTATCGAATATGAAAAAAGATGATTCTCTGCGTATTCTCAAAAAATATTTATGAGCCGCCAAAAACCGGTGAAAATTCAAGTTCACTTATTCACGCTGTTTCAGCCACATTGGATTCCAAAATTTTTATTTATACAGAAACCGGAAAAACTTAATTGTCACAGGAGGTCTAAAAAGAGTACATTTCTAAGAAAAATATATTTTTTAAACTTGATCAGTCCCTTTAAATAAATTTTTATGATCCGTCAAAATGTACAGAAATGAAGAAAAATGGGTCAAAAATTCTTTTCAAAGTAATTTTTTTATTCGTTTCTAGACGTGTACCAACATCAATAAAACACCTCAAAACCTTATTATAAAGGTTCTGGAAGTAAGAAAAAAATTCGAGAGTCACGTGGTACAGCGTCGGCTGTGAAGTACAGCTCGGCGCTAACCTAATAATAGTCAAATTTTAAAGCTATTTTCACACTAGATAAAATGATAAATTTGTGATTTGAAACTTGATTTGATGTAGCGAATCAACTTTTAGAAAAATTTCGTCAAGGCAGTCAAGTGGATAGTGGGGTTGCAAGTTAAACGAGTGGTGCTGGGTTCAAAACCCCTGAAAATCTAAAACAACGAAAGTGTTAAATTGTTTTATTTTTGATATTATATACTTCTCCCGAACTTCAAATGTATATTTTAGATATAATAAGGCAGCTTTTAACTCTCTATATATCTAATCCAGGGATTTTTTCATCATTATGTCAGTTATGTAATGAATGACTCCTTTTACAAGGAAAAAATTGAAGAGGGCTCGGGAACGATCACTGTTCACAAATATTATTGTCACTCAATATTCAAAAATCTAAAGTTATAAAAGGGCTGAAGTAGATGAAACTTACGAAAAATTTTCAACTCATAGAGCATTTTTGTTACGTTAGCACATACATGTATTTGATCACATACTGTACATGTGATTTGTTCACACATAAAAAAGTTATAGACAAGCAACTAAAATTGCCCTGAAGGCATGGGGAGTAACGAATATGGTTCGATCCTGGCTAGTCCAATCGTGAAAAAGTATGAGACAAGAAATTTTATTCTCATATTTTAAATAGTCTGATCGTGAAAAAGCAGGAAACAAGATTTGCGATGAATCACGAAAAAAGTTTGTACCTCATTAAGTCAAGAATCAAACCACATTACACGAAACATATTTGGGACTTTTCGGTGAAAACCAAATCCCCTTTATTTCGTCTAGCTCGTTATGAGCATGAGTCATTTTACTTCGGTTTGTGTGACAAGTCTGCCACGAAACTTTTTTTATTTCATTTTCATTAAATAATGATGGTTTTTTGATAATATGATCCATTTATGTTAATATGATTTTTTTAAAGATACTTATGTTTTAAAATTGAATACCAGCATTTTGAATAAAGATAAATGTTACCACAACAATCGTGAAAAGTCTCAAATATGTTTCGTGTAATGTGGTTTGATTCTTGACTTAATGAGGTACAAACTTTTTTCGTGATTCATCGCAAATCTTGTTTCCTGCTTTTTCACGATCAGACTATTTAAAATATGAGAATAAAATTTCTTGTCTCATACTTTTTCACGATTGGACTAGCCAGGATCGAACCATATTCGTTACTCCCCATGCCTTCAGGGCATTTTTAGTTGCTTGTATAATAATAATCATGACACCGCACAGAAAGATTTTGATTAAGCGAAAAATAGTCGATTAATGTTTCGCTCGACTGGAGCGCTTGATGAGTTTATGTTATGTGTATCGATTAGATATGCTTAGAATTAATTTTGCCTGAATGACGTATTAGTTAATTAACATCAGTTAATGAGTCCTGGGGCGAATGAGTAATGCAATGAGAAGTGGGCGTGTGTTAAACAATTTTAAGTTGGTTAAATATATTACGCTACTATTTATTAAAATAAATCTAATTTCTTAAAGTAAGTGGTATAGCACTTTTCCCACCATTTTATCCGCCACTATACGAGTCTTTGTGAATTGCTGGGTGCTCTGTTTCTGATCATTGACGCGATCATTATCGATGAGGCCGATGGCACAGGTGAGTTTGCCTACCGTAGTTGACCATTTCCGCCTGATCGGACAATTTGGGTGAATAATGACTGGTTGATGTCACCTTGTTATTGCAGTTATCGTTAATTGGGTACATCACACCCGTTGAAGGGTACGGCTGATTCAAGATCATCATTACATTTACAGTGTATGTATGTACGGTAGGCCGGTTGATTCTGGAAAGTTGTATACATTTTTCATTTGTTTTGATTATGAATGGAAAATATGCTCACTGACGTGTGTCACGTTTCGAGCTGTGACTCTTTTTTCAAACTATGGGATTAGACAAACTTGTTCGAAAAACGTTTTTCGATCCATAATGGAAAGGGACATATGATATTTTTTACAAAAGTAGCCCGAAAATATATGAATGTGCTTCGATTGAATGTGTGATTTCACAGGTACAACTTCCGTCACCAGTTTTCCCAACGTAAAGAATGTGTTTTGTTTTGAATCAGAATCAATCTCACTATTTTCAGGCGGTTGTTGAGCTGCCATTCGGAGATGTGTCACGGCCATAACCCATGGATTACCGTCATCATGATCATGCCACGTACCACAGGATCCAGGCACATGTACAGTAAGGCGTTGGTTGTGTCAGTGTATCTGATCGTGATTTCTGGATGGCGCGTGTTCCGGACGTGCGATGTTTAGTGAGATGAGCGATCGTAAAGAACAACTGATCTCGATGACTGATTGTAAGCCAAACAAGACATTTCAAGTTACGTTACGAGTGCAGACTTAAGATTACAAACTGGCGTGGTTGATATGTACATAGCTTTATATTCACTCGTATTGTTGACCCGCCACCATATGGTTCTGCAAGTGACATTAACAGAGATGAAAAGTGTTCATAAGCAGAACCGGAACAGTGTTCACCATAGATGTCCTTCGATTTAATCAAGCTATATTTTGAAAATTGGAAAGTCGTTCTACCAAATTTGTCTTTCAAAATACATTTTTAGGTTTGCTAGAAGCAGTTGCTTTTTCGGATTTTTTTATTTCTTTTCTGATAAATGATGTTCGCCTTGTGCTGAGAAATCTTTTGTTAAAACGCATTTTCTTTCATGAGTCATTTCCAACATCGTTTTTGTGTCTGTGTATGTAGCAGCCATACGTTTGACAATACTCAATCAGACATCGTCATCATAACCAAATATAACCCAATCCTGATCACTCAAATGAAAGCTTATTAGATTTAGAAGCAGCTACCCAGACATCAACAAACATCTCAATTCAAAGCTAACTGAAATGCTGGATATGTAGAAGCTGGTAATTTATCGTAAATATTGTTATCCGTACATGTAGCTTGTTATAAACATCTTCTTTATCTACAAAAATTTGTTTATAACCTGTAACCTACACTTTTTTAACACAATAAGCAGCAAAGTAAGTTATACTTGCAACATCTTCTCATGGTAGTATTCAGGAAGTTGCTGGTTATAATGCAGGTGCACGGTAATCATGTGTAACGAGCATTTTTACGGGGGTCAATGAAATGTCGGAGGGTGCAAAAAGTTTAATTGGCATTGGACATTATGTTTTGAGTAAACAGGTACACTGAACAGACTATAATGCTGGATGTATGACTATTTTTACAAATGAATGTTGTCATAACTGTCAAGTCACGGAACGTTTTCCTGTACTTGAAACGAGCGTAAACGAATGAACGACTAGATCGATTAGCCATAGTTAGCGTGCGTATTGCTAGTGTGCTGCCGTCACTCGTCTCCGGCCTGCAAATCAAACTCTTAATCATCCAACTGCTCGGACTAGAAATTGTTCAGCTATCAAATGTTGTTTTTCAGATATCGTTTCAATCAGAACAGTCAAGTCAAACGGCACTGTTTCAGTCATCCTTCAAATTGTATTTCAGTTTTAATCGGTCTTCAACAAATACTGGGTAGATGTGATCACATGGTTCAAAGGAACATTGTGTGAGCCTGCATGCATACAGTAAGCGCTATTAGCTCTGTCCGCTGACCGTCTGTTTGCTTGTGGATGTAATTATTGGTTGGAATCCGTGGTACATACATCAATGGTACGATCGGGAGCGGGAGGGTAAACCAACGCTCTTAGAAAGGTTAGCACATGTATCTTTAACAAAAAGAAATCTATTTTGAATGAACATCTCGTGCATGGCCATCTCGTGAGCATTGCAATAATGTGGAGTGAACAAGTGTGATGGCTTACCGCCAATACATACATGAATACATACTGTATGTATGTATGTAGGTACCTTGATGCATTTCCCTGTGCACTGTTGGTTTGTTGATCTAGACCGTGATTCTCGATTCATTCATTTCCTTCTCGCTTTTTCATTTCACAAGTCAACCTGGATAACTATCTGTGGGAGCACACTCGTAAGGTTTGTGAAAGCACACAGAATTTTTTTGCTATATTGCAGTTTGCAATATAATACTTAACATTGTATTTTGAAACGTAACCTGAAAAGAATGACTGAGTTGTGCAATGTTTTGGAGCAAGCCAGATGTGTACTTCATGTATGTAAAGCGTATATAGATTCTGCAAGCAAAAATATCGCCCAAAACGTGTGATAATGAAACACCACTAGCCTCAACTCAATTCGGTTGACACCATAGTTTAACACTTTATAGCATGGGTGATAATGATTGATGTGCGTGTTAACACTGATTGTCTGATGTTCCATTATCAGACGGTTTAAGCATATTTTTTGCTTGCAGAATTAACATAGGGCTTTACGCGTGTATAAAGCCCTATCATCATCTGTTTGTCTTGAGCGACGTCGGTTGAACAATGGATATGGATACATACAGTGGATGAAGCCGGACTTGTTTTGTGCCATCCATCGTTTCCATGTGCTGCATTTGTGGTAATAATTGAATTGTGGCCAGTACATGCACTGCTGGTACATATCCTACATACATTATGTTTGTTGCACTGCTGGTACATTGTACATACATATGTTCGTACATATGCACTCCAGCTGAACGAAATTTATGTACAAGTGATAAGAACTGGTGCAAGCCCAACATCCGACTACAATTGTTGTAGATAATTTTTATTGAAAACATACCGATTCAGCAACCTTCTCATTCCGTGAGACGTGTATGTATGTACATAAGCATGGTTTCTGTTAAGAGGATAACACCGTAATGTGTAATTGAGTGGAACTTATGTTTAGAACAATATAAACTATCGAATGACCTTTTGGTGAGTGTTACATGTTCCATTTCAATATATGTACATGCAAGAATTATTGATAAAGAGCCGCAAAAAAGGTCGTATGTGGGAACAACTTAGCTTTTTTAGAATTACAATTTAGCTTTCTTTGAACATCAACCGGATTTTCTTATTAAACCAACAGAAAGGATCGGAAGATTTGTATTATAAATAGTTGAAAGGATACAGTTGCATCACAATGCGATTCCGACTTTGTTAATATGTATATTACTAGTACTGTACGGTACATTTGCAGGGATTTAAGATCTGTTTCGTTTATGAGTAATAATACGGTCCGAGTTAAATGTATTAACGGTGAATGAGAGTGAAACTCACGTTGATTACGTATTTTTGGGTCGGTGGACGAAAGGCCCCACATTCCAAAAGGCCCCCGATTTTTTATTCCAAAAGGCCCCCACTTTTTAGGCTATTTTTAGGGGCCTTTTGAGACGTCAGAAATATGCCAAAAGACCCCCAATGAAACAGTCCAAAAGGTCCCAAGATATTTCTCAAATTATTGGGGTAATTTGAGACATGTGAATTGTCTCAAAAGACCCCAATAAGGGACATTCCAATTGACCCCAAGCGACATCGTAGGTTTTTGACGCTGACTGAGGGTCAAATCATAGATCCTAGTAATAAAGGAACAACAAAACAAGTGCTGTTTTTACTGCGATTCCTTAATGATGGTTTAGTAATAGCCATAGAGGTGTTTGCAGTATTTCATAAAATTTTGCTGTCCATTCGGTGTGAACATGAAGTGGGTGCATATTGTAGCCGAGTGTTCAGTCTATCACCAGTATGAACATGAAGTGGATCCGACTACCGTATCTCGAGAAAAAGCCAACTTTATTTAAAAACTTCAAACCATCAAAACTGTATGAAATACCGCAAACTAAGTTTTGTAAGTGGGTGCATATTGTAGCCGAGTGTCCATTCTATCGTCGGTGTGAATCTGAAGTGGCTCGGACTACCGTAACTCGAGAAAAAGCCAACTTTATTTAAAAACTTCAAACCACGAAAACTGTATGAAATACTGCAAACTAAGTTTTGTAAGTGGTTGCATATTGTAGCCGGGTGTTCAGTCTATCACCAGTAAGAACATGAAGTGGATCCGACTACCGTATCTCGAGAAAAAGCCAACTTCATTTAAAAACTTCAAACCATCAAAACTGTATGAAATACCGCAAACTAAGTTTTATAAGTGGGTGCATATTGTAGCCGAAGGTCCATTCTATCGTCGGTGTGAATCTGAAGTGGCTCGGACTACCGTAACTCGAGAAAAAGCCAACTTTATTTAAAAACTTCAAACCACAAAAACTGTATGAAATACTGCAAACTAAGTTTTGTAAGAGGGTGCATATTATAGCTGAGTGTTCATTCTATCATCAGTGTGAACATGAAGTGAATCCGACTACCGTATCTCGAGAAAAAGCCAACTTTATTTAAAAACTTCAAACCATGAAAACTGTATGAAATACTGCAAACTAAGTTTTGTAAGAGGGTGCATATTGTAGCCGAGTGTCCATTCTATCATCGGTGTGAATCTGAAGTGGCTCGGACTACCGTAACTCGAGAAAAGCCAACTTTATTTAAAAACTTCAAACCACAAAAAATGTATTAAATACTGCAAACTAAGTTTTGTAAGTGGGTGCATATCGTAGCCGAGTGTCCATTCTATCATCGGTGTGAATCTGAAGTGGCTCGGACTACCGTATCTCGAGAAAAAGCCAATTTTACTTAAAAAGTTCAAACCACCAAAACTAAATGAAATACTGAAAACTAAGTTTTGTAAGTGGTTGCATATTGTAGCCGGGTGTTCAGTCTATCACCAGTAAGAACATGAAGTGGATCCGACTACCGTATCTCGAGAAAAAGCCAACTTCATTTAAAAACTTCAAACCATCAAAACTGTATGAAATACCGCAAACTAAGTTTTGTAAGTGGGTGCATATTGTAGCCGAGTGTCCATTCTATCGTCGGTGTGAATCTGAAGTGGCTCGGACTACCGTAACTCGAGAAAAAGCCAACTTTATTTAAAAACTTCAAACCACGAAAACTGTATGAAATACTGCAAACTAAGTTTTGTAAGTGGTTGCATATTGTAGCCGGGTGTTCAGTCTATCACCAGTAAGAACATGAAGTGGATCCGACTACCGTATCTCGAGAAAAAGCCAACTTTATTTAAATACTTCAAACCACGAAAACTGTATGAAATACTGCAAACTAAGTTTTGTAAGTGGGTGCATATTGTAGCCGAGTGTCCATTCTATCATCGGTGTGAATCTGAAGTGGCTCGGACTACCGTAACTCGAGAAAAGCCAACTTTATTTAAAAACTTCAAACCACCAAAAATGTATTAAATACTGCAAACTAAGTTTTGTAAGTGGGTGCATATTGTAGCCGAGTGTCCATTCTATCATCGGTGTGAATCTGAAGTGGCTCGGACTACCGTAACTCGAGAAAAGCCAACTTTATTTAAAAACTTCAAACCACCAAAAATGTATTAAATACTGAAAACTAAGTTTTGTAAGTGGGTGCATATTGTAGCCGAGTGTTCATTCTATCATCGGTATGAACATGAAGTGGATCCGACTACCGTAACTCAAGAAAAAGCCAACTTTATTTAAAAACTTCAAACCACCAAAACTGTATGAAATACTGCAAACTAAGTTTTGTAAGTGGATGCATATTGTAGCCGAGTGTTCAGTCTATCGTCGGTGTGAATCTGAAGTGGCTCGGACTACCGTATCTCGAGAAAAAGCCAACTTTATTTAAAAACTTCAAACCACCAAAAATGTATGAAATACTGCAAACTAAGTTTTGTAAGTGGGTGCATATTGTAGCCAAGTGTTCATTCTATCATCGGTATGAACATGAAGTGGATCCGACTACCGTATCTCAAGAAAAATCTAACTTTATTTAAAAACTTCAATTCACCAAAACTGTATGGAAGAGGGTGCATATTGTAGCCGAATGTCAATTCTATCATCGATTTGCAATTGTGAAAATTATGGTTTACAACTACTTCTGTTGACAAGAGACAATTGATTAAAACCAATCAGCGTCAAATGTAAGCTCCAGCGTCAAGGGTCAATTGGAATGTCCCTTATTGGGGCCTTTTGAGACAATTCACATGTTTCAAATTACCCCAATAATTTGAAAAATATCTTGGGACCTTTTGGACTGTTTCATTGGGGGTCTTTTGGTATGTTTCTGACGTCTCAAAAGGCCCCTAAAAATAGCCCAAAAAGTGGGGGTCTTTTGGAATAAAAAATCGGGGGCCTTTTGGAATGTGGGACCTTTCGTCCGGTGCTCGTATTTTTGTTGTAATCAGATTCTGGTCATCAGTTTAGCCAGAGCACAATATATTTTATATTGTCCGTTAGCTTTATAGTTTTTTTTTATGAATTTCACAAATATGTAGTTCTACAAAAACAGTGGCATATGGTTAGTGATATTTCAGACAAGGTCTGAGCACATACAAATATGTATCAACTATGAACTCGTTTACTTAGATAACATTAGAGTTGTATTTTACAGTTTTATGTGTTAAAGTATTTTGAGTAAATATTATCATTGTGATTGTATAAAGTGAAATGTAACAATTTATAACGGTGTGTAAGATTGCGTTGTTATGATGAGACAATGAAACATTTCATCAATACAGTAGCTCTTTTGTTATGTACCTGTGTCAGAAAGTTTGTACTTATTGTCCAATGTGACTTATCAGTACACGCGTGTTCGATTTGAACTCCGAATTCGATTTTTTGGTTGATAAAAGGCAAGTTAAAATGTAATCTCATCTGATGTTCATCACTTGTTTATCGTATATTTCAATGTGCTCAGAGTACACACAATCCAGTACGATATCTGGCTGTAACAGGCATCAGTGCTTGCCAATCACTGGTGAACGAACCAAACCTACAAAGGGAGGGGAACTTCGTCGAAGAAAGGAGAATTGGCAGGTTTGAAGCCATTTAACACACGCCTAAGTGAACAAACGACACTTTTCAAACTTTTCAAAAGGGGTGAAATCCATTTTTCTCACCCCTTCTCGTCCGCCAGTGCTTGCCAATCCAATTATCTTGTTATTTTATTATCCGAGTTGGATTGTGCCTTCAAGTCGCACCTGTTGAACTACCAAGTCACATGAGCATCAACAAGTGAAGTAGCTGTATGTAAACATTTTTTTGACTTGAAGCAGTTGTTTATACATTAGAAAATGCACTTTTTAATCGTGTTTGACTCTTACAATTAGTACGTATTGTTCACGATTATTTTCTATAGACCTTAAGTGAATTACATAAGAGTTGTGTTGTGTGTTATGATAAGTTTTCAAGCTTTTGCTAGATTTATGATTAGGCTATCGAAAATATGGAAATTAATTCATGAACTTGAACAGTAAACTTTCTTCAAATAAACTGCAAACGTGTAATTCAAAATAAAAATTTAGTCCACTGATTAACTCCACTCCTTTTTAATCTCTGAACCATTGGCGGACGAACAGAAGCACTCTAAAGGGGTGTGCAATTATTCAAAAAGGGGAATCGGCAGTTTTCGGGTCATTTTACTACTACCTTATAAAACAAATTCCACTTTCTGTAACCTATAAAATGGGGGATTTTTCCTCTTCCTAATCATTCCGTCCGCGAGTGCTTTTAACGGAATAGGCATAAGATAAAAACGTTTAGGCAGTGCGGTTGCCTCGTAATTAGCTTCGTTTCATGGTCTCAACTTGGCATTAGCAGACCGAGTGGCGGACTGTCTGATTGGTACAGAATGATTCAAAGAGAGTTTGCAACTCTTGTTATTATGATTTGCTCATATTGTGTGAAACACAATGTAATACACGTGTAGAGGCTATGTACCATTGATAACAGCTCTAATCCGCGTGTGGGCAGATGCTTGTTGCGACAGATTGATTGCCTCACTCATTCTCATCGTCTCTCATTTGTTCCAGATTGTCATTGCTACATTCTGCTGCCATGTATGTCCAGAGGAAACAACAGCAACGGCAACAGCAACAATAACACTAACGACTACTATAACATATTAAAACAACAACATGGACCCTGACTCAGATTCGAACACACCTACCAATCCGGTAGGTAAGCCTCATAAATCATCAATGAAGGCACTGGCACATCGAGCTTTCCAACGGCTGAAATCTCTACCAGGACGAAATGGAACTTCCGAAGATAAAGCTGATAAATACGAGAAGAATAAACTGGTGACACCAATAGAAAAGTGAGTGTGACCGTGAGTATGTGGCGAGTAGTAGAGTGAGTGAGTGAGTGAGTGAGTGAGTGAGTGAGTGAGTGAGTGAGTGAGTGAGTGAGTGAGTGAGTGAGTGAGTGAGTGAGTGAGTGAGTGAGTGAGTGAGTGAGTGAGTGAGTGAGTGAGTGAGTGAGTGAGTGAGTGAGTGAGTGAGTGAGTGAGTGAGTGAGTGAGTGAGTGAGTGAGTGAGTGAGTGAGTGAGTGAGTTAGTGAGTGAGTGAGTGAGTAGTGAGTGAGTGAGTGAGTGAGTGAGTGAGTGAGTGAGTGAGTGAGTGAGTGAGTGAGTGAGTAAGTGAGTGAGTGAGTGAGTGAGTGAGTGAGTGAGTGAGTGAGTGAGTGAGTGAGTGAATGAGTGAGTGAGTGAGTGAGTGAGTGAGTGAGTGAGTGAGTGAGTGAGTGAGTGAGTGAGTGAGTGAGTGAGTGAGTGAGTGAGTGAGTGAGTGAGTGAGTGAGTGAGTGAGTGAGTAAGTGAGTGAGTGAGTGAGGGAGTGAGTGAGTGAGTGAGTGAGTGAGTGAGTGAGTGAGTGAGTGAGTGAGTGAGTGAGTGAGTGAGTGAGTGAGTGAGTGAGTGAGTGAGTGAGTGAGTGAATGAATGAGTGAGTGAGTGAGTGAGTGAGTGAGTGAGTGAGTGAGTGAGTGAGTGAGTGAGTGAGTGAGTGAGTGAATAAATTAAACAGTTTCATTTATTTTTAGAGCACCGGTTAAATTGCCGCAGACAGGCGGTTGGGTGGCGTACCGCAAATCGTTGCGCAAAACGCAGTCGACCCGACGAGCCCAGCGCACCAAACAGCCACCACAATCAAATGAGCAACAACAACAGCAACCAGAACAGTTGCAAAAACAACAACAACAGCAGCAACATGATGAACAACCAACTGAATCGCCAATATCAAAATGTGATGAATCGGTGATGAAAGCGGCGACAAGTACTACGGTATGTGATGAGCAGCCAGTAAGACGTCGACAAGCCAGCCTGCTCGGCCTGTTCAGCAACACAACCAGGGACAGGTCAAGCAAGGATGAGTCGGACCACTGATCCAACCTCTATAGTTGACTATATAGGCTCGTTAATAAACGGCCAGAAATATACGTTGTATACTATAATTTCGGAAGAATGGACATCTTCTACAAAACCAAGCATAAATACTTTTAGAGTGAGTGAACGGAGAGTTTCAGTTTTGGCGGATTTGTTTGTCCAGCTGTGTGATATTTAGAGACAACCCGGCGTACGAATGATCATGGAGTTTTTTTTTGTAAGACTTTGAGTACGGGGTAATTACTCAAGTAGCGTAATCAGTTTGTGTTCAATATACAGGGTGTCCCATCCTTTTGTCCCGATGTTGACGGCTCCGCATTTGAGTTGTACTGAACCAATATGGCTGAATTTTTTTTCTGGAATAGAGGAGTCTTTGGCAAATTGTTTGATACCTACCAGAAGTTCATTCGACACCGGTAGCTAATTTTACAAGCCATCGAAAAAACTGCCAGTTTTGGCCAAACAATTTTCATAATTTTTTATTTATCGAGCAAGGAACATAACAAAATAGCATCAATCACAAGGCACTGTGAACAGAAAATCATGTGTAGTAACCACATTAAAGAAAAAAAGCATATAAACCGACTTGTTAACTTAAGACTTGAAAACACCGAGATCGAGGCATAGCTTTCAGGGCTGCATAGCGTGTGTCCACGGAAATGGCACCCATCTCTTCTGTGATAAAGATACGTAATTGACCTGAAATCTCGGGACTTCTCGCGTACACGCACTCCTTTAGATCACCCCACAAGCAGGAGTTCATCGGGGCCAGATCTGGTGACTACCCGAGATTGGCTTGACGAGACCTTTCAACAGAGGAGGACCACTCAATTGGCCTGCCAGGTCATCAGACCTGACCCCTCTGGACTCTTGTTTGTCAGGTGATTTAGAAAATCAGCGCAGCGCATAATCACGTGGAACCCCGAGAATTTGGGTCAGTTACTTCACTTTATCACCGAAGAGATTGGTGCCATTTCGGTGGACACAGGCCATGCAGCCCTGAAAGCTGTGCCTCGTCGATGGGAACGATGTCGAGATCTTGGTATACCAAATTCGAAGTTAAAAAGTCGTGTTATTTGCTTTTTTCTTTTATGTGGTTAATACCTATGATTTTCTGTTCACAGTGCCTTGTGATTGATTCTATTTCGTTATGTTCCTTGCTCGATAAAAAAAGTATGAAAAAATTTTGGCCAAAACTGGCAGTTTTTTCGATGGCTTGTAAAATCAGCTATCGATGTCGAATGAACTTCTGGTAGGTATCAAACAAATTGCCAAAGACTCTTCTATTCCAGAAAAAAATTTCAGCCATATTGGTTCAGTACAACTCAAATGCGAAGCCGTCAACATCGGGACAAAAGGATGGGACACCCTGTATGTATTGATGGCCGTTTACTATTAGTATTTTTGTAAATACAAATATTTTTGAAGAACTACGAGTTTTTCTTTGTGCCAAGTCGTTTATCATGCTTACATTTTTATGTATTTTACTATCGGTCCCATTTTTTTAATGGTATATTTTTATATATTGGCACTGGTGTGATGCGTTTCAATTGTTGTTTCTAGTCCTCTCTTTTTTTACATGGTATAAACTTGATAATTTGTTAAAAATTGATTCGAAGCAAGCTGATTCAACTGTTTTATCTACTGCTATATTATTTTTGATTTTTGTATATGATTAATCCAGTTGGCTATGCCGAACGGTTTTGACCATTAATAACCTAAAGATCCGACATTTTCTCACATAAACTGAAAATGAATCAGAAAACCATACAAATCAGGCGTAACATCATAGGACTTTGAAAAATGACAAAAACTAGTAAATCAGCTGCTTATCACTCGAGTTATTAACAGTCAAATCGTTTTTTGCCAATCCGTTGAAAAGTTTTCGCTGTCATTTTGTTACTGTAATATGTACTTGCGTTCATGATTTGAATATAATTTCCTTTTATTGTTGTGTTTTTCGCACATCCTATATTTATATTATAATTACATTTCAATAAACGTAATCACCACTTGTTTACTGTTCTGTATTGAGATGTTCTGTGTTGAGATATGCATACTTAAAAAATACGAACATCACCATAAATAGTGATAGATTGATATTATTTCACAATTTATAAGGTGGTTTTTGAGTAGTAGTGTCCATGTATAAAAAGTACACGAATACATATGTAAATTGTAAATAATGTCCGGCACAGCTGTCCCAGCTGTGGGTATTTAGCCTCAGTCACCGGGGGGAGACTGAGGCTAAACGCGACTGTGCATAAACGGTATTGTGGCTAAACGGACTGTGGCCGAGATGAGGGTGGACTGTGCGTAAACGGTACTGTGGCTAAACGGACTGTGGCCGAGATGGGGGTGGACTGTGCGTAAACGGGACTGTGGCTAAACGGACTGTGCCGGGACTGGACTATATGTGAACGGGAAGCATTAGCACGTGTTTGTACGTCTTGTGACTGTGGCCGGGAAGCATTAGCCAGTATTTGTACGTCATGTGACTGTGGCTAAACGGACTGTGTCCGAGATGAGGGTTGACTGTGCTAAGACGCGACTGTGGCTAAACGGGCATTGCCAGGACTGGACTATATGTGGACGGCAAGGATTAGCAAGTATTTGAACGTCATGTGACTGTGGCTAAATGAATTGTGGCTAAACGGACTGTGGCCGAGATGAGGGTTGACTGTGTCAGGACGCGACTGTGGCTAAACGGGCGTTGCCAGGACTGGAATATATGTGGACGGCAAGAATTAGCAAGTATTTGTACGTCATGTGACTGTGGCTAAATGGACTGTAGCTAAACGGACTGTGGCCGAGATGAGGGTTGACTGTGTCAGGACGCGACTGTGGCTAAACGGGCATTGCCAGGACTGTAATATAAGTGGACGGGAAGGATTTCAAGTGTTTGTACGTATGGTGACTGTGGCTAAACGGACTGTGGCCGAGATGAGGGTGGACTGTGCCAGGACGCGACTGTGGCTAAACGGGCATTGCCAGGACTGGACTATATGTGGACGTTAAGGATTAGCAAGTGTTTGTACGTCAGGTGACTGTGGCTAAACGGACTGTGGACGAGATGAGGGTTGACTGTGCCAGGACGGGACTGTGGCTAAACGGGCATTGCCAGGACTGGACTATATGTGGACGGCAAGGATCAGCAAGTACTTGTACGTCAAGTGACTGTGGCTGAATGGACTGTGGCTAAACGGACTGTGGCCGAGATGAGGGTTGACTGTGTCAGGACGCGACTGTGGCTAAACGGGCATTGCCAGGAGTGTAATATAAAAGGACGTTAAGGATTAGCAAGTGTTTGTACGTCAGGTGACTGTGGCTAAACGGACTGTGGACGAGATGAGGGTTGACTGTGCCAGGACGGACTGTGGCTAAACGGGCATTGCCAGGACTGGACTATATGTGGACGGCAAGGATCAGCAAGTACTTGTACGTCAAGTGACTGTGGCTGAATGGACTGTGGCTAAACGGACTGTGGCCGAGATGAGGGTTGACTGTGTCAGGACGCGACTGTGGCTAAACGGGCATTGCCAGGAGTGTAATATAAAAGGACGTTAAGGATTAGCAAGTGTTTGTACGTCAGGTGACTGTGGCTAGACGGACTGTGGCCGAGATGAGGGTTGACTGTGTCAGGACGCGACTGTGGCTAAACGGGCATTGCCAGGGAAGTAATATAAAAGGACGTTAAGGATTAGCAAGTGTTTGTACGTCAGGTGACTGTGGCTAAACGGACTGTGGCCGAGATGAGGGTTGACTGTGCCAGGACGCGACTGTGGCTAAACGGGCTTTGCCAGGACTGGACTATAAGTGGACGGCAAGGATTATCAAGTATTTGTACGCCATGTGACTGTGGCTAAACGAACTGTGGCCGAGATGAGGGTTGACTGTGTCAGGACGCGACTGTTGCTAAACGGGCATTGCCAGGACTGTAATAAAAGTGGACGGCAAGGATTTCAAGTGTTTGTACGTCAGGTGACAGTGGCTAAACGGACTGTGGACGAGATGAGGGTTGACTGTGCCAGGACAGGACTGTGGCTAAACGGGCATTGTCAGAACTGGACTATATGTGGACGGCAAGGATCAGCAAGTATGTGTACGTCATGTGACTGTGGCTAAACGGACTGTGGCAGAGATGAGGGTTGATTGTGTCAGGACGCGACTGTGGCTAAACGGGCATTGCCAGGAGTGTAATATAAAAGGACGTTAAGGATTAGCAAGTGTTTGTACGTCAGGTGACTGTGGCTAAACGGACTGTGGCCGAGAAGAGGGTTGACTGTGCCAGGACGCGACTGTGGCTAAACGGGCAATGCCAGGACTGGACTATATGTGGACGTTAAAAATTAGCAAGTGTTTGTGCGTCAGGTGACTGTGGCTAAACGGACTGTGGCCGAGGTGAGAGTTGACTGTGTCAGGACGCGACTGTTGCTAAACGGGCATTGCCAGGACTGGACTATATGTGGACGGCAAGGATTATCAAGTATTTGTACGCCATGTGACTGAGGCTAAACGGACTGTGGCCGAGATAAGAGTTGACTGTGCCAGGACGCGACTGTGGCAAAACGGGCATTGCCAGGACTGGACTATGTATGTGGACGGCAAGGATTAGCAAGTATTTGTACGCCATGTGACTGTGGCTAAACGGACTGAGGCTAAACGGACTGTGGCCGAGATGAGGGTTGACTGTGCCAGGACGCGACTGTGGCAAAACGGGCATTGCCAGGACTGAACTATGTATGTGGACGGCAAGGATTAGCAAGTATTTGTACGCCATGTGACTGTGGCTAAACGGACTGAGGCTAAACGGACTGTTGCCGAGATGAGGGTTGACTGTGTCAGAACGCGACTGTGGCTGAACGGGCATTGCCAGGACTGTAATATAAGTGGACGTTAAGGATTAGCAAGTGTTTGTACGTCAGGTGACTGTGGCTAAACGGACTGTGGCCGAGGTGAGAGTCGACCGTTCCAGGACGACACAACATGTCTAAACGAGCATTGCCAGGACTGGACTATATGTGGACGGCAAGGATTAGCAAGTATTTGAACGTCATGTGAATGTGGCTAAATGGACTGTGGCCGAGATGAGGGTTGACTGTGTCAGGACGCGACTGTGGCTAAACGGGCACTGCCAGGCCTTGACTATAAAAGGACTGCAAGGATTAGCAAGTATTTTTACATCTTGTGACTGTGGCTAAACGGACTGTGGCTAAACGGATTGTGGCCGAGATGAGGCTATAGTCCAGTCCTAGCATACACCTATAGTCCAGTCCTAGCAATGCCCGTATAGCCACAGTCGCGTCCTGACACAGTCAACCCTCATCTAGGCCACAGTCCGTTTAGCCACAGTCATACAACGTACAAACACTTGCTAATCCTTGCCATCCACCTATAGTCCAGTCCTGGCAATGCCCGTTTAGCCACAGTCGAGTCCTGGCACAGTCAACCCTCTTATCGGCCACAGTCCGTTTAGCCACAGTCACATGACGTACAAACACTTGCTAATCTTTGCCGTTCACATATAGTCCAATCATGGCAATGCCCGTTTAGTCACAGTCGCGTCCTGTCACAGTCCACCCTCATCTCGGCCACATTCCGTTTAGCCACAGTCACATGACGTACAAACACTTGCTAATCTTTGCCGTCCACATATAGTCCAATCATGGCAATGCCCGTTTAGCCACAGTCGCGTCCTGTCACAGTTTACCCTCATCTCGGCCACATTCCATTTAGCCACAGTCTCCTGACGTACAAACACTTGCTAATCCTTGCCGTCCATTTATAGTACAGTCCTGCCAATGCCCGTTTAGCCACAGTCGCGTCTTGACACTGTCCACCTTCATCTTGGCCACAGTCCGTTTAGCCACAGTCACATGATGTACAAACACTTGCTGATGCTTCCCGTCCACTTATATTACAGTCCTGGTAATGTTCGTTTAGCCACATTCGCGTCCTGACACAGTCCACCCTCATCTCGGCCACAGTCCGTTTAGCCTTAGTCCGTTTAGCCACAGTCACATGACGTACAAACACTCGCTAATGCTTCCCGTCCACATATGGCCCTGTCCTGGCAATGCCGTTTAGCCACAATCGCGTCCTGACACAGTCCACCCTCTTCTCGGCCACAGTCCGTTTAGCCACAGTCACATGATGAACAAACGCTTGCTAATCCTTGCCGTCCACATATAGTTCAGTCATGGCAATGCCCGTTTAGCCACAGTCGCGTCCTGACACAGTCCACCCTCATCTCGGCCACAGTCACCTGACGTACAAACACTTGCTAATCCTTGCCGTCCATTTATATTACAGTTGTGGCAATGCCCGTTTAGCCACATTCGCTTCCTGACACAGTCCACCCTCATCTCGGCCACAGTCCGTTTAGCCACAGTCACATGACGTACAAACACTCGCTAATGTTTCCCGTCCACATATGGCCCTGTCCTGGCAATGCCCATTTAGCCTCAATCGTGTCCTGACACAGTCCACCCTCATCTCGGCCACAGTCCGTTTACCCACAGTCCGTTTAGCCACAGTCACATGACGTACAAACACTCGCTAACGCTTCCCGTCCACATATGGCCCTGTCCTGCCAATGCCCGTTTAGCCATAATCGCGTCCTGACACAGTCCACCCTCATCTCGGCCACAGTCCGTTTAGCCACAGTCCGTTTAGCCACAGTCACATGATCTACAACCTCTTGCTAATGCTTCCCGTCCACATATAGTCCAGTCCTGGTAATACCCTTTTAGCCACAGTCACGTCCTGACACAGTCCACCCTCATCTCGGCCACAGTCCGTTTAGCCACAGTACCGTTTACCCACAGTCATCCCTTATCTCGGCCACAGTCCGTTTAGCCACAGTACCGTTTATGCACAGTCTGGCCCAGTTTAGGCACAAGCGCGTTTAGCCTCAGTCTCCCCCCGGTGACTGAGGCTAAATACCCACAGCTGGGACAGCTGTGATGTCCGGGCTTGCAGATTTATTGGCTGACTTGCTACAAACAAATAAAATCTGAGAGGTAACGAAACCGTGCAGGTTGTGAGAGCGACCGTCCGTCGAACATCAGACAGACCAGCAGTCATTCAGACAAGTATTCATTCAGACAAGTATTCATTCAGACAACCAGTCACTTAGACAAGCAGTCATTCAGGCAAGCAGTCATTCAGACAACTAGTCATTCAGACAACTAGTCATTCAGACAACCAGTCATTCAGACAACTAGTCATTCAGACAACCAGTCATTCAGACAAACAGTCATTCAGACAAGTATTCATTCAGACAAGCAGTCATTCAGACAACTATTCATTCAGACAACCAGTCATTCAGATAACCAGTCATTCAGACAACCAGTCATTCAGACAACCAGTCATTCAGACTACATGTAATTCAGAAAACCAGTCATTCAGAGAAGCATTCATTCAGCCAAACAGTCATTCAAACAAGCCACCAACTAATTCAACAATATACACACATATGATTAATTACATAACGCCAAACAGTCATCATGTAGAAAAACATTAATGAAGGTAATTTCACGTTTGAATGAATGCTCTGAATAAAATGGGTCAGTCCAAGACGATCAATCAATCAATCTACGTAGAAACGTTTCAATGTTTCGTGGTGAAAAGCATTGAGTACTGGTACATCTAACAGAACTTCAATGTATTAAGCTAAATATACATAATTGTGTATCATCAAGCACAACGTAAATCGTGGAAACTAAATAGTTAATCACAGCACTAAACAGTTGACACCAACCAGTTGAACCAAGTCAGTCGCAGACATCAATGAACTATTCTATCAGATCACCGTTACTCGAGTAATGTTGCGACCTTGACAGTGCAGCGAGCAACACCCAGAAACAGCACTTTTTTGCAAAACGACAAACTCAGTCATGAAATGCATCTATCAATGTCGCTCGTTTGAAAATCTGGCGTATAATTTTATGAATTAGTTTTTATACCGGCGAACTTACTTACGCGTTCAATTGCTTATAACCATTAGATGAACTTTATTACAACTACTCTGGCGTGCAAGTGTAAGAGTCATGTACTATAGCGTATTCGCGCCGTCTGTGTAAACGCGTGCAGCAGAAAAATGTCGCTCGTGAAACATTACTTTTCACACGCGCGGATGAGCCAACCCACCAAAGGGAGAAAATATGTTTTCATAGAAACAGAGTCCGCAGTCTTCAGATCATTTTACACACGCCTGAGAAATTAAATAAACTTTTTTTCATTTTAAAGAGCAGGAAATTCAACTTGTTCTTTCCCTTTTCATCCGCTAACGGTGACAACTAATGTTTCATGAACGACATTTTACTGCTGCACGCGCTTACACAGACGGCGCGGATACGCTATATGTTCATTCAGGAATCCCAGACCTGTTCTGTGAAAATTGATGATGCTTTACTCTACTACAGAACGTGATGCGTTTCGTTGTAAACCGTCAGGTACAACCATTTGATGAATATACATATTTGCCGTTTTGACGTTAACCCTTGCAGTTTGGGAAAAACTAACGATCACCTTAGTACTACTAATCTGTCGAGTCACTTATTATTGTTTGTACTCTGAATAAAAAACCTCAACGTATACGCTGATACAAGTCCGTGTCATTGAGAAGAAACAAAGATCATCAATCACACCAACCAACTGGTTCCCACCATTCACCGGAAATTAGTTGGCGCTTCTCTTTATATCCATCTGTAGTTCAGAACCTGTAATCATCTTTTGATGTGTTCACTACTATTTTTAAAACTCTTCCATTCATAAACAACTCACATACTGTATAAACTACCGTTACTTCGATTCCCCGGGATCTGTGCGATGAATCAGATTTCGTCGCGAATAATTATTTATGATACAGTACTTATTATAGACCAAAACCATTTCTTGTCATTAACAAAGTTAAACCGTTTCCTGTCATTAACACAGTATTTCGAAAACCCACAAAAACTTTAATTTTGCTTTGTCATCATTCTGGAGAATTACGTTACTTATTTAAGCAGGATTTTTAATCCTATTGTGACATTTGGAGTTCGGACCCTAGATGTGTGCAGTTCCACCGTTGTTGGCAAAACTGATATCACAATAAACATTGAATACATTGAGTAATAAATTTGCAGGGTACCCGGCGATGCGTGTCCGATTGGAGACGGTGGCAGTGGTGTCGGTGTGTTTGCAGGTTGTGTCAGCCTACATGACACCATCGCAGGCAATCCGAATCGTTGATCGACATAACGAATATCGTGCCATGGTTATTATCCTCGTAATTGGTTATAGCAAAGAAACAAATTCGATTCACGACCATTAGTTCACGCTATATAAGACTTTTCGCAACCATGAATTCGGCTTTAGATCTTCGGAAGAACGTTGAGAATCCGGTTCTGACTATGTCAGAAC
The DNA here is from genome assembly GCA_964036265.1 of Daptonema setosum. Lineage (NCBI taxonomy): Eukaryota > Metazoa > Nematoda > Chromadorea > Monhysterida > Xyalidae > Daptonema > Daptonema setosum. The sequence goes on from OZ038445.1 coordinate 12,884,633, forward strand.
TATATTGATTATTGCTTATCTAAAAATCATTTCTCATTGAACAGTCACTGCATAGTTGCAACATTCAATTTGAAATTTTTATGGAAGCTACGGATTCAGGCTAAAGCAACGAACATGCGTCGAATCGACTGGGATTACGGATTGGCTGCTGCTGCTCAGAAACATGCCGATCGATGTGTCTTCGAACACACACGGCAGGCTGCTGACAGGTCCGTTGTTGTTGTTGTTGCTGTTGTTGTTGTTGTTGTTGTTGTTGTTGTTGTTGTTGTTGTTGTTGTTGTTGTTGTTGTTGTTGTTGTTGTTGTTGTTGTTGTTGTTGTTGTTGTTGTTGTTGTTGTTGTTGTTGTTGTTGTTGTTGTTGTTGTTGTTGTTGTTGTTGTTGTTGTTGTTGTTGTTGTTGTTGTTGTTGTTGTTGTTGTTGTTGTTGTTGTTGTTGTTGTTGTTGTTGTTGTTGTTGTTGTTGTTGTTGTTGTTGTTGTTGTTGTTGTTGTTGTTGTTGTTGTTGTTGTTGTTGTTGTTGTTGTTGTTGTTGTTAATGTTGTTGTTGTTGTTTTATTGTTGTTGTTGATGTTGTTGATGTCCAATGTGGAATACTTTTTTTCATTAAATTAAACTCTAAAGAAATTTTCAGAAACACGAAAGATCGCGATGAGAATCTGTGGGCAGGCAACGGGCCACTGACTGACCTGCGACAGGCAGTGGACGCGTGGCACGATGAGGTGAACAAGTGTGCCAGCTGCTCGCTGACGAGTTGGGACAGATGCTGTGGACATTACCAGACCGTTAGTTATTTGTGATCTAATTGCATAAACTTCACATGTTATTCGAATAATGTGAACGGTTGAATCTATGTATTATACAAAAGTAAACATGATCAAACAAAATATGTACATTTACATACAGTATGTACATATGTACGTATGTACGTACAAAACATTTTGTCTGACAGAGTTTTTTTTAAATAAAAAGTTTATCCACCGCATTACTTCCAGTTGTAAGAAATGTCCAGTGAAGTGATAGTCACTTCTTGAACTGACAATCTTGAGAGTGCTTGGTTTTTCATGTATTTAGTCCCTTGTAATTACAGGTAGTCGGGTACAACATATCTCGTATTGGTTGCGGCTATTCGAAATGTGATCCGCTCATTAAACCGGGCATCTCAAAGTTGGTTTCATGTCAGTCTCAAGTTCCTGATCGCTCAGCAAAAGGGGCACCACGTTTCCTGTTTCCCGTTTGCTCGTTATCAACCGACAATTTTAGCTTTTAGTTCCTCGTGTAAGAAAACCCATATCATGTTTGTTAATTTTTTTTTTATCTATTTAAACGAATGATTACGTGTGGATTTAATTTCTTTATTATAATCAATTGAATTATTTCCTCTAATTTTACGGGTTAATTTGCAGGCCGACAACCGGGTATTTGCTGGTGTGCCAGTACTGGCCGATGAAACGATTCGAGTTCAGCATTGAGTGGTTCGGTTCCGTATATAATGGTGTATGGCCGGTGAGTGAGTGAGTGAGTGAGTGAGTGAGTGAGTGAGTGAGTGAGTGAGTGAGTGAGTGAGTGAGTGAGTGAGTGAGTGAGTGAGTGAGTGAGTGAGTGAGTGAGTGAGTGAGTGATTGGGTGATGTTTTATGTGTTCAATAAGTAATGGATGGTTGATGTTTGAGGTGTTCAACAAACAGAATCAGTCGAAAGCAGCGTGCAGTGAGTGCGATCATTGGTTGTCACCACAGTGTTGGAATGGACAACTGTGCTACAACAAACATGAAGATGAAAAAGCTAGAGACATCTTCCGTCGATTCCTTTGAGTTACTTTAACATCATTTTATTGTGATACTCCTTTTTAAAATGTGATACAACTTGTTTATGAGCTACCCGAACTCCAGGGTTTACCATGGTTTACTCATTAGTAGTTATTTAGACGGGAATATATGTGTCTGCCTTAAGTTAAGGTACAATCAAGAGAACGCTTTGAAGACTGTAATAATATATGTTGTTTTCTCTTTGAATGAAAAATATATAAAAAGTACACAATAGATAAATCTGTAAGTATGTGAAAATGACACTGTATAACAAAGAAATGAACATGAAAAATAAGAATAAACGGAATACGTGGGAAACAGCAATCGTCCAGGGAAAAAAACAAATACATCGGTTTTCAAATGTCAAACAAGTGTGTAAATCGTAAGTTTTGCTTCGATTGAACTGTTATTACACGTTAAGCAACGTACACAAGTCATTGCCACAGGTTGATTAGCCTACGTTGCTGGTTGTATTTGTAGGCGGCAGTGTTTCGCTGCGTAGAGTAGTAGTCTTGAATGGGAATGCTGCTGCTACGCTGTACATTCTGAATGGCTGGCTGTTGCTCGCTGCGCAGTCGCTGCACCTGCTGCTGGTGCTCGTGATGCAGTTGCGCCATTTTACGCTCAAACGGACAAGACTGCGCGATCATGGACACGTCCAGACGCAGGATCTGGATCTGCCGTCGCAGTCTGTCCAGCTTGTCCACATCGGTGTACAGATTGAAAGGACATCCATTGAACAGACCATCATATGCGACCAGACGGCCGCTGTCCACTCGAGCCAGGTACTGCAGACAACAGATGATCGGCTGGCTGGCGTCCTTGGACTTGGATTGGGTCGGACTGGAGCTGGATTGCGGTGTCGACTCACATGTCATCAACATCATCATCACACACATCACACACACGCTGACTGGCTGTTGACACACCGTTAACACTGCACTCATCCTTACAATCAGTGCTCTGAAAATACACAAAATTATGTACTACTATTGATATGTGAGTGGACTATGTAGGATGATGAGAGGCAGATGTGAAATGGCCCAAGAAAGGTCACGTTTTAGATGCGTGGCCATGAACTGTGTACTTTATAGACGCGGATTAAAACATTAAGTAAGATGTAGACGAAAAACGCGCATGTATTCATTCCTGATTGATGGAGTCACGCTATTGAGAAATGTTCATGAAACCACTGTACTGCAGACTTACGTGAATGAAATATGTATGTATAGTCAGATTATTGTAATGGCATGTTACATGAACTGCGGGGGCATATGAACTGGTAAATGATTGACGCCAATCGTTGGGTTTCGCATAGTGCCATACCTGAATGTGTTACGGGAACTTGGGTTCAATTGACCTTCAATAGCATAACAACTTAACTCTGAGCACATTCAAGTGCAGTAGTCCGTTACAGATTGAACGATAGTCATTTATATATTGTATGTGAAGGTGACGTAAATTATTATTATGATACCGTGTCTTTTATGTAGGTGTATGTATATATATAGAGCAACCTTCTGTTCAAGTAAAAAACAGTTGGAATAATAGCTTTTACAACTTTGGATCATTAGCTGGCTAAAATGAACGAGACATTAAAATGAAACGAACAGCTATATATAACACGCAATAATTATGGTCAGCAGGTGTTACCCAGGTAGCAAAAGTTAACTATTTACCAAATCTCAGGTAACTGTTTTTTTAAGATTATTAAAATTAGACTCATTAATCGTTCACATTGAGTGAATGTAGTTCTGTGTTTCACGGGCATTGAATAAGGAGACACGTTATTTCCGGGTGGCTTGGTTCCGCAACCGTAAATATCCAAATTAGATTACCTACACTTTTCGAGTTTGGAAATACAACCAACGGGTGGCCAGACTGAAGTTGTTTCACACAATGAATGAGAAAAAGCACAACGACGTTAAACATTTACGCAGTACTAGGGTTACGGTAGTTCTACCACAGCTCTACTATGTAGAATATTTTGTGCTTCGAAGCCGACCTGTTTTCTAACTAACATAAATGTTATAATCAGTGTATATTTGAAGAAAGTGGTGTTACACAAATCTTACAAGGAAATTTGAAACTCGCTAATTTTGAAAGTTCATGTAAAGCTATCATTCCATTAGTTTTTAAATAATGTATCCGCTGACCCATGTACGTCAAAATTAAAACCCCAGACAAAACGAACCCAATGCAAGTTTTTTTAAACATCTTCCGCATATGTTTCATAGTATGTACGTCACAAATACAATAATAAATTTTCAGATGGTTTTCATATTTACGATCACATACATACATACATATATGTATGAGTTCCGCTCTCAGTCACAATCAATGATGATATATGTATAACAATAATGCTGCTGACATTTACATATATACTAACACTTGGTTATGTATAAGCAACCTTTGTATTAATGTACGAAATAAATACATCTCTAACTTGGGTACATAGTGGAGGAGAATTTGTTTGATGACGCAAATAACATTAACATTCGTACATATGTATAGCTAAATCGCGTAAGTCATGTACCGTATTGTTATCGTATGGTTAAGAATGGAATTTAAATTTGCTTCATTTTTTCGGTGCTTATGGATAATGAAAGCCCACGTTCTTTTACGGTAATAAATGATAACTATTTACTACGGTGGGTTCGTTTAATGAACTAAAGCCTAAAATGGAAGTGCAAATTGCACTGGTTTACGGTGGTTCAGCTGAAGCAGTATAAAAATTGTGTCAAACAGCAGTAAATATATGGATGCAGGTCAAACTTTACTATGGGTTATGTGAGAGTTACATAGACTTACAGTATAGCATAAGTTAGTTCTTCAAAGTAATTTTATCAGTATATCAGCTGGACGAACATACAAGTTACAAATGTCTCTATTACATATATAACATCTCCATGCTCTATAGATGGTGTCTTTCACATTTGAATAAAACACTTTACTCTTCCTTCTTATTTTATTTGAAAAATTTCACATACAGAAGCATGAGAAACAAGCAAATACTACATGGTAGGGTGTGTACTGTAAACAGGTGCACGTGCCCATCAACGCATAACCAACGTTTATTTTAAGAGCAGACTTCATTAAAAGTTTCCACCACCTTACACAGTAAATATTGTTATCCTATCAAAATAAGCTAGTACTTCTAAATATAACTTATTCTAAAGATTTTGTATATCTGTAATTCACATGAATAGTCATACTAACTTGTTATCGATAGACTGGTTAATGGCATGCAAAGTCAAAACTAGGATATGTGTTATGAGTAAACAGGTGTGGTTATGGTTGCCTCGTTATCTGTTTTCAAAAAAAATGTTTGACTCAATCGTTTTTGTATTTGTTTGGATGATAATTTGAATTTTCCGCCCAAGTACTATACTTGTGAGCAGAGGAGTCCCCCGCATTGGTCACTTGCAGGCCATTCAATTAACTCACCTCTAATCATTCTATTCAAACGAAAAGTATCACTGCGAACGTGTTGGTTTGAATACATAATTGATTGATGTAAAACAGTCGTAGGGGTGGGCGTGAATCGATTGAGTTATTCATTCTATGTACCTACTACTGTATGTATGTATGTATGTACATAATGATTTCCTTACTGCTTGCTCCACGCATATAATTTGATCTGATTAGTACTCACATTCTATTCATGCCTTAAAAATTGGGACGATTAGTCGTGAAGGGTATGTATGACTGGGATACGTTACCCTGTAGTATAAATAGACATAGAACCCAAATGTAACTATGTACTTCCAATCGATTTAGTAGAGAAGGTCAGCTCACAAATCAAATTCGTTAACTAAATTATTTTAGGCCACGAAACAAATATACGGATATTATGGATACCGGAACGGTTTATATATAGAATGAGCCACTTACTGACGACAACGTTCAATGACAAGGAGCCAATAGACTACAGTATGTGCCTGAATGGAAGTACGCTCAACTTACTTCCTTATAAATAACTGTGTTTCCTGGTATTGTCCGTATAAGTGCCCGGTGCATTCAACTGAGAATCGACGGCAGTGATTTGGAATGCAGAGTTAGAATACATGCCTTGGTGAATTCTGGAATCACGGGTGTTTGACTGCGGAAGTCGTAATGGCCTACCGTATGCCTCGGACACTGGCGGACAAACCCATCCTCCAAAAGGATGGGAATTTTTTCGTACACTGTAGTTTTGAGCCCGTTCTACATACACATTGAGGAACGAATTCTTATACTGCTCCTTGGAGCTGCCAAAGAGGGGGAATCCCCCTTTTCCGTTCATCCCTCGTCCGCTAGTGGCCTCGGAAGGAGGCAACGTTTAGACAGCCCACATGCAGGAAGCAGCGAGCCAAGTTTGTTGATTCGTCGTGTCGGTAAATAACGCGATCACGCGCTTACTGCAGACATGGTTCCTTGTTTCGGAGTAATCACATTACATGCCGTTCCAGCTTTGGCACGTTCATAGGCATTGAATTGGGCACCACATTCAAAGTTTCTCCAAACGTCATTTCCTAAAAACTTGAATGCGCGATTTGCAAAAGCTGATTTGAATTTTCAAACTGCACGCCAAACTTTGCCGAGTAACACGAAACTTTGGATACGCTATAATCAATACAACACTTTAGAATACGGTAAGCGTGTGGCTGTTGATACGGAAACACTTATTATAGCATCTACAGTAGCTACAGTAACCACCGAAGTGATTGCATGAAATGCTGCATATGTTGTCTGATATATATATTTTCCTGACAACACAAGCATAGCACTATTCTATGTTAAAAAGCTGATCGGATAAATTGAATCAACGAAACAACAACTTTTATGATAAAAGTAGCCAATGGCCATTTTGCTACATCCTCAAGAGGGATGGTAAAAATTATACTTTTCGGAGGTGACAAAGAGGTGGGAATTCTGCTTTTGTATCACTCCTTCGTCCGCTAGAGCCGGTTGACAGCCTGTTGGAACAGAGCCTTGTACGAGTGAATCCATTGTCTGGTCCTCCTATCTAACTTTGGTTTTGGTTTTTATATAATGAACTGGACGGCTTACGTTAATCGTTACGGCAGGTGTTACACGTAATGACAGTGCCTTCATTAAATAACCAAATATCTACAGAGTTTATTTATAGCAATGGAAAAGCAAAATGAAAGCAGTTTCTTAAAAAAATTATTGGAAGTCTGCCGGGAACTTCCGGTTTCACGTCGAATTTTGGAAGTTGTTGAGAGGAACAAACAGAGAAGATGTCAGGTAGAGTTGAAACTGGCCAGAGCCGTGCGTTTATTGTTTTTTAGCCTGCTTTAACGAGTGGTAAATAATAATCCAATAAGGCACTGATTAATTTGATTGCATATAAATTGTTGTTGTAATAATTGTTGCCGACAAGCAGGTGTAAAAAACATGTAATCCAGGTTAATTGAGAACTCAATTAGTGTTGTAGTTGACTGTACATAGCTTAAGAATGTGGGCTAAAATGATTTTTATATAATTTTCAGTAGTTTTTTTGTTTTTTCAGTACTTTGTCTAATTGTTTATGCAAATGCGATTACTCATGAATATTTCAAACCTCAGGATAATCGTTTCAATTTGTTTTTTTTGAGTCATCATCGTAACCAGTATAAATAGCAAACACACACACACACACACACACACACACACACACACACACACACACACACACACACACACACACACACACACACACACACACACACACACACACACACACACACACACACACACACACACACACACACACACACACACACACACACACACACACACACACACACATTCATTATTAACAATATTAACACCTGTGCCGACTCCTGTCAGTACACTTGTACTTATGCCTTGTATTTTGGACGGTTAATGTAATCACTGACCATAATGGCTTAAGATCACCACCAATAATACATAACAGGTGTAACTAACAGTAAGTACATGTACGTGTACGTACATAGACATGTACTGTAACATGTCGTCGTAACATAATTGCATCGTCAATCCTGGATACAACGTATTATACTTACAGTAATTAGGCTTTGTTTAGCGATACACAAGCTCTATTCTATCTTCTAATTCGTTTTTACGCCCAGTTTCACGTACAACCTGACCAACCTGGTTATTGAATCAATTTTAGAGAGACACGCTCGTGAAAAGTTAGCCAAGATAGAGACAGACCACGGGTGTTTCTATTATGTTATTCCAACCATCCTCATATCTCCTAATAACATTAATTATCAATTAGCAATTCTATAAATATTTGGGTTTGACCAGCTGAAAACGAACCCAATCAACAGCAAAAAACAACACATCGGTTTACCTTTATCAAAGGATTAATAACAACAAAAGAACAAATTGGATTGCGTTCAACCTATTATCGGAAACAGGTGATATCATAGTATCATGATGCATACAGGGTTGGCCAATAAAAACCGAATGATTTTGACCGTTAAAATGAACCGATTTACTCATTCTTCCATAACTAAAAGACACATCGAGGAAATATATCACCAAAATTATAAGGACGATAGGCCAAGACCTAGTTTTTAAAATATTGTCAAAACAACCAATAAAACAACCACCTCGGATCAATAGAGCTCGAGTTATAAACGGTCAAGATCGTTTTTTGGCCTACCCTGTATTTACATTACTGTACCAGACATACAATTGACCGGTTATTATTTATTACTGATGTTATCATAAATGCATTCAACACTATTAGCAATTAACCTAATAATAAAATGCAGTACTTGGCATATTTGTCAAACTTTTGTGCATCCAAAATATGTCGATGTTTGTCAAAATCCTAGCATTCTTCATGTACATCAGTATCAAGCATACCATGGTATTATACCATAGCCTACATATGTACATACCTTTTACAACTACTCTCAACTGTTTAGTTGCTTGTGTACATACATGCTTGTTTTGATCATTCTACATTCATACATATTTTTACAGAAAAAACGTACCAATAAGAAGAAGCATAATAAAAGATAGTTTATACTGAGACGTTCTTCTTTCAGATCGCATAACGAGTACATAAATGAGAGTCGATATTGGTATTAGTGTAAATAAATGCGCATCCGATCGATCTTTTAACTATAGTATCACATAAATCGAAGGATCATGCAAACATTTCATGAAACGTACGTACGTATGAATTTGACCTGACTAACCTAAAGTTCACCGGGTTCCACTCGCGGACCAGCCAGGCCTCCAAAGGGAGGGCAATGTTTCTAAGGAGGGGGAATGGAAATTAGGCTAGAAAACAAATTATACTCTACGAAAAAAGATAAAGGGAGGGGAATTCCGCGTTTCCCACCCTTTCTGTCCCGCTGGAGGCTGGTTTACATGATTGAATGACGTTGGTTCCGTGCCACTTCCTTCGACATTCTCACAGTTTACTTGGTATGTCCGTTAATCGTGACAATAGGTTAACCGTTTTAGACCTCGTAACCTTTACCGCGAGCAGACTGCGATTATGTCACGGTATTGTCCGAAAGTATTATGTTTGTAGGACAGAATAGAATATTTACCAGTATTTTATTTAAATTGCTTATAAGAAAAAACCAAGTTCCGTTCCCATCCATCGAACGGCGCTGATTAGGCTTTTCCCGATCATGAATTTGAAAACCTGGAACTATTAAAGTTCAAAACGTGTTTCTGATAATCCAGTACATCAGAATCCGGTTCTGGCTACGCCCGAACTTGATTCTCAGCTTCGTTGGTGCTCACAGTTTTGGATCATTTCTTTTAATTAAAATTATAACTCCTATGATTATGGTGAGTTTCGCATCGAACAGTAGTTACATACTACAGTACGTATTACTGAACAAAAGTCATAAAAAATATGAATTTTAATTATTTAATCCACACTATTATTGTTTGGGCCTACCGTAAGCTCGGGGACTTGGTCGTATTTGTGGGCGTCTGGATTAAAGGGTAAATCCAAGTTTTGATTGAAGGATTTACGCAGATAATGAATCAGAATTGGAAGAATAAAAAGGATTCGAAACTACGTATAGGTGTGTGGGTGTCTGTATTATGGACATGGATGGACGGATACGAATTCATGGATGGGAATCGTTAAATAATCAATGAATTGGATGGAATGTGAATCATGTGGACGAGTTAGCCATCAGTGCTTCCAACCACCCAGATTACGATGGAACGGGTTGCGTATCTGGCCCTGGTACTGGTAGTGACCCGATCCGTCTCGTTGCCCTCGACTGCCGGCGTCCATCTGAAACATTACTCACAATTATATATCATTTGTTAATTAATTGCAATTTATATACAAACACATCACCATTTTTAATAAACTTTTGGTTTATAATTTATATGCGGTTTTATATATCGAAATATGTATGTTTTGGTACGTTTCGAATTTCTCAAAAGACCATTAAAATATTACCCAAAAAGCTGGCGCCTATTGAAATGAAAAAATGTTGGGCTTTTGGAATTGGGGCCTCTCGTTCTTTGCTCGGAATTTAGATAGGTCTGTGAGTTGGCTGTGAAGTCTGCGGAACTACAGATACTATAACAAATTTCAGTATAATGGGAAAACCTTTTTGCAATGGTTTAAAATAATATTATTACAAGCTGACTTCCTATTCAATATCTTCGTTGGGCCATTAATGCATCACTCACTCAATATTTTCATCCAAACAGGTATGTATGCACTGTAATTGAAGATTTTTCTAAATAAAGTCGTTATCATTGACTGTTCCAGCATGCCAACCATTTGAGCGAGTCCGTACTTGAGATTATAAGAGAGTGCGTTGCGGTCAACCCCGAGTGCCGATATGTACGACGATTGAGGAAGAGCGATGAAAAGCAGCAGTACTGACAGCAACCCATGACACGGCTTCATCGCTATTTATACAGGTGAACCTGAAAACAACATCATTACATCGTCAAATATAAAACAAATCTTCACTGATCTTCACCGTCCATCAATAAACATCAGAAACTGAACAGAAAAATGTTTCCAATTTCTAAACCATTTCTAGAGCACATGAATTCCAATTTAATGGCATTAGATCTGCGCTGAACCTCTTTTGTACTGGGACTTGTTCATTACTAAAGCCAACCGTGCACACTAATACCATTCAGAATGGTGTTTTCAGAGAGGTGGAATAAACTGACGGGCAATGATAGAAACCTCACAGCAACGCATCACTAATCACAACGCAAATATCACTAATTTGTAAACCATTTCTGCAGCACTTGAAATTCAAATTTGTGACAAATATCACGAACCTAGTGTTATGACTAAACTAGGATTTTCCTGACATGGTTTATAAATCCTCCACACGTATTAAGCAGGATAAAATGTGAACGAATGATTAGATATGAGCCAACCGGAACAATCACGAATTTTTATATCCGATTGGGAATGAATGCTAGAAGAGAAAGCGAAATTAGAATTTTTCTCCGAGGCGTTTAGGATTGTTAAGCTATATAATTAAAACGTATGGGCATACTGAACTATTGCATAATACAAGCACAATTACAATTCATACTGTACATACGTCAAGCATTTATGCCAGAGTTAATCACCTGATAACCAGAACAACAGTGAGAACACATAATTACCGTACCGTATGTATATATTACCTTAAAAATTCAAAAGAGTGTAGACTTATCAGAACACATGTGAGTGCTTCCTTGTAAAGTCGTTGGCTCATCCTACACTGAATTATGTATGTACGTCAACCAGTACCGCAACCAGTACCGCAATTAGTATGTAAAACCGAAGGTGAAAACCTGAATGAAAAACAGTGAAATTCGTTACTGTACGTAACTGCAATTAGTCGTCGTCAATATGCTAAAATCTATGTGTATTGCGTATTTTATCTAACCCCCGCACAAATTACACTATATTTTCATATTATCTTTCTCTACGAACATTTTGATTCTTTTGAGACTAGCCATTAGTGAGTTTTGCAAGTGTATTTTGCATGACATTCAAAACGCAAAAAGAGGACTCTAAAACTCTGTGAACTAGTCTCCAACAGATGACGTATGCACAGTATTAAAATACATAGATATGTATTATATATGTAGGTATGCTTCATGAGAACGCCTAATCAATGGCTTGATCAAATGCCCCAGTTTCACTGCTCGTCAACAACGTTCAACCGGCTCAAACATGATACGTGTGTTTTCACCAACTATGGGTGAATGTACATAAGTACGTAGTAGTTACATAGTACTTTCACCAGCTATGAGTGAATGAACGTTTGTAGTAGTTAGTACTTTCACCAACTATGTACATATGAGTGAATGAACGTTTGTAGTAGTTAGTACTTTCACCAACTATGTATGAGTGAATGAACGTTTGTAGTAGTTAGTACTTTCACCAACTATGAGTGAATGAACGTTTGTAGTAGTTAGTACTTTCACCAACTATGAGTGAATGAACGTTTGTAGTAGTTAGTACTTTCACCAACTATGAGTGAATGAACGTTTGTAGTAGTTAGTACTTTCACCAACTATGAGTGAATGTACGTATGTAGTAGTTAGTACTTTCACCAACTATGAGTGAATGAACGTTTGTAGTAGTTAGTACTTTCCGCCAAAACAAAAGAAATTTACGGCTCCGAAACGCTGCCCAACATTCCTAGGATATACAAATTTTAATATCCGTTGATAAGAGAGCCAGAACGGAATTTCTAACCTCAACCTTGTGTGAAGTAGTTTATACATTTGTATGTACCTCACCCAAGTACTGATATTAATTTCAAATTATAGTTGATTAAAAGACATATATTAAACGTAGATACTTGAGAATAAACCATGTCCGAGCCTGAATAAAGGCTAACATGTGTGTTGAACGTTCTGATGAACAATGTTATTGGCTACAAACTATGAGTTAGCGATTATCTATTGATTACCGATTAGCTATCAGCGATTAGGCGCGTTACGTTTTCATTAAAAGATAAGCGAACAAGCCATGACACCATGAATGTTAAACTTGCAGACCATGACGATACAAAACTTTACCACTGTGACGAGTGGTGACTCGTGAGTCGTGAGTTAGTACCCGTGAGTACTATATTTACTGTCAAATGTGACCTTTTCACAGGTTATATTTATGTACTGCAACCTTGTGACTGATGGTGGATGACATTGTACATACATATGTACGTACATACTAATGAGCAAGTAATTAGCAAGTACAAACACATGCTGTGAGGAGTGGTGAGCACTCATCATGAGCATAGTATCATGTACTGTGAGGAGTGGTGAGCAATCATCATGAGCATTGTACTTATACTGTGAGGAGTGGTGAGCACTCATCGTCAGCATTGTACTATTTACTGTGAGGAGTGGTGAGCACTCATCATGAGCATTGTGCTATGTACTGTGAGGAGTGGTGAGCAATCATCATGACCATTGTACAATGTACTGTGAGGAGTGGTGAGCACTCATCATGAGCATTGTGCTATGTACTGTGAGGAGTGGTGAGCAATCATCATGACCATTGTACAATGTACTGTGAGGAGTGGTGAGCAATCATCATGAGCATTGTACAATGTACTGTGAGGAGTGGTGAGCAATCATCATGACCATTGTACAATGTACTGTGAGGAGTGGTGGGCAATCATCATGAGCATTGTACAATGTACTGTGAGGAGTGGTGAGCAATCATCATGAACATTGTACAATGTACTGTGAGGAGTGGTGAGCAATCGTCATGAGCATTGTACAATGTACTGTGAGGAGTGGTGAGCAATCATCATGTGCATTGTACTATGTACTGTGAGGAGTGGTGAGCAATCATCATGAGCATTGTGCTATGTACTGTGAGGAGTGGTGAGCAATCATCATGACCATTGTACAATGTACTGTGAGGAGTGGTGAGCAATCATCATGAGCATTGTACAATGTACTGTGAGCAGTGGTGAGCAATCATCATGAGCATTGTACAATGTACTGTGAGGAGTGGTGAGCAATCATCATGAGCATTGTACTATGTACTGTGAGGAGTGGTGAGCAATCATCATGACCATTGTACAATGTACTGTGAGGAGTGGTGAGCAATCATCATGAGCATTGTACAATGTACTGTGAGGAGTGGTGAGCAATCATCATGTGCATTGTACTATGTACTGTGAGGAGTGGTGAGCAATCATCATGAGCATTGTGCTATGTACTGTGAGGAGTGGTGAGCAATCATCATGACCATTGTACAATGTACTGTGAGGAGTGGTGAGCAATCATCATGAGCATTGTACAATGTACTGTGAGGAGTGGTGAGCAATCATCATGAGCATTGTACTATGTACTGTGAGGAGTGGTGAGCAATCATCATGACCATTGTACAATGTACTGTGAGGAGTGGTGAGCAATCATCATGAGCATTGTACTATGTACTGTGAGGAGTGGTGAGCAATCATCATGAGCATAGTATTATGTACTGTGAGGAGTGGTGAGCAACCACCATGAGCATTGTACAATGTACTGTAAGGAGTGGTATGAGTACTCATGAGGACTGCACCACTAAGAGGATTGTTGAGTAACTGTAAGGATTGGCTCACTGTGAGGAGCTCACTTATGATTTCTTTGCAACTGTGAAAATGATAATACCATCTCATGTTCACATTCACTTAAAAAATCTTATGAAAGAATTATTCTGGAAAACTCTGATAAGAGTTGCAAACACGTACATACGTACATATGTACATGTAATTGTATTGTCTGAGCTCTGACGCAACAGCATCTTTGGGATCAGCTTTGCAGAATACACGTACGCCCGGTTCAAATCGTAGATGATCTAGACGGATACCTCCAGATCAGTACCATCTCACCGGTCGACGAGTCAATCCTCTGAAAGCGAGCAAAACCTCTCCAAGAGGGGAGGGCGGGAAATCGGCCGTTTTGATGCCATTTTACCTACGCATAGAGCAACAAATTTAACTTATTTGAAAGGGTCAAAAAGGGTCAATTCCACTTTTCCGTCCCGTTCTCGTTGGCCAGTGATCTCACAGAACGTTGTTTGTTGCCATGCACTTAACACACCATCAAACCAATGCCCACAATATTTCAACTCAGATTAGCACGCGGCTTTCTCAACAGACAAAACCAGTGAATCTTGAAGCATCTCGGCAAATTACGAATTTACATTAGACGTGATTGGTTGATGTATATGTAAACACGTACCGTGCACGTGGCCGAACCAACAACGATGATCCCATTTTATTGAGAAAATCTCGGATTATCATCGATACAGTTTGGTTATCAGCGACTCCGGCTAAGCATGGCTATTCTTAATGTGATAACTTTGCTGGCTTCTCTGTAAAATACAGATACGGTGTAGAACACGATAAACTTAATTTAACCGTATCCTAAACACAATATAATGGTACAAACGTCATCGTAAGATAAAGAGTTTATTGTACCCATAGTCACGGGTTTGATGTTATCTTGAAACAACAATCATTCTTAGACAACGCTTTAGACGTCTAACAATAGACACGTACTCTTTATGCCATTAAAGTTTCTATTTTTTCGGAGGTTATTTATACACATACATAAGAGATACATAACAATGAGATATTGCTGTTTTAGTTGCGTGGTCGGAAGGTTTGGAGGCTTATGAGCCATGGGAGGGATCATGGGCTCTGTGCAACAAGCCTTTTTTCAGTATGTACGTACATACAGGGTGGGCCAAAAAAAACCACACAACTTTGAAGGTTAATAACTTTGTGAGTACTAATCGGATTAATTAACGGTAAACGTCATTTCAATCAGTATATATTTGAAACTTTATAACTCTAATTTTATTCAAAAACTTCAATGCAAGCAGAAGTTACGCAACAATTTCTGAAAAATACCATTTTTTCAACCGGGCGTCAGTTTTCATACATATGGCTTACAATAGGAATTTGTTATTGTTTTATACGGCTCAGAAGAACTGCTTTCGTTTCTTTAGCGTTATTGAGTGGAAATCTATATGATGAATCTGTTTAAAACCATATTTTTGTTAACTCAGACTGTTTTTAACATAAAAATTACCATTCATGATAGAAAACAGGCTGTTGAGCATTGAGCACAGAACGTCCATATTGAGCATGTCGTCAGCTTTAATATGCTTTCTATGTGTCTGAAACTTGTCAAAAACGGTCAAACATTGTTTCTTAAATTTATGTGTAATTTCTGTCCTTGTTATGCAAATTTATTTTTGTAAAAAATTAAACTGTACGGGTTCTCAGCAGAAAAACAGCGACTTCTCGGTAAAAGTTTGATATCTTTCCGAAAAATTGAGATTTATTTATAATAATTTCATGAATGAAAGTCAAAGATATACCAGTTAAAATGATGCAAACCGCAGTTCAATCCGATTCTTGGCCACTGAGTTATTACCCTCCAAAGTTGTGTGGTTTTTTTTGGCCCACCCTGTATGTATGTACGTTATTGCCCCGATGACATGACACGACACGACCACCTTGCCTTATATGGAATGTAGTATCTGCCTCTCCGTACTGTTACTACCGTATCACACCATTGACTAGAAAACTAAACACTATTTATTTTCATAAATTACTTTCAATCTGAAAGTAAATGTCAATGTAAAAGTGAGTATTTTGTGACAAGGAAATGAAAACTTGAGATGAAATTGACTGACCATATTGTTTATTGTTACCTTATTAAACCAATTGAACTACTGTACTAATAATATGTGTTTACGTCTGAGAAGGACACAGATCAATGGAAAAAACTATAATATTACGGTTGATAAAGGAGTGTTATTAGTCGGAAATAATAGTTTTTGTATAAATGCCATAATCAAATGGTTTACGTCAAACGGGAATCGGTGGCACTCGACTGTCAGCTTTTGTTGGCAGCCAAACTTCGCATTAAAAGAATATTATAAATGCAGACGGAGGTTATTTTGTGATGAAACGTGAAGAAATAGATGACAGGATGCCAGAGCTGGATATAAAGCAGCTGGTTACGTACAGAGTGGTTAAAAAAACCACCCATTTTGACCGTTAATAACTCAAATGATAAACAACTGATTCATTTGTTCTTGCCTATTTCCTCACCAATTTGGGCACTACTTTCCTTACGGTTGGTTGATCTGTGTCTACGTGACTATCATTCAAATAAATAAGAAAAAAAAGTTGAATTTTTTTTGGTTCAGCCATAAATTTCAGCCAGGGGTCAGTTTTTAAGAATTACCGGAAAAGGTAGAATTTTCTCTTAGAGAAACAAGTAAAACTTACCGCGGTAATTTTTCGAGGTTAATGTTTTAGAAACTTGAGAACAAAATTAACCTTGGAAAAAAAGTGTTGCACAAAAATGTTAAATATTACATTAAATTTACCTTTCTACAGAGTAGGGTAATGTTTCACGTTTGTGTGCAACACTCATTTTACCATGGTAAATTAGCGGTAAATTTATAGTAAACTTTGTTCTCAAGTTTCTAAACAATTTACCTCGAAAAATTACCGCAGTAAGTTTTACTTGTTTCTCTATGGGTAAATTCTACCTTTACCGCTCGGTAATTCCTAAGAACTGGCCCAAGGTGGGCCATAAAGTAAGTAACTAATCAGTAACTAAATTGTTTAATTTAGAAAGTTACAGATATGAAACATAACTGGAATAAAAATTTTACAGCTTTTTTGAACGATAGCAAAGACCAGTGAATCAGTTTTTCATGCATACCTAGCTTGAGTTATTATCGATCAAAATCGTTTTGTTTTTTCGCCCACCCTGTATCTGTATGTACATATCTTTCCTCGAAAGCATGCACTACGTATAAAAAGTACCACCAACGTATACAAGCACGCCCAAATTATTATACTGACCTGTCATATAGGGAAACATTAACATTTGTATTTCTGTTTATTAACATCAATGAAGGGCAACAACAGCCAAGTCCGGCCACATCAACTACGGTTCAATCAGAATATCGTTTTTGATGACAAAATTTTCTCATCCACTGGTTTTTTTACACACGATACATAAAAAACGAACTGAAATTAGATACGTATAGTAGTTCCCGAAGTAAAAACTCATCATTATGTATGAATAATCGTTTCCGCTAAATGTGATATCACAAATGAAATTGATGCGACACGAATAAAAACGCTGTTATGCATTTGCGTATCTGTTGAACTGATTTTAATTAACTAAAATCACACTGTTTGCATTTCGAAATGTGTTCACATGTACATTTGTAGATTGTTTCTGTTTGCGTCTACAGTTGCTTCATCAACACGTACATACAGTAGTGAATGAAGCTACATAACACATGGACCAAAGTTGAATCAAGCGTTGAGCAAGTTGCTCCACTTTTGGTATTATCTTCGAATTATAAACCGTTTTGTGCGCCTTCAGTATCTACATACAATAGCACCGTAGGATCATGAAATCTTCAATAATAATTGTCCAACATTGTTCATATTTTACCCATGTTTATATCATGATTTTTTTCATGTTTTTGATCGCAGATTTAATAGGTATGTAGTTTAGTAGATCACGGACTGAACGTAAGTACCGGACCGCAGGCTGTGAAATGGTTGGGAAATTTTCGTCAAAGAGGGAGGAATTGACAGTTCTCAAGCCATTTTACCTACACCTTAGGAAACACTTTCTGAAAACGACAAAAATGAGGAATTCCACTTTTCCCATTTGGTCCGCTAGTGGTACAGAGTAATTTCTAACCGGTTCACTGTCGTTGGGCAATATCGTTAAGTCACCAATTCAGACACACCATCTTTTCAACTACACGATGTACTCGAGTTTTTCACTCAAATATGTATAAATAACTTGTTTCCTTTCGTGAGTAATTTGAGTTTGCTTTCTATTTATAAATACTGGTCACATTCTGTCCGCCTATTTACAGGCTGTTAGTAAGAGAAGCTGTTTCGTATGTAGCATTCATTATTGAACAATAAATAAAAATGCCCAAAGCATAAAGAGTTACTAATATGGTTCTTATTAGCGCTGATCGTAAAAAGTGAGAGTCCGAACCTTGAAGGCAAACTGATCTTGCATAAATCTATCAATTCATCATAAAACTCATCTTTGATCGTCATTCTATTTAACGTTTCGAAATGTAGTTTTCCGCAGAATGGGAAGAGGATGAAGAAGATGAAGTGGGTAATACTGTGGTATTACAAACAAATCGATAAGTAAAGTAGGTTCATGCATTCATTGATTCAAGGACGACAATAATGAAATCATACATAATCATATAAAACATGTGATGATTTGACACATAATATATCGTATACACAATACCATTGTTCAATTGTTTTTCACTATATGTTGTTCATTGCAATGTAGGTATGTAAAAGTACGGAACCAATCAAATCGGCTTAATCCAGCAATGTCCCAGAGAAGATACTGTTATAAAACTTTTCCACATAACTTGCCATGTACTAACAGTACGTATAAATGTAAGATAGTGCCACAATATTTTCGTTTTAGTTACATAACTATTGTCAACGATAAGTTTCACCAGAGTAAATTTCCCGTACAAAGTTAACAGTGTGCCCTTTTGTTTTGATAAACTTTTACGACGAAAAAAACAATCGAATTCCGAATTTTTATGTTCATAAAAAGTAAATTTATGGAGCCATGTGCATATTAGAGTGAATTATAATTTTTTCTAGAATGCAGGTGCCAAAAATTTTGTACAATTGGTGCACAGAAAATGATTTAAAAGATCTTATCTGCAGATGCTCATCCTTGACTTTCAAGCAACCTTTTTGAAGTCATGGACAGTGCTGGATATGCAAATTGATTTGCAGCATCTACAAAAAAACGTGTGTGGAAAAATAACTGTTCAAAAGTGTGCCAAAGCCAGAGTTTGGGACATGCAAGCAAAGAAAAATCCATCGGCCCTGAAACATTACGGCACGCGTGCATCAACCAAACACAAATATAATGTTTCATGGTTAACGGATATGTTCCTGTTTGCGTCTGAACGCATAATATAGGCTATAAAATTGCAAACTGAACATCGGAGTATATAGGGCAATTTGAATGAGTGAACAAATAGCAAATTCTGGAATGCTTGACATTTATGTCAACATTCATAATATCTGACTTCATAATGAGTGTATAGAGGAAAAGTACATACATAGGCAAAAGTCGGGAGGAGAATCAAAAAACATGTAAAATGTCAGAAGTTTACAACGAAAATATAGGCAAACTGCATTTTTAACAGAAATAAGGTAGAAAAAATCCAAGAACTGCAAAAACGTTAACAACTGACAAGTTCAAAAACTACATTTTTAGGATAATTTGTGTTTCAACAGCCTTTGAAATGTTCTTTTTATCAGATGATGATCACCAAGATCTTAACCTGATTAAATTAATCAAAAGTTAGTGGATACAGAATCACAACAACTACGATGATGGCAGTTGGTAATTAAGTCTCAAGAGTCAGAAACAGTGCAGTTTAACGAATATTAATAAATAAAAGTGGATTTTTTTTATTTACACAGTTAGCGTAATTTAGAAGACTGTGTTCCATAATGGGATTTAATCGAAGATAAACGGAACAAGAGATAACGAACAGAAAAATACAGCAAGCGCTCTGATGTAGCACATGAACAAAACTCAAGATTAATACTGAGTTCGTAAATGTATAACGTTTAGAACAGGATAAGACAGCAACATTAATAGTTTACCGTTTCAGATTGAACTAAAATAAATAAATAAAGAGCGTCGGTTAACGATACAGTTCATCACCAACCAAGCAATTATGATCGTCGGACAATGAAATAATACAGGGTGGCTAATTAACAAGTAAAACTACGATGATAGCCTGGCGATCTCGGCTTGGATATTCTCCCTTGCCCTTTGCTCGTACGATTCACGGAATACGGCAGTGGCAAAAATGTTGGGGATTTGCAGAAACATCTTGAGCACCTGTGTGAGTGAGTGAGTGAGTGAGTGAGTGAGTGAGTGAGTGAGTGAGTGAGTGAGTGAGTGAGTGAGTGAGTGAGTGAGTGAGTGAGTGAGTGAGTGAGTGAGTGAGTGAGTGAGTGAGTGAGTGAGCACCTGTGTGAGTGAGTGAGTGAGTGAGTGAGTGAGTGAGTGAGTGAGTGAGTGAGTGAGTGAGTGAGTGAGTGAGTGAGTGAGTGAGTGAGTGAGTGAGTGAGTGAGTGAGTGAGTGAGTGAGTGAGTGAGTGAGTGAGTGAGTGAGTGAGTGAGTGAGTGAGTGAGTGAGTGAGTGAGTGAGTGAATTTCTTAGCCACCTTTGTTCGGCCTTCGGCGTACGCTTTATCATCGATATGGCTGTATTCTCTACGAATCTGATCAGCGTAAGTCAAATAATCTGCAAGTGAGTGTGTTCTGGCAAACACGCGTAATCAAACTAAGTTAATAAAAAAAACGTTGAAAGTTGTTAACAGAACTTTCAAAAAGTTAGTCACTCCTTCACTCCCTCACTCACTCACTCACTCACTCACCTTCCTTGCTGCCTCCCAGAATGGCCATGTCAAAGTCAAGGAAGTAGTGAACATCATCTTCTCCCGTTTTATCCTTGTGGGAATGGGCCTCGGTGCAGTGGTTAATGGTCGCTTCGATCAACGTAGCGATGTACGTGGCCTGCATATCAGTGAGTGAGTGAGTGAGTGAGTGAGTGAGTGAGTGAGTGAGTGAGTGAGTGAGTGAGTCAGTCAGTCAGTCAGTCAGTCAGTCAGTCAGTGACTGATTGAGCGAGTGAGAGAGTGAGAGAGTGAGTGAGTGAGTGAGTGAGTGAGTGAGTGAGTGAGTGAGTGAGTGAGTGAGTGAGTGAGTGAGTGAGTGAGTGAGTGAGTGAGTGAGTGAGTGAGTGAGTGAGTGAGTGAGTGAGTGAGTGAGTGAGTGAGTGAGTGAGTGAGTGAGTGAGTGAGTGAGTGAGTGAGTGAGTGAGTGAGTGAGTGAGTGAGTGAGCGAGCGAGTGAGTGAGTGAGTGAGTGAGTGAGTGAGTGAGTGAGTGAGTGAGTGAGTAAGTGAGTGAGTGAGTGAGTGAGATAG
This sequence comes from Daptonema setosum, assembly GCA_964036265.1. Lineage (NCBI taxonomy): Eukaryota > Metazoa > Nematoda > Chromadorea > Monhysterida > Xyalidae > Daptonema > Daptonema setosum. The sequence goes on from OZ038445.1 coordinate 12,906,435, forward strand.
TGAGTGAGTGAATGAGTAAGTGAGTGAGGGAGTAAATGACTGAGTGAGTGAGTGGGTGAGGTCACTTACCTGGTCCATAGTGGTTTCATGAGTGAATTCGCGGAACTTTTCTGATGACTTAATCTCATTGTCACCAGCTTTCGAATCATGTACAATGCTGAAATAAAGAGCAAATACAGATATTACGAGTATTTTATAACATACACAAATTATAACAACAACATTCGCATTGGCAAAAAAGTTGAGAAAAGTGAATCAATTTCTGTCGTAGCTAAATAAAAAGTTTTTAAATAAAATATTCAGGGATAGCATATAGCCAGCAACACATAGAAAAATCTTTTTAACGATAACAAATTTTATAAAAAAAGCATCCCACTCACTCGTGAAAGAAAATAGCGACGGCGCATGCGAATCTGTCTTTTAATGAATCCTTATGACAGTCGTAGTGCTGGAACATCTGGTGCAGGTGCTCGAGTGTGTGGTAGTGGCGATGGGGCTCCGTGTACGCCGCCATGATTCGATCCCACATAAAACCATACATCACCATCATTCATTACTTTAAAAGTTCATCGCCTAAACATTGAAAATTTTCCTAACACGTATGATTTAATTGTTCATACTTCAGTATTCATTTTTTGAGTTCTGTCTTTTATAAAACGGAAAAAATCAGTTGCCTGAACCAACCAATTGACAAAAAGCAATCTATTTGCGCGCTTTTTTGATTGAATTAGCTTGTTAAACCACTGGGTTTGTTGAGTTATATGTGAACTTGATTCGAGAATGAACTGGCGAACATGGTACACACCAACAGACATGGTACATACAGACTAAGTGTCTGAGTACCTAACAGACCAACCAACCATTTTGTCCGAACGTCTTCCACCACAAAACTGGTCAGATCGGCCCATCGTTCCTGCAACTCGGCTTTCACGGCCGGGTCCACTTCCGACATTTTAATGTTTCCGTTTCCACAATTCCAGGATCCGCAATAACGAATAGCTGAAACAGATGCTGATAATGAAACATTAGTTTGTAAGACAATCCAATCGAGATTGTTATTTATTTGACGAACATTTTATCGACTGAGCTTGATGACTGGGCTGGATGACCGACTTAACGAGTTGCACAGATAAATTTGCTAGTTTATTCATATGAACGTGTAGTATATGGATGGAAATTTGGATTCAAATTCTGAATCGAATGAAAAGTCATCCGTTCAATGAATTAAAAAAACCCACCCAATTTTAAAATCTAGATACCAACAAAATAGCAACAACAACAATAACAACAACAACAACAACAACAACAACAACAACAACAACAACAACAACAACAACAACAACAACAACAACAACAACAACAACAACAACAACAACAACAACAACAACAACAACAACAACAACAACAACAACAACAACAACAACAACAACAACAACAACAACCACAACAGACAATAGCGGAAGCTGTTCAACCAAGCAAGTGCCGCGTTAATAAGATAAGAGTTTGCACTTTTCACGGTTTGTTTACTTTTCCCAATAAAATAGTTTTACGTCTTACGACGTGCATATAGTACATATAGTACATATAGTACATATAGTACATATAGTACATACTGTATGGATGAGTGGCACAATGAAACGTAAATATACAGAAAATTGAAATTTTCTAAATAAATATGAACAAACAAAGCATATATTTTTTATCCTTAAAAAACATGCCTACTGAAATATTCGGAATAACCGGCAACAAATGTCTTCCAGATAAACAAATGGAACGAAAAAAAACAGTGATACATAGTCATTCAAGCAAAAGCTATGGAGTGTTTTGACGATTTTATTCCGCAGTCTGCAAATTTTCGGTTCGGTTACAAAATGTACACAGATTTTTATATTCTGCTGATTCAGTTTGCCAACATTTATGTGATGAAAACCATCACAGGACTAGAACGCCTTCTATAAACAGTGTTCAAACAAGATCCGTTGTTGGTAGCCGAACAAACTTTAACAGGTTAAGAGAAGTGAGCCTCAAAATAGTAAATGTTCAATAGTGTTCCGAGTTCGACAAAACTATTTTAGTTAACTCGAAGTTGAAATATCGTAAGAATCAACTTCATACTGCTTTCCGGAAACATGTACCGTTTACCATATGATCGCACCGATAACTTGTCTAAAATCAGCATTTCACCATCAATCGTCAAATCGGTCGCATTACAACTAACCATAACATTATCATGTGCATAATATCTAAACGTTATATAATTTAACGCCTTTAGCGGATCAATTACCGCATGAAAATATGTGATTTTCAGTTATTTAAAGAGTGAATTACGTGGTGGTTTCAAAACTAATTAAATTAACAAATCAAACTTTATTATACTTGCAATTTCATGTTGGTTCAATTAATTTTTGTCCAATTTAGGGAAAATAATTTTAATCAGTATTCTGGACTGGAGACTTTGCCCAGAAGTCTTAAAGAAATCAACGAATCTTTCTGACATAAAACTTCCAGCAAGCACTATAAGCTGTAATTGGGCACTTGCTAAAATATACATGTCGAGGCAGTCTGCCGAAGCAAGAGTTCTGTGGCACTGCACAACTCAGCATACCAGGTGAAAAACATGTCGGGTTCCATGTGCGTATTTGATCCATGGATTCGTATCCATCCAATGGCATCACTAACGGACGAGGGAGGAACCAACAAGTGCACGTACCTTTCTTTGACATTTCCAAGAAGTTTAAGTTATCTTTTAAGACATACAGGTAGATGACAGATAGATAGACCTGTATGACCTCAAAACAGCTCATATACCCTACCTGAAAAATGTATGATTGGCTCGTCCGCCAGTGAATGGCAATTGGCATTGACTTGAACTGTATGACATTTCGTGTTCCTATTGATTCCACATTGCCGGTGACATGGGACAACGTTCATTTTAACGAGTTAAGACTGCCTGGCCGTCAAATGTTTGTAATTAATGTGGCAGGCATCAAGTGCCAGCAGCAGCTGCAGGGCCAGGCTCACTCGTGGAAAACAAGTGCACACAGAACATACAAATTAATCATTTTGCCAACGTTGAAAATTCGAAGTTTTAACTTGGATGTGAGGAAACTAAAATGTGAGTGAGACAAGGACTTACGAGAGCTTTCTTCCGGTTCGACCCCTGCTGTGTTGGTGCCTGAACCTGACCAAGTCACACTTTTGCAGTCACCACAGCAGAACCGAGACAAAAGCACGGTGATACACTTTTATGATGAGCTACATAAATAGCCTCACTAAAGGAAGTTACCATCTCCATGTACCAATAGCGGACGGTAAGAAGTGGGAAAAAAGAAATTTCCCCTCTTTGGCGTTTTCAAAATGTAGAATTTTTTCTGTGAGGTGTACGGAAATAGCCTACTTTCTGCCCATTCCCCCTTCTTTGAAAATATTCCCCGCCCTCTGGTGGATTACCTTGTAGTTAAAAAAACTCTCATAGGTATGCGATAAAAATAAAACATTTGGTCTGACAAGAATGGAAGGATTTGTGTATACATGCAAGCAATGTTGTGTTATTGCATGCATAATACGTTCAACCAACATAACAGAAATGGTGGCGGATTGACTGAGTGAACGATACTGTTAATCATACGCTGTAAGCATTCGGCAAATGTTCAAATTGTTTAATATTCTTCATTGCTTATTCACTAAAGAAACTATTTTTTTAAGAAATGAAATATGTCAAACATATTCTGTATACAAAGGTAAGCAACGATTTCAATTTTACTGAGATACTTCGGCGAAAGTGGTGCCCATTCAGCGAAGAAATGCTTTACTTTTTCCTATATCCACATCCAAACAACCAAAGCTAATCTGCTTATGAGCTGCAAAATTATGAGATGATGTTATAGCAGATTACAGTTATTGTATAATTATTAACCAGGAAGCTGTGAAACATTACGTTATTGGGTACATACGATGGCATTGAACGCGTGGCCACATCAGTCGGAGCGAGTGGGCTGGCCAGCCCTGTCTATGTGGCATAGGGCATTAGCGGGCGAGAAGGCAAAGGCAAAAGTAGAGTGCCCCCGTTTTCGGCGGGTTGAAGTGCAATTTGTTCTCTCAGGTGCAGGGAAAATAGCTTCAAAACGGCCAATTCCCCCTCTTTTGAAAAAAATTCTTTCCCGTTTGGAGGATTCGCTCGTCCGACAGTCGCATGGTGTAAAAGCGGGTGGAGAGCATAGGCTATCGGGAAATCATATTTCTTCAAGTTCTCGAACAGCTAAATAGCCAGTTCCGTGAGAAGACCGTAAATGAAAGGGACAACTCGTTTTTTCGTGAAGTTTTTCATTGTTTGCTCGTCCGTCCGTGTCACTGGGGTCCGTTTTATGTTTACCCACTGGCAGACAAGCTAATCTTCCAAAGGGAATGGAATTTCGTCGAACTCGAAGAGGGGGGAATTAGCAGTTCAAGGTCATTTCACCCTCACCACAAGAACAAATTCTACTTTTTTGAAAACGTCAAAGAGAGGGAAATTCCATTTTCTCCACTATTTCTCGTCCGCTAGTGTAAGATCCTATGTACACACGTCTGATGTTCCTCCAAGTAATCGACCATATCCTAATCACATCGGTCGCATTGGCATGACACATTTATATCATGGTATTATTAATACAAAAACGAACATTATCCGACTGTTCATTCTAAATTTACTATCACTAGCGGACGACAAGGAGAAGAGGTGGGAAAAGTGCAACTCACCTTTTTGGTGAATAACAGGAAGGTGAACTTGTTCCTCAAAATGGTATTAAAATGACATAAAAAATCAATCGATTGCCCTGCCCTTCTTTGAAGAGAAATCGCATGTAGAATATGTGACTGAAGGAATGCAAGTGTGACTGAACGAATGCAAAAGTGAGTGAAACAATGCAAGCGTGACTGAATTGAAAAAGAAGGTGACTGAACGAATGAAAGTGTGACAGCACGATCGTAAGTGTGACTGAACAAAAACAATTGTGACTGGACAGAAAACAAATGTGACTGAACAAATGCAAATGTGACTGAACGATCGTAAGTGTGACTGAACAAAAACAAGTGTGACTGACGAATGCAAATGTGACTGAACGAATGATATATGATAGACAGAGTGGTAGTGTGACCAACTGTGACTCAGGGTGGATAGTCATTGGGCAGACATTCTTCTAACAGACGGCAATTATGTACAGGTTTACCTGCAGTTTTTTTTACAAAATTGTAGCTGTTTCGGAAACGGCCTTTATGATTTGGATCAAAAATTTTGGAAGCTCCTCCTCAGTTTATTCAAGAAAGTCACTTACTGAATGAATGCCGAGATGTTTTGTTGAGGAAAGTATTAGTATAATGACTGTTTCAGTGAAGTGTATGGCAGATTTCATGTCGATTGTCAACATGCTTTTTTATTAATGTGTACAGCTTACTGTATTCACATTCTATTATTATTCCTCAATACAAGTACAGTAATCTCTCTCGTTCTCCATTTACCATCACTGCATTAGCCTTTAACTTATTACCTCAAGAAGTTATTGATTTAAGTAAAACTGCATTCAAAAAATTTATCTCTAAAAGTAGTTTCGTACATGATTTTATTGGTCAACTTTTCAAACGTGGAATACCTGATTCATCTCATATCGTTAAAATTCTGGATTTGTGAACATTTACACACATTTTCGTTACTATTTTCAGATCATCTAGGTTGTTGGCTGTCCTTGTCATCTATTTTTGATGCTTGCTCTCAACCAGTGTCTGTTATTATACTTACACGAACGAATAAATAAAATAAAATAAATTCACAACTTTTTGTCGACTCGGTTGTTGCATTTATATTGATATACTGTTTATATCTCCCTTTTTTACGTGTAGAACCAAAGTTAGGACTTTGAAGCATGCCCAGCATACTTGTTGTAGCTTATTGATATGTGTGTACATATATGTTTTTCTATTCTATTTTTGAACCATCAAACTAATAATTAGGTACATCAGATAATTCAATTACATATTTGATGCTAATTGAAATATACGCATTCCTACATATGTAATAATAGGGTAATAAAACGAGAGTAGATACGTACATACATATGTACTTACATACATATGCCACCAAAGCATCATGTATCAACATCATCCACCCACTGTATTATGTACCAACATAAAATCAAAAGGACAACAAGGGTTGGCTAACCCGTCGATATATCCCTTTCATGTGGAATTTAAGTTTTTTTATGTGCAAACTGAAGACATTTTAAACTTATTTCAAATTGGCCGATTCCCCGCTGTTTGGATAACAAAGTTACGCTTTTTTTCAAAGTTGACTCAACCGCCGAAAGCAGTGAACCTGTTGAACCACAATTCAGAGATGTGGATTAATGGATTGCGATAAAATACACACGTACACTAATTTTGTTTGTTTGATAAAAGGTTAGATGTTCAGCGAACGTACTATTTTTGTACATACTTACTGTCATAAACTCATTAAAACTCTTCCCACTCATTTATGGCTTTTACATCACACAGTACCCACTCATCGAATGAATAATCCATTGACACTGTGCCCTGTGGGTTAAACTCAGATTTATGGATCAGTACGTTTGATCTTCCACGCCAACTGGATGTCACCATAATAAATATGGCTTTCCATCAGTATCTTCAACTTAATCAGCCTCAACTCTCTCACTCAATCACATACTCACTCACTCACTCACTCACTCACTCACTCACTCACTCACTCACTCACTCACTCACTCACTCACTCACTCACTCACTCACTCACTCACTCACTCACTCACTCACTCACTCACTCACTCACTCACTCACTCACTCACTCACTCACTCACTCACTCACTCACTCACTCACTCACTCACTCACTCACTCACTCACTCACTCACTCACTCACTCACTCACTCACTCACTCACTCACTCACTCACTCACTCACTCACTCACTCACTCACTCACTCACTCACTCACTCACTCACTCACTCACTCACTCACTCACTCACTCACTCACTCACTCACTCACTCACTCACTCACTCACTCACTCACTCATTTAATCACCGTCTCGCCCATTTAGTCACACCCTCTCACTAACTCATACTTCCACACTCCTACATACATATGTACTATGTAGTTCAGTCATCCGCTCATTGCCTCCCTTGATGGCATGATATGGCATTAAGACCCGTTGATGTCACGACAATGCAAAGCCCATTGTTTATCTTCACTATCTGGTAGTAAGCTCCTCATCAGCTACCGTATATTTAATTATCCTGAACTAGACTGAAATGTGCAATGTGTGTGAAATGTGCTTCGCTAACCGGACCGAGCTAACGGTTGACTTCTTCTGATGGTTTCAGAAGTTGTGTTGATTTGAATGAAGGTACATATTCAGGGTAAGAACGTTTCAAATTGGTTCTGGTATGCTTGCATGATTGTTCTATGAATGTCGGTTATGAACATGGCCCTATTACGAATGCCTAATTTAGTACGGCAGGGTATAGAGTAGTTCCGGGTCATACGTATGTACCTACATAACTCTTCCTGTCCGGACATCTGGAATCGTTTATTTAGAGTACATACCTAATTTGCTATATTTGATGTAACATTTGTTCATAAAGTTATAACCCGTATGCATTACTGTTCCACAAGCTTCAGTAAATGTATTCCGTACACGTGTTACGGTACTTAGAAGATGCGAACCCGGTTACTATATACAGTATGTATTTGGTAATGAGTAGCAATTCAGAGATGTACTGTAAGCAAGTGATTGTCCCACAAAATCATTTTTTTTTATACACAGCAGTTCATTATCAATATGTTAACATTGAAGTTTATGTTGGTATTCGAACTGGATTTATCTATTGTACTTAAAAAACAAACATATTATCGTTATTATTCATAACATCATTACTGTTAATGTAGGTAAACTTCCCCAATCGTTTTTTTTTGGTTTAGTGGCTACAAAACATATATGTATACAATTTAAAGTGGTTTACATGTACATAATTAAGGTTCAAAACTTGAATGGTGACAAAATCACATTGACTTGTCACATATTCATCGAATAAATGCGAAGTCACGATAATGGGATAAACCAATTACTGTATTTGTAATTTTTCAATTACATACGTATGTATTCTAGATTAGAAATTTTCAAAAAAACTGGATGAGCACTAGACGATCTTGGTTGAGTCAACGTCGCCTGTATCATACTGTATCATCATCAAAGGAATCGAACGAACGCAACATTCTCTTTTCAGCATTCTGAGTTTCAACTTTTTACTTATGATAAAATGAACGTATTAATAGATTGCAACAATTTAGAACAATTATTGTTATCTTGCTAACTTATTTAGAGAAACAGTTTCGAAAACAAAAACTATCAAGACTTTTCCTAAGGCGTTGTCCATTAACATCCGACGTGTTACATACCTATGTATGTATGTATATAATGGACTTAACGACCGGTTTAGTTAATCGATCCTACCTTGTTTGTTTGAATGTCTAATCGAAACAAAAAATCCTAATCTCCCTCGTGTCTGTGAAGTGACATAATGACATACATTCGTGTCTCGATTTGATAAATCACTGAGTGAAACACATGGATTTGATTAACATGTTGTTTCAAACCAGTATTAAGGTGTCTGTATGAAGTTTCATTGTGGGCATATTGAACGGATGTACGTACATATCATATTCGATCACATTAATAATGAACATCCACCCACTACAGGATAACACTTTGCTTGTTTCACAAACTGCAATGTTTCTATAAGTATTCTATGATGCCATTCGCCAGTGTTTCGTTTTCAAAATCGATTTCTCTAATGAAACTAAGCTATAGATGAACAGTATTACTACCACCTACATACATACATACATGTATACCATATTTTCTCGATAGATTCTGTCACTTTCGAAACAAGCACTGCTTGATACAACAAAATCAGGCCTAAATTTCCATACCCGTTAATAGTAATGTATCATAGTAGTAAACTAAACTTCATATTAACAAACCAGAACCAGTAGTATTTAGCCCTTCAACTGACTAATCATTCGGTTAAATCACCCATAATAACAAAGCAAAGTCTGTTACTCTCTTGAGCTACATAAATGTACATACCGTACTTGCTGATACTTAGTACTTATGTGAGCCTGTATTGATAATGTTCATGGATACACTGATGGTATGTATATTTGCTACCAGTCAGGCATGTAAAGTTCGGTCAGAAATTTTTGTTAACCCGAAGTTTTAACATCGTAATCCTTTTGGTGCGCATTCAATATCGGCGCGCGTTCAAACTAAACCTGGACAACACACTAATATTTTTTTATAAAAAAGCCCAACCCATTAATCGTACGGTGAAAGGTTTTCAGAATGTTTTTAACAAGATACCCTCCCTGCCCAAGCTGTATAGAAAGTCAGTGTGATGACGATGGCATGTCTACATTTTCAACTAACGACATTATCAAACTGTATAATATAAACTAAAGTTTGATATCAACTAATCTATTTTTGAAAGTTCATCGATTTCTCCCTAGTCATAACCCATTAGTGTGATAGCATTTGCAGCATATCTATATCTATTTATATGTATATTAGAGATGTTAATTCTATTCAAAGAAGTTGAAAACTGACAAAGTTCATTGTTCGTTTATTTCTGTACAATGTTTTGCGGTAAAAGCAAAAGTGCCACCCTCGAACCACGCATTTGTTTATTCCATGCCTGACCCACGCTAATCAAATGTCCATGCTATGCTCGCAATACAGTATACAAAAACTTAAATTAATTTTTATTCGAAAAATAACTGTTTAACCTACGCATATTTGGCTACATTCGTCTATTAAAGTAGAAGTAAAGTAGAACTATCATCGCTAATTTGTATATAAACATGCACAAATTCATGTCCCAAAGATTCTGTTGAACAGTTGATATGTAACTTTTCTAACCCAGGTAACATCAACCTGATTGCATGTTGGATATGTACATACATAGAGTACATTTCGGTTAACTATGTAGACTCAAACAGGCGGCTTTCAATGTGTTCTTATAGAGTTCATATAGAGTTCGTAAACTGCTTTCCTTCTTTGGTAAGTAGGAAGATGTAAAACATAAAGTAACAAAAAATAGACGAAACTCCTGTCCACGTTTTATTAGTAAAATGTGTACATGTTTATTTCAGGTAATAATGAACGCGATGCGAGCAGTACTGGCAGTAATACTGGTGGTGTGTCTGCTGGGCCAGGTGAATTCGTCCATGTACTACCGATACTGGAAGGTTCCTGATGACTGGGTGCCACAAGAGGCTGATATACAGGTATTTGTCATGTACCATTTACCTTTTAAATTAAACACAATAATTAAGTTTAGACCTACATACATGTACATAGTATAAACCAGTAAACCAACGGCCATTACGTTACATAAGTTTGGTAGAAATTATACCTTATAACAGTTAAATAAGTTTTTTATTGAAAATTCATACAACGGAATGGTTTGAAAGTCTTGTTCCGGCCTTTTTGACCATTGAACAGTGATCAGAGAGGCCAAAACAAGAACACCAAACCATGAACTCTCGTTCACTCAAAAACACCTTCAGAAACACTTTTGTACTGTGGAAGTTTCACCATGGAAAGTTCAGTAAGATTAGGTTATTCGCAATAATTTTGCGAGTTTAGTTTTAATTTTGTGTAACTAAGTACCTGCCAACCCGACCCAACTTAGATACATCGGTCATTACAGGCGTCTCAGTTCCGCGAATCACGACGATCGGTGGCCGATATGGACGAGTCGACGGACGAGTCTGCCAATGGTGATCTTCTGGCTGAGATACTGCAGAATGAAGCGATTAGGACGACTGTGTCTGACTGATTCGGTTTTGGACGGCATAATTTTGTTTGGGTTACTGTACCACATATAACATAATAGAGATACATATCGACATTGAAAACAACATGAATCACTTTGAGATAACACTAAATTACCGTTGTGTTCCTATGCACGTACAGTACATACTGTACTTATGACCTGTGAACAAGGATTGAATGCAAAAACTCGTACGACGAACGGATTGAATGTTACCAATCGAATAAACGAAAAACACATATTTTGTTTCCCATATGAATTTAGGTCAAAATGTTAACTCATAAAATCAAACCCACTTCACAATATCATTTTTTGAATTTTATTTTTAACAACGACTGTTTTGTGGGCGAGGGTTATGACATTGATTTGTATTCCTAAGTTTGCTGTTGTTTCCTACTACTACTACTATTTCGTTCTAGATCTAAGTACAATGCACAACACCTCTCATCGCTCGTATAGTATTTTCATACGGCGGTTTATATTTGGTATGATCTTTGGTATCACGAAATTCGACGATCCAATGATTTTTTCAAGTTCGAATAAATACCGGAGGCAAATGACATTCTGTTATTACTTTAGACTTGAAAAACTCAATGGATTCGAAACAGGAAGTTTTTATTTAATAAATACAGAATCAGCATAGCAAACATCAAATTGAAATCATGGTCTGATCTGCTTGCAAGTCTTGACACGAGTTTATTTGGTGTAAGGCTCCGAGTAAGGCTCGTTGGAAGACGGCTAAATAACAAACTCAGATAGGCCCAAGTTCAGTTATCTATATGTACGTGTTTCAAAATTGCCTATGTTCATAAAAGAAGAAAACGGAACAATCGTTGAAATACAAACTTCGAAATTAAAAACGAAAAAAAGCTGTGAAATAACCTGTGACCAGCTCGGACTGGCTGGCTCACCGTACTGATCGTTGGAAGGCTGTAAGCCATCGGTTTATCACAGTTCATCACTCACTCACTCACTCACTCACTCACTCACTCACTCACTCACTCACTCACTCACTCACTCATTCACTCACTCATTCACTCATTAACTTACTCACTCACTCACTCACTCACTAACCTGTGACCAGCTCGGACTAGCTGGCTCACCGTACTGATCGTTGGAAGGCTGTTAAGGCATCGGTTTATCACAAATCATCACTTACTCACTCACCACTCACTCACTCACTCACTCACTCACTCACTCACTCACTCACTCACTCACTCACTCACTCACTCACTCACTCACTCACTCACTCACTCACTCACTATCTCACTCACTCACTCACTCACTCACTCACTCACTCACTCACTCACTCACTCACTCATTCACTCACTCACTCACTCACTCACTCACTCACTCACTCACTCACTCACTCACTCACTCACTCACTCACTCACTCTCTCACTCACTCACTCACCCACCCACCCACTCACTCACTCATCCATTAACACACCTGATTCCAACTTGGTTGCTGAACGCCATAACTGTCACTGGTTGACTGTACTACCGGTGTCAAATAATCGGACTTGTCTGGACAGGCGCAATAACGGGCATCATTACCCGGTGGACCTGTCATCAATTATTCAATTTTAATTTTTAATTTATCAGTTTTTCTGTATTTTTTGTTATTTTGTTATGTTATTATATTTGTTTTAGGTGAATTTGTAAATATCTTGTAATTTTATCACTAAATTTTTATATTTTATGAAGGCGGACTGAGCCCGAAAACCAACCTCTTGGTCCAGGGTATCCAGTCTCACCATTTCGTCCCGGTATTCCATTTATTCCATTAATACCGCGCAGTCCCGAAATGCCCTGAGGTCCGCTGTATCGAACACTTTTGCCTGGTGTTCCCGGCACACCTGATGGACCACGTGACCCTTGCGTACCCTTTTGACCTTGAACAAATACATAATCTACATGAATCAGCATTGAACGTTAACAAACTCTGAGAACATTACAATTATCAGATATTCAATATGGAAATAATGAGGTGGGCTGATGGGCTAACCCTTTTCTCCTCGTCCTCCAACGACGTCTTCACCCTTGAGGCCGGGACGACCCGGTTTTCCAGGAGGTGCTCTACCACCCTGAGGTCCCGGGTAGCCAACAGCTCCATTCTGCCCATTTTGGCCCTGTGGCCCGGGTGTTCCCTTGTAGCCCGGCTCTCCAGCAACTCCATTTTGACCCTGATATCCGGCCGGACCTGAATACATTTTTACTTGTTCTCCTTCATTACTCAAGCCAACAGGGCACACCAATACAGTATCATATCCGAATGGTGTTTTGTAGTAGCCAGAAAGGTTGAATAAACTGACGGGTAAAGGTAGAAACCCAAGAGACAACTTGTATTGATGTGTGTCTTAAGTGAGATCTGGAACTCAGGACCACCAGTTTCCGAAGCTGACGGCCTAAGCACTAGACTAAACAGGCGACAAAGCACTACGAATGATAACATCATTTTAAATAAACAACTGGTTTTGGTTTTTTTTCGTTGAACTGACTGATGGTATAAACGAACCTTGAGGTCCTTGAGGACAGATGACACACGGCCAAGTGACCTGTTCGGGTTCAGAATCGGGTCCGGGTTCGCCCTTTGAACCGTCAAACCCCTGAATTACGAAAAAGTCTGTCAATGATTTGATCAGTCGGTAAAAAATATAGTAAAAAAACATACATGTAAAAAAGAGATAATAAGTTAACCAACATCTTCCCCTGGCCATCCATCCTGTCCGTTTTCTCCTGGATCTCCAGGAGGACCAGCTGGACATTGGGACGGGTCGCAATCTCAAATTAAATCATAAGTCACTCATTTATTTCTCTCAAATTGTTTTTATCGAACACTTTATCACGAATATAAAAACCAACTGCACTGCTCCTCTTGCCAGACAGGAGGGGAATTGAGGGCCTCTGACTGCCACTGAGGCTCATAGGGAGCTGGATTGTACGGAGCGGGAGTCGGGTTGTACGATGAAGGAGTAGGGTTGTAGGGTGAAGGAGTAGGGTTGTAGGGTGAAGGAGTAGGGTTGTAGGGTGGAGGAGTGTTGTACGACTGAAAACCAATTTTTAAGTCAATCAGTTGTGCTACATAATCCATGATCAAAAACTTTATTCAAGAAAGTTTATTTAGTCATGTGAAAATTATTGCCTATACACTGATGAACCTTTCAGTGTTTTGTACATAGATAGTAACATAAACTAACGGGAAAAGAAGGGAAATTGTTGATGTTAGACGATGGTTTGTTATACGGCGCTGGTGTGGGGTACGGATCCTGAATAGCATTCTACATACATAAGTAGTTTTGAATGGAATTAATCACCGCTTGATGTTTATCAGTTTACAATCAAAACCTCAGAACAAAACAAGGCCAAATAATTGTTCTGCAGCAAAACTAACTGAGCTCACACAACTTTGATACATATTCATCAAATTCAGTATTTTACCTGAGTTGATGGAAAGTTGTTGACGGCCGCCGGAGCGGGCCACCGATTCGAACTGATTGATTGCGATCCCGGGAAATTGGTGGCGGGATCCGGCCAGTTGCTGGGATTCGGTGTTGGATAACCCTGTAACTAGGTAAATGCTGGAATCAATATATAGCGTTCATGATACTACACATTGTTTATATGGAACTGATTACAACTTTTCGTTACCTGAAAGATGCGTATGTACTCATTATTTTGTGTTTTATTCATCGCAACTATCCGCTTTTGTTTCAGACGTTTCGAACATTATTATCACGTTTTGTGTTTCATAAGAAGCAAAAACAACTTGTTTTATTTCAACGATTGCTAATGAAAAAATGTAAGCATACCAACTCTCGTAGATGGATTGGTATTGGCAAACTGGTTGCTGTTGTATCCATCGGTTGTCGGTGACGGATAACCCTGTATTTACACAAAATAGCTCACTTTTACTCACTCAATATTTCACTCACTCACTCACTCACTCACTCACTCACTCACTCACTCACTCACTCACTCACTCACTCACTCACTCACTCACTCACTCACTCACTCACTCACTCACTCACTCACTCACTCACTCACTCACTCACTCACTCACTCACTCACTCACTCACTCACTCACTCACTCACTCACTCACTCACTCACTCACTCACTCACTCACTCACTCACTCACTCACTCACTCACTCACTCACTCACTCACTCATTCACTCACTCACTCACTCACTCACTCACTCACTCACTCACTCACTCACTCACTCACTCAATCACTCACTCACTCACTCACTCACTCACTCACTCACTCACTCACTCACTCACTCACTTATTCACTCACTCACTCACTCACTCACTCACTCACTCACTCACTCACTCACTCACTCACTCACTCACTCACTCACTCACTCACTCACTCACTCACTCACTCACTCACTCACTCACTCACTCACTCACTCACTCACTCACCCACTCACCTGAGTCTGTGGGCTGGATCTTGAGTACGGACTTGCTGAAGGTGAAGCGCCTACTACATTACCTGATGGATTGTTGCTATTGTAGTTGTTGTTGTTGATGTTGTTGTTGTTAGCAATATTTCGATCGGTACCATACGGTAACGGTGTAGTTGGGTTCGACCACTGAGCCGTGAGCACGGTTGTTTTATGCTGCATGGGTAACCGTTACCGAAACCTTACATACGTTAGAAATGGTGCAATCAGAAAAAGTTACATTTTGCGGAAGTTTTTTCGGGAAAACCTATTATTTATAATTTTTTTAAATAGATATAAAAAGGTATGTGCTCAAAACATTTACTGCAAATAAGTTTAAATGATTTTTTTCTGACTTCTTAACTTCTTACTGGAACTTAAACTAACCAATGCTAATGGAAATGGTATAAAATATGAGATGGGAATGTTTAGCGTTAGGTAACAGACAACCGTAAAACGAAATTTGAAGCGGACCGGTTAGCAGAAGTAATGGAAAGCGAAGCGGTTATAGTAAATAAACTTCGCAAAGTTTAAAACGACCGTATTAGTTTATAAAAGGGAGACAACTATGTAATTACACCTCCAGCTCCAACTGAGCAGTTCTAAGACAATCTGTCAAGAAAACTGTTTTTGTTGATGCCAAAATAATTAATGGTTGGTTTATCGTACCCCTTCACGATCTCTGGACGTTCGTTGGGGTGGTCGGATAGAGGGTCGGTGGCCAACGACGAACATGTCCGGGTGAGAGGAAGGCGGCGCCGAGTTACTACGAATCAACACCCGGTTTTTAGAAGCATCGATCTGTAGATAAAGCAAATTAAACTGGTTGAAAGACAGAAGAAGGGGAGGCATCAGGCAAAGTGGAAGGGACACATGAACAAGTGACGGAAACACGATCAGACACAAGACGGCATACGAACATACCGACAGGTAAACTTAATGTGGATGAAACAAGTGCGCGAAACATGTAAATGCTGCTTTCGCAATACAGTAAAAGTGTACACGATTGACCAAACAGCTGTTTGGGATAAAGTTCACTAAAATCGGCGACTGTTTCAAGTGTGCAGATTACAATATGTAGACAGACTATACCTTGATACAATACCCCTTTGTCATTTTGCTGTAAATCAGGAGGGGGGGGGGGTAGGGACAAGGAGAAAATGTGATCTACCATAACCGTGTAAAGTGATAGGACTTCTAGAGTACCAACAACCTGTTGCTGTGGGACACCCTGTGTATTAGGGACACCCTGTGTGCTGGGGACACCATCTACCAAAGGGGCACGCAGGTACACCGACTCGTCAACGGGTGCACCACCTACCAGAGCTGATGACGCCGAGGCATAGTCCCTAGGGTCTATTGGAAATGGGTACTGTTGCTGGCCTGATGATGCCTGGCGTTGCTGTCTCGCCCAATCCCATGGACGTTGATCAGACGGTGGTGCTACAAACACTCACTGACTTAACTCTCGCTGACACACTCACTGACTCACCGATTCACTCAGTCACTCAGTCACTCAGTCACTCACTCACTCAATCACTGATTGACTGACTCACTCACTGACTCACTCACTCACTCACTGACTCACCGACTCACTCACTCACTCACTCACTCACTCACTCACTCACTCACTCACTCACTCACTCACTCACTCACTCACTCACTCACTCACTCACTCACTCACTCACTCACTCACTCACTCACTCACTCACTCACTCACTCACTCACTCACTCACTCACTCACTCACTCACTCACTCACTCACTCACTCACTCACTCACTCACTCACTCACTCACTCACTCACTCACTCACTCACTCACTCACTCACTCACTCACTAACCAATTAAAGGTGCTTCGGGAATCGAGTCCAATGATTTAGACTCAGAGAACATGATTCCAGCAGCCGCATATAAATCAGCCAACGTAGCATCTCGGGTCATTCGAGCTTGTTGACCTGACTGGCCAGATAATGTTCGCAGTTTCATCATCTCACGCCAAGCTTCGTCTGTTGATGTCTACAGAGCATTAAGTGAGTAAATGAAGAGGAGTGAGTGAGTGAGTGAGTGAGTGAGTGAGTGAGTGAGTGAGTGAGTGAGTGAGTGAGTGAGTGAGTGAGTGAGTGAGTGAGTGAGTGAGTGAGTGAGTGAGTGAGTGAGTGAGTGAGTGAGTGAGTGAGTGAGTGAGTGAGTGAGTGAGTGAGTGAGTGAGTGAGTGAGTGAGTGAAGGGTTATTATGTAAGTGAGTGTTAATTTTTGGGTGTATAACTGAGTATCTTGAACGAACCCTGAAGTCAGTCATGAGCAAGTTGACATCGTCTACCCAATTATTAAGTTTGCTGGATAGTAAAGGTATTATCATCAAACACGTTCCAATGGTCAGCACCGAGCAGACCACGGCTGAGACCGACAGAAAACGGGTCTCGGTCGATGACATTCTGACACGTCTGTAACAACAACAACAACAACAACAACAACAACAACAACAACAACAACAACAACAACAACAACAACAACAACAACAACAACAACAACAACAACAACAACAACAACAACAACAACAACAACAACAACAACAACAACAACAACAACAACAACAACAACAACAACAACAACAACAACAACAACAACAACAAAACAACAGTTTGGTCACTAACAACCTAACAACAGTTTTATCAGTTTTAACAACCTAACAACCTAACAACCCTAACAACAGTTTTATCACTCAACATATGTTTGTCAGGTCAAATGATCCTCGAAAGTGTTGAAAGAAGAAGAACGAACATGAATGTATGTATTTCAGATAACCAAATATCAACAGGAAAACGATGAGTTTCTGCCAGTATCCATCAACCAACTTTAGATTCGTGATTTCATACGTCTTTTCGGTCGCAAGGCGAAAGCGTTATGCTCGCTCGATGTCGTCGAAAACAATAGTCAACAGGAGAGATAACGAATTCGGTAAATCTGTCGTCTGAATACCCGATTAAAGATCAACGTTGGATTTGCCCTGTTGGCCCCGAATAAAGCAATCCATTCACTGAATTAAAACTTTCCGCGCAGAAAAGCAGCGTTGGCGCGCGAAGCGCTCAGATTTTGCGTTCGGTCACCGATGTGCGTCCGATTGAACGACTGACTGAATGACTGACTGACTGACTGACTGACTGACTGACTGACTGACTGACTGACTGACTGACTGACTGACTAATGGACTGACTGACTGACTGATTGACTTACTGACCGACTGACAACTGACTGACTGACTGATTGACTGACCGACTGACTGACTAAATCATTAGCTGAACATCTGATTGACTGACCAACTGACGCACATGTACATTTAGAACACGTGTGAACGTGACAGTCAGCTGGCCAACCTTGATGCACGACACAGTCGCTCAAATCAGGCCATATTCGCTGACAGGCAATAAAGTGTTTTCTGTTCATGTTTCAAGATCAGATGTCGTGAAAGACGCTCTTATGATTTTTACTTCGTTGCTACGAAACGCTTTTTACTGCCAGACGGTAATTACTACGAAATGTTACATAATCAACAGCATACATACCGCTGAGTCATTCTCAACTGTTTTGTGTAAGTTAGAAAAAGTTTAATTCCTCACAATGTTTTCTCATTGGGGTTTTCAACAAAAGCATCTGGGGAACGAACGCATATTGGCTTGTAAAACACTCATTTACAACAAGCAGATCAATCGGCATACATAATCATTTACTGAGAGACAATTACTCAATTAGCGTGTTTTAATCAAGTCTACACGTGCGTTATTATTGTAATATGGCTGTATGAAAATAGTTGTATGTGTTCTTGTAACAGATCAGTTCACTAAAGTTTTTATAAAACAGAAATTATTCGCAGGTTTAAAGAACAGATTAGCATTTATGGGGATATTGGCGCAATGAATAAGTGATCGTATTAATGGTTAAGTGATCGTATTGATGGTTAAGCTATCGTATTAATCATGCATCTGTACGATGGCTATTTCTCATTTGATAAGCTCCGAAGCGGTTAATTCGTCCAGTTGTGTTTATGAACTATTCACAAAAAAGCCGCCAAATATGCAAAGCTGTGAGAGAATATAAACAGCTTATTATTGTCCGAATGCATTGAATGATAAAGCCGCAAACTGTTTCATAAAAAGTATGCCTTCCATGACAATAACAATAATCCATATTTTACAACAAAGAAGAAAAAAAAACTCCGGTTTCATAAGCGCATTCCATGCTTATGCGTTTTCTGTTTAGTTTTTTTAAAACATTGATTACTCAAGTTAAATCCTGAAAATTACATTATATGACATTTAAATAATTTTTATTCACTTGTATTTACATCGTGGTTTCATTATAAATAAAGCAGCATTAATTTTAAAGAATCAGCTATTCGTTCTTGTTACATATATACAGGGTGGCCCAAAAGTTTATGTACACTTTTGGGCCACCCTGTATATACATACATACCATCTACTGGGAAACATCTACATAATAGAATCGTCGGAATTGCGGAATGGCTGCGTTCACCATTTTTATAATGAAACTGTAAACATTAGTGAAAGGCTCTAGTACATATAGAACATTATGTATTAAACGGTACACAAATACATATAAATGACAGTGCATCAAATTCATCTTCAAGTCACATGTAAGGACGTGAATAGAAAGGGTTCGACTGTTGTGTTCACATATTTGACCCGATCGTATACATCGTGAAGTCCATCTGATTGATAATACAGAATATCGAGTGGGTTGAATTTGACCGACCCGTTAGTCGATGTCAGCTCGTGAAATGCGTGATCCTCGCTCATAAGTACCTTCAGATCATTCGCCTCTAGACTGAAAAATAGTGGCTGATTAGTCAGTTATATAGTTAACTAACAATAGATAATTTAGTTATCTAACAAATTTATTTTGGTCAACTAATAATAGATAATTCATTCAACATAGATAATTTAGTTAACGCACCGATGTCTGAAGTTGTCATAGAGCGCAGCACCTTTATCGAGTGGGTATTGGTTGGTGAACCCGTTGACCCGATCAAATACATCACCACTTATTGCCATCGCCGGCAGGCTGTTCTCCTTCTAAACAAACCATCCACTCACATTTACATTTTTGTAATTACATACTAATGATCATAACTTGACTGAATGTTGTACTGACTTGACTGAATCAGTGACTGGTTAACTGACTTGCAGGTGAGGAAAGAATGGAAGAGTGGAATCCTCTTTTTTCGGGAGGTCCAAACGTTTTATGTAAAAGTGTATGAAAAATGGCTCAAAAACTGTCAATTCTCCTTTTGAAAAAATCTCCTCCCTTTGCAGAATTGGCTCGTCCGCCAGTAGCTCACAAAATTCGAGTTACCCGACCTTTTTGAATACGATGGGTTCATCATACCCATAACATCCAAAACGCACTCGGTCACTGGCTGGGATGAACCAGGTCGGCTGAAAATTGATAATGCTCAATAAGAAAAAAACTGAGTACTGGAACCGCGTTTAAAATTCAAAACATTTTTCGCTGTTCTGCTGAATTAAAAATAATTATATAAAAAATTCTGTAACTAACAAAAATCACGATACAATCGGACTTTGTGAGCGATTTATTGTGTGTGGCATATCGGACCGCGGTGTTTATGGAAAGACCCAGGTTGATTACACTCGTGTATTGAGAACGTTGCAACACGATCACCTGAAAAGTTGCCTCTTTTTATATAACTGCTAATTTTTCTAATAAACACTCATAAACAGTTGAACTCAGTCAGTTCTACTCACTCTATAACGAAACAAATGTCTTCTGTACAGGGCGTGCATTTGTTTTATAAGCATCATTAATTGACGCTGATTAAGGTAGTAATCTTCATGTAGCATTGCGATTAGTAATATTGTCTCGTAACTTTGACGGCAGTCCTTGGGAGACCAACCACCTGAAAGTATTTTTTTGTGTACAAGTGCATCAACAACAACAACAACAACAACAACAACAACAACAACAACAACAACAAATGAAATTCGAGCCAACCTACAACAACAACCAATGAAACTCGAACCAACCTTGATAGGAGTTAATATGATGATGTTCAGCGTTGAGTTGAGCAAACGAGTTCAGGCTCGGTATCGGCAAATATCCAACTGAATACAAAAATTAACAATCGTCGGATGTTTTACAACAGTAATGTCGCAGATGCGCTCGCAAACTAAACAAATTTTTATTGAAAATCTTAGACATTAGTTGTTATTGTCATTATATACTAAGATTTTTATCATAAGATTTTGTGTCATGAAAACACTTATTAGTGAAAAATATTGGCGGTAAGCGAAGTGAACGGCTGTTGGTGCAATTGATTTCTGTTTGTCGTCACCTACTCTCATAAGTATGAATAACAAGATCATGTTTCACGGTCATGGAAATTCGCGTCTAAAAGATAAAGGGTACTAACGCAGGGTCTGTTCTTGTATCTGGCACGGGCCCAGTCTCATCTGGTACAGGGTGTGTAACAATTTGAGTAATATGCCTCCCGTAACCAACATCAGTATCGATTGACGGCAACTGCTCCCGAACAGCCGGTAGATGTTTCGTAGGCTGAAATACGTAAATTGAGATAATTTATGAACAGAAACAATGACTCACTAACAGACAGCATGGAATAGTGAATTTGTGGATTTACCATGGTAAACTAACCAGGGTAAATTAACTATGACTACGGTGAATCAGTAAATCAACTTACCATAGCCTGCATTTTCTCAGTGCCCTTTTCATCTCATGACGATCGGGAGCATACGAAAAAGTCATGATGTCGATGGACAACGGTATCTTGACCCCCACTGCTAATCATCATAAATTCTGAAAAATAATTATTATTAATGTTCACTCTAACCAAAGATAAAAAAACGTCTCGTATTTTATATTGCATGCTACATATGATATGAAAATGACTCGCAGCGATAATTTAGCAACCGTGGATTATACGGTTCGCATACAAGTTGTCGAATAATCAAGTTACATATAACTTTCAGTCCAAATAACGTCAGGCTCAACGCAGGATGCAAAAAAATCGAATCAAAGCCGCCGATTTGTCTGTCTGTGGCGTAAAAATTGCTCGGTCAGTTTCATCTGTATATGAATATCTAATAAAATAGTTATTGCTATTTAGCCGAACCGAACATATCCGCTTTCACGGTATATTCCAACGTAGCAACGCATGACAGTTTTCTAAAACACCATTTATTCACACGTGTTCCAATCATTTTGTTTCTTTTTTGTCTTTTATTTCATTCAGGTTTGTTTCAGTTCAGTCAGGACTAGTTTTTTGGTTCACAAAAAAAGCTGATTAAATTTGAAAAAAATTAAGTTTTTTTACCGATACCTTAACGACTGATAATTCATACTAGAATATGTAAATAATTTGATTAGATATTGATCTGGGAGTTGATAATATCTGGGTAAATGTACACACGACGTATACTTAATGACTGCAGCTAACGGTGTTTTACAAAGTTTGGTGAATGTTTTTACTGGAGTGAAGACAATTTTGTTTTACGTTCAAACTGCATCACAAAAACGATCAGCGTTCGTTCAAAGTAAAGCCTGATAAATAGAAGTCATTTAGTTTGCTCGGTTGGCTGCCTTCGGGTTAAAACTTGGTTTCCGTCTAGAAAACTCGCTCAAGGCACACTTGTATGTAGAATAGATAACAAATAACTAAAAAAATTGTCAAACGAACATCAGGTTGATTCAACAATTTCCAGATTATTAAACGTTTGCCTGAATATTCTTTTGAATCAAGCTGTTGAACGTTTTTTTTAGCATAGTTATGGTTCACCAATTCACTATTCATCAACGGAAAATGAAAGTAATAATGCATAAGTTACTTAGACTAGACAACAACTTGACTCTCGCTCTTTTTTAACACAGTTGTATAAAGAATAAAATGCTTTAAAAAAACTGCAATGAGTAACCAAACGATGCCACCCAGAATGCGGCCGCAGATAAAAACTGTATACTAAATGTACAATGTATATACAGTAGTCAGTAGTAGACCCAATACCAACTTTCATTCTTTTTAACACGGCAAGTACATTTTTTAAACATTTTAAAACTTCAAGCATGAATATGCATTATCGGCAGTTATGTCTTAACCGAGAAAATGAAGATGGAAATGGATAGTTTTATAATTATGGTACTGTCTACGCTATATGTACTTAACTCTATATGTACAGTACTTAATGTGAAGATGTATGGCGGTGACATGCACATGGTAAATAAATAGGTGTACATATATATAAAGTGTGAGTGATACCTCTTATTTTACTACATATCTGGTATGTTACATCCTAATATGTAAACAGTTTATTTTGCAAAAAGTATGTTTCTTGTTGTTCGCAAACAAACGAATGAACATGATCAGAACTTACCATACATTTAAAAATGAAAATAATGGGAACAAGCTACATATAAATACCGAGTAAAAAAGACTAACAGTTTATTGGGAGTCCATTTGTTCAGACGAAAACTGTCTTGTTTTTCAGCACACGCTGTATATACATTCTTTCTTTGCACTAGCCGTGTCGGAACAAAGACACCCAAGAAGCACGTACATATTCCATGTAATTATGTTCAACTCGTACTGTCTCCAATTGTAAGTACAATGTAAAAGAATACAGACTGTGCTGCAGTTTTGACTCATGACTACATTTGGATGTATGTACATGTTTTCGGTGATAACCAAGAAACTTTATTCATATTTTTTCGTCACTAAACAATGAACTTACCGGTTATTGTAGGTTTTGTCTTTTACTGGATACAGGCAAGCTGTACGTACATATGTAATTATAAATGCATGTACAACATTTCCAAACGGATGTTCAGCTTCCAATTACAGGGCTCATATGAGTCATACAGGGTGGCAAACAAAGGTGGATTCAAACAGGCATTTCCAGAGTTTATTTTAATAGTACGTATAAGTACTATACATACATATTCTTATTTCATTTACAACAAGTGCGGTATTCAAACATTAAACGCATTGAAAAACTATATTTTATGTTCTGCGCCAGTTGAAGAGAAAATATGTTTTTTGCCGTTAGTATTCTACTTGACATTGAACTCGTGTCATATTCAGAAGCAGAATCAGATTTATATTTCCCGAGGAACCTTGAAAACAGGTAAGAACTTGTTACTAAGTAATGAGATACTGCCTTGTGCCTTGTGGGCCGTAGCGCGCCGACCAAAAGATGGTGGTGTGTGAAGGATTTGTGGGCGAGTTTTTAGTAATTCTTTCAAGTTATGAACAGATAATTTTTCAATTTGGTTATACAATTTGGCTTGTAAATTTTTGCTTGAATCTGATTGAATCTGCAAACCCAGTTTTGAGCACTGTACATACATTTTATGCCTATACATTGTGTACGTATGCAAGGATGCAATGGGGAACTTTGAGTGACACATGAGTTATGACCTAATTATACTGCTACCATATGTTGTTATACAATGAAGCAATTGACTTAGACATACAACATGATAAAAATGTTCCAAAGACATGGTGAGTAACGAATATGGTACAATCCTGGCAAGTCCAATCGTCAAACAACAAGTGTGAGATAAAAGTTCAGTAACTAAACGAGCATGAAAAGTATGTTTGTGATGAGAAGTTTTGCGGTCACCAACTCCTGTATGGCAGAGTACTCGTTCGATGAATCCTGTTCCACTTATATCATTCCTTATATCTATTTATATTCTCATTACAAAAGAATGAAACACCACAAATTTATATTTTGACCAGCAAGAATAACCGCGTTTTTTGTTGTTGTAAAAGCCCCTCAACTTACCTGTATCATCATTGGTAATAGTAATGAGGGTGTTCATATAGAGGACCCTGCATAGAATTGTATTCTTCAATGATAATCATAATGACGAGACAATGACTATGACAAATACAATGAAAAGTACAATGACAATGACAATGACAATGATTGTGGCAGAGTTGTCATGTCTAACAGCCAACGTCGTTTAGTCCAACCGGCATGGTAATAGAATAATTAAATTAGCATTGAGCTTGACGCTGCAGAAACGTTGATCTGTACCGAGCAGTTGTGTATCTACATGCGTTTAGTATCCTACATGCATTTTCGCACGAGAAGAGTTAGGAGAAATGGAATTCCCACTCTTTGGCGGTTTCGGTTTCGCGGTTTCGAAAACTATAAATTGTTTAGTTGTGTAGATAAAATTGCCTAAATTATGCTAAATCCTCCTTCCAGGAGGGATACCTCTCTTTTGGAGATTTCGCCGGTCCACCGGTCGAATGAGGTTGCATGGTCAAATATAATCGTTAAGACCATTCGTGTTAGCTGTGATTTTCACTGATTTGAGTTCGGGAGTGTTCGTTTTTATTCTCACTTAATTTGGAAATGTTACTTGGATATACATACAGGGTGGGCCAAAAAAACCATGATTTTGAACATTAATAACTCAAGCTATGAACAACCGATTCAATCGTTCTTGTTTTCATTTGAAAGCCAATACTTTATCTTAAAACCCCTCCAATTTCAGTCATGTTTTATAGAGTTGCCCTCAAGTTACAGAAGAAACCCTCAAAAATCGTGTTTTTTGACGAGAAAAACCGAAATTTTGTGGTTTAGCAAAATGTTCCTTTTGGGCAACGAATTTCAGAATTTGAAAAGTTCAATAAGGGAAATTGAGTTTGCTGAGCTCAATTCTGAATTGGAAACTTTGGAATACCATATTTGAGTGTTTGGACAAAAAAATTAACGGCGAATGTCACAATGCCATTGACAAATTTAACCCTGAGCTCAAGCTTTGGTGGTTCAGGAAAATGGTCAAATCGAGTGTACCATTCATTTATCTTCGATCAACAAGGTTTAACTAGTTGTTATTTGATGCATTTCATTCATTCATAAACTTAAATACTCCGTTTACAGTTTTTAAAACACAATTGCCCATGCATTTCGATGACTTTTTCGCTAAAAATACACGATTTTTCAAATTTTCTTCTGTAACTTCTGGGCAACTCCATAAAACACAACTAAAACGAGAGGGAATTTAAGTTGAAATATTGGCTTTCAAATGAGAGCAAAAACGATTGAATCGGTTGTTTATAGATCGAGTTATTAAGGTTCAAAATCGTATGGTTTTTTTGGCCCACCTTGTATATGAACAACTCAGCAACAAAAATCAATAAACCTTAGTTCATTATTATGTAGCTTGCTTTTTATTCCAATCGTTATGACTTTGCTTTAGTGATCAGATATGATTTATTATACCAAACACGATGATAAAATTCATCGAATAAAATAAAAGTCTACATAAGAAACAATAATTACAGGTCCCAATCCAATCCGTTTATACCGAGAGGATAAACCGAAAAATCGAAAAGTCTTTTTGAAATGAAGTGTGATCATTTATTGATGACAATACGGAACCCGAAGTGGTCGTTGCCACGGTAGGTGTAGTCCTTCTCGCGGTACGTCGTGGCACACGAACTGTCATGATAGTTCCATGAACTGCCTCGTTTGATACGGGCATCACAGTCATATTCACCACCTCAAGTTATTAACATCGTTTCTTATTTTTCATAAAATACAACTTTTTGAATGTGAGTAAAAATCTTCTTAATATTTTTTTCTTTTCGTAGAAAACTCAGCTTTTTTCATAATAAACAGACCTGGTGTTCCCAGGCATCCATCGTTTTCTCCAGGCTCCTGGCCCATAACACTTTGAGCCAGTGGACCAACCGATACGTATGGGTTGACTGCGTAATCGGACGTGTACACATGGAACCAGTCGGCACACCTACATATATGTACATGCACTCACTCACTCACTCACTCACTCAGTCACTCACTCACTCACTCACTCACTCACTCACTCACTCACTCACTCACTCACTCACTCACTCACTCACTCACTCACTCACTCACTCACTCACTCACTCACTTGTTCAGCCGGATCTTTGACGCTGAACGTAGCAGTCGTCGCATCGTACTGAATCCAGCACAAATTAAGCGGGTTCTCCGGATCTGTGATTCCATCACCGGTGTGGTCCTGAAGCTACTGCCTGACTGACGTGTTCACTGACTGGTTGATGGACTGACTGACTAATTGATTGACGTCTTCTGACTGATTGACTTACTGACTGACCGACCTTCAATACTCGTGTTCCACTCAAGTTGATCAACTTGTGTCCAGCTGAGGCGCCAGCAGTGTCACTACCAAAAACGAATGTTTCAGTGACTGCAACATTACCGTAGGTCGTGGTCGAGTCCGCGATGGTCAACAGACCAGCAGCCATGGCAGCGTTCAGGTAGTCAACATATCTGCAACAATTGAACAGATAGTACATTTAATTATATTAACAACAGCAACAGCAACAAGTACAACAATGAAAACAACAACAACATCAACATAACCAACTGTTGAGTAGTGATTTCAGCTTCACTAATGTAGAAGCTATCTACATAGACCTGATGTTCAGGCATTCGATCCGTTTCAGTGGTGGTGTCTTTGCCCATCGTGAACTCACCCTCAGGCAGGTCAGCGAAAATGATGCCAGCGGGCAGAGCCGATACAAAAAAATATGGCAAATGGTAAGGTAACAGTGTTATACGGTTCATATTACTGTAATTTTAGGTATTATTGCAAACAGAATAATACATCATAGTTTTTCAAGGTTATATATCAAAGATAACGGTGGTCGGTGATGCAGTGATAAGATGAATGAAAGAAAGTAAGAAATACAATTTTAACAACAAATACGAGATACAAATTATCATAAGTTACCCATTAGGTGTAATTTGTGTATAATAGTGCGCTGAAGTAGCAATAAAGCAATTCACTAACCAATACTGTTGCCGTTTACTTTGTCAATCACAACAACATCCTCAATGACAACCACAGCTTCAGTGGGTCCCGGACCTTTAGTTTGTGTTGGCTGTTGTGACTGTTGACGTTTTTGTACAGCATGCCTAGCTACACCTGAGTGTGTGAGTGAATGGATGAGTGAGCGAGTGAGTGAGTGAGTGAGTGAGTGAGTGAGTGAGTGAGTGAGTGAGTGAGTGAGTGAGTGAGTGAGTGAGTGAGTGAGTGAGTGAGTGAGTGAGTGAGTGAGTGAGTGAGTGAGTGAGTGAGTGAGTGAGTGAGTGAGTGAGTGAGTGAGTGAGTGAGTGAGTGAGTGAGTGAGTGAGTGAGTGAGTGAGTGAGTGAGTGAGTGAGTGAGTGAGTGAGTGAGTGAGTGAGTGAGTGAGTGAGTGAGTGAGTGAGTGAGTGAGTGAGTGAGTGAGTGAGTGAGTGAGTGAGTGAGTGAGTGAGTGAGTGAGTGAGTGAGTGAGTGAGTGAGTGAGTGAGTGAGTGAGTGAGTGAGTGAGTGAGTGAGTGAGTGAGTGAGTGAGTGAGTGAGTGAGTGAGTGAGTGGGTGAGTGAGTGAGTGAGTTAGTGAGTGAGAGACAGACTTGGTGAGGCCCACACGACCGCCACTACCATCATACAGACTACGCCAAACTTCAGCATTGTGATGTAAAACTAGAATATGATTATTTGAATATGAGCAATAACGTAGTACAGTTCATATGTAGCTTTGAAAGTCATATTTATGTAGCCATGCAGAATGAAGACTGATGATCTCTAATCAACTTTTTGGTAAATTTATCGGGGTTTGAGTGATAACGGCCACCATAGGTGCTTTCGATCAGTAATTTGAAAATCCACCGATAATTTGATAGGCACCATACCATCCCGGTTCAACCGAGTAAAGCAGGAAGAAAGTCCTGCTCCTCATTTTGCGACCCCGAAGGAATGAAGAATGAGTGATTCTGGCTTCGTGTGCATACTTCTATCTTCAACACACCAGTTTATAGTGCGATGTCTTTAATGCATCTCACCACCAGGGCAGCCTTGTAGTCTCAATCAGTTACCGCGAGAATCGAACCTACGGCCGTAGCCAACTGACCGTTAACCAACTGAGCCACATGGCCGACATCAATGGTGACCCTGCCTTCTAAGAAATAGCTAGTTCCGAGTAGTTTTTAGAATGCAGGTGTCTAAATAATCAATCATCCTTCGAAACTTTTGTTACTAGAGATACATACTGTAGGTGTCGATAAACTACTGAAACATCATACACTTACACACACTAGCAATGGGAAAGTTGAAGTTTCAAGAGTAACTAATTTTGATTTGATTAAACTTCTTTTATACTATTGTATCATATATGTACATAACACGGAACTATTCATTAGTACTTGGTGCACGGTGGGTTGGGTTTTATCAATTTACCATTGTTATGGCCATACCAATGGATTATGGTTTGATTAGCTGGTTATGAATTCTTTGTAACCACAAATGGCCAGCTGTCTAGACAATAAAGCGGTTCTGGCTAAATAAAAGGTTATAAACAGTTTTTACGCCCATAGTGAAACATTTCAAAATGGAAAGTCATATGTTAAGCGTTCAACTCTTCTTGGACTTGGATCTCGTGTTGGAAACTCGGCACAAATTCATGTTGATCTTGTACATAACCCATGATTGTTATCTTGATGTTTTTTAATACAGGTGTTTTAAATTTATTCATGATCTGAAAAATATTCTCAACGTTTCTGATACAACGGGCCATTTCGCCATCGTTATATTTCGTTTGCTCAGCCAACCAGACCAGCAAAAACTTGAACTGCGCGCGGTTTGGTTTGATTTTTGGTATCATTATGGAGAAATTGGTAATATCAAGGAAGGCATCTGTTCAAACTGATGATACCGATCATTACTGTATTGATTTGTTCACTTCTATTTATTCGTAGACTGTAATCTAAGTCAACAGTCCTTTTGTGGATAAAAACATTAAACTAAACCCTTACATATTATTTGTTTCAGTCACACTTACCGAACTTGGAATATTGTGTGATATTTATGTAACTGAATAAATGGACAGCTTACATCACACCATAACGCCTGATGTACAACAAAAAAAACAAACGTACATAATTCAAAACGAAGGAACACACATATAAAAACAGAGGATAATTCAATGGAACGATCTTTTTTCCTATATATGAGATTTTTAATCAGTTGATAAAAAAAACTCTTTGTTTCATCATTACAGAGTCATCATAAAAAATGTGTTGGCAACACTGACAGGAAAAATTTTAGTCATATAATTCGAATCAGTGTAAGTAGATCAAATGTCTGTGTGAAAGTCAGTTAAATAACATAAAGATCACAAATTGGGCCTCGGAACAGTCATTGTTTCAGAGATGAATAACAGTTACTTTTTGCATTCTGCGTCTTAGCATCGGGCTCAGTGGCTGCTTTGTTAAGTAACTGTTGTGGATATTTCGCTTTGAGATGCTGGGTTGTTCGCGAGTGTACCTGTCAGATACAATTATGGAGTTAAACAAATTCTGTTTTTGTAAACTAAATCTAGTTAAATCGAATTTCGTTTGCCTATTTCACATTCAATATCCCAATAACATATGTGATTATTGGCTGACTGACTGACTGACTGACTGACTGACTGACTGACTGACTGACTGACTGACTGACTGACTGACTGACTGACTGACTGACTGACTGACTGACTGACTGACTGACTGACTGACTGACTGACTGACTGACTGACTGACTGACTGACTGACTGACTGACTGACTGACTGACTGACCGTTCGATAGCCCGACATAGAATGAGTTGTGGTAGGCGTTCGCACAAGCCGGCATACGCATCGTACGTTGATTGGACAGAAGTTACAGCGGCACTCAACACCATCAACACGGTAAAGCATACTGGCACATAACTTGGATGCAACATCTTATATGTAAGTGAACTGAAATTCAAAGAAATCAAGTTGGAATACGGGAGT
Organism: Daptonema setosum; assembly: GCA_964036265.1. NCBI lineage: Eukaryota > Metazoa > Nematoda > Chromadorea > Monhysterida > Xyalidae > Daptonema > Daptonema setosum. The sequence continues at coordinate 12,937,621 of OZ038445.1, forward strand.
TTTGGAATTACATTAAGGCAAATCAGTTTCTTGTACTTGAGTAAAATTTTAATGATCGAACGAACAAAACATAATTATCTTAAGCAAACAATCTTATAGGTTACTAAAGAGTCGTCTGGAGGAGACATTTATAACAAGAGTAACTGGATTTTAAGATTTGAGGCTTGTGGAGCTAGTTTGGGTGCATCACAGTCTAGAGAGCGTTCCGGAACCGGAAATTAGCGTAGTTAGACCCTGATCGAGGTACGATTCTGGTTGGCTGCATTGAGCGGCCACCTTGTGATATTACATGACATGATACAACATGAAGAAGCATAAAGCTTCTAAGTTAAGAATGGAACAGCATAAAGCATCAAAGTTACAAATTTACATTCCTAGTTCGGAATCGACAAAATTATGAGGAATGATTAATGAGATAATGAAATTAAGATTAGTGAGAAACCGAGACAATAGAAAAACACAAGTGTAAAACGTTAAAACACACTTTCAGAGAAATAGATCTAATAGAAAGATCACAAGCTATGTAACAATAAATCCTAATTATATCACAACAACCTTGCATAAATACTGGAACAACCTATTCACTTCCTTTTCTTAACTCATTACAGTAAACAATCAAGATGTCGGTATGCAGATATCCATTTGTACCTAACGCTTACATATATATATACGTAATACCCTTAAATAGCTGTTTTCTTTTGTTTCTGGTAACCGTATACTGTATTCATTAAGCACTGTGTCGTTACACATGTATTGCTTGAGACAGTGCCACCACAAAAGCGGGGGTGTCCTGCTGGATCTGGCTCGATGGCTTGTTTGCAAAGGCCTGGCTAATTCGGTGGACCGATTATGAATGGCCGCCGTTTACCCGTTTACTGGATTCAACCGCTGGTGGAAGAGAAGAAGATAGAAAGTGGAATTTCCCCCTCTGACTGTTTCAAACAGTTAAGTTTGTTCCTTAAGATGTACATACATAGTGAAAACGACCTCAATTCCCCACTTTTGACGAAACTCGTCTCCCGTTGGAGGTTTGACTCGTCCGCCAGTGGGTTCTACCCGTATCAAGAATTATCATATGGTACGTTACATTCAAATTGGGTTCTACCCGAATCAACAACTATCATGTGGTATGTTACATTCAAATTGGGTTCTACCCGAATCAACAACTATCATGTGGTATGTTACATTCAAATTGGGGTTCGCATTTAATTAGGTTTCCGTACAGACATTTTCTAGTGTCATATC
>OZ038445.1:12941565-13019065 GCA_964036265.1 Daptonema setosum
ACTCACTCACTCACTCACTCACTCACTCACTCACTCACTCACTCACTCACTCACTCACTCACTCACTCACTCACTCACTCACTCACTCACTCACTCACTCACTCACTCACTCACTCACTCACTCACTCACTCAGACACTAACTAACTCACTCACTCACTCACTCACTCACTCACTCACTCACTCACTCACTCACTCACTCACTCACTCACTCACTCACTCACTCACTCACTCACTCACTCACTCACTCACTCACTCACTCACTCACTCACTCACTCACTCACTCACTCACTCACTCATCAAGTCCCTCTCTCACTACTCATTATGAATGATCGGTTTGGCAACACGAGATCTGCATGATTTGTTATTTTTTGAGAAAGTGGTTGTGCAAGTAAAGTACGGTAACTTGGCCAAAAAATGTTCTCATGTTCAACATAATCTGGTGGTGTATTCAACTTGCAGAACTAATTCATAAAAATCTTGAAAAAGGAAATATTTAAATTGAAAAAGGAAATATTTAAATTTAGTTTTCAGAAAACCCATTTTTGCATTCACCATTGAGTCATAAAGTTGGTCGTATTGAGTTATTCGTATTATTCATACTGGGAATAGCAGTAGTTCACATATCTCACTTAACTATGTATTCCGGTGTTTTGTAACATCGAATGTTCATACAATACATATATGTACGTTTCCTTTGGTTTCAGTGCGTAGGTCTGGTTAGGCTGCAGTTTTTCTCCATGATTGACAGTTGATTGACAGTTATTTTTGCTCTACAGGTGTAACACCATTGAATTATCGAAATTGCTCTATAAATTGTATTGAAAATGCCTGTTTACTCAGCGGCATAGTGGGGCGTTGTTACATACATAAATTGAGTGATTCATCTTCTTTCCACACACACACAATTCAGATAAGTCATTAGCGGACGAGAAGGGGTGGGAAAAGTGGAATTCCCCCTCTTTGGCATTTTTAAAAACCTAGAAATTGTTCCGTACGGTGCAAGTAGAATGAACTAACTCCTGCCGATTCCCCTCTTTGGAAAAATTCCTCTCCCTTTGGACGTTTGGGTCGTCCGCAAGTGAGATAAGTTGTTTAGATTCGAGCGTACTCCGATTCAATGAGTCCAGGTCATTTTCCCTCCTTACTGTAACAGAACATTATATTTGCTGATACCCACCCAGTGGTATTTATTGCAATTATGTAAAATTATTATGGTAAAATGTACAAAAATACTAGTAAATAAACAGTAAATACTATAGGTATTCATGTAGTAATGATTTTCAAATTGTTTTGACGAGTACGCCACTGACGCCGATTTGTTATGTTTGTTGTTATCGTAATGAATGGTGTTGTTATTGTAGCCGTTGTTGTTGTTATTGACGTGACTATAGATGTGGATGTTTTTGTTGCTCACGTTGTTATTGCAGCGGTTGTTGTTATTGTTCAGCTTGTTATTGCAGGGGTTGTTGTTGTTATTCAGCTTGTTATTGCATGGGTTGTTGCTCGTGTTGTTATTGTTGGCGTTTTCATTCGGCTTGTTATTGTGTCTGTGTCTTGTTGTTGTTGTTGTCGTCATCTCGTCACTGACGGGCTAAAATCCCAAAGGGAGGGGTAGTTCTCCAAAGGGGGGGGGGAATCGGCAGTTTTCAGATTATTTTACCTACACCTTAGGGAACAAATTCTTCTTTTTGAAAACATGCAAGTGGGGGGAATTCCACTTTGCCCACCCCTTCTCGTCCGCTAGTGGTTGTCGTTACTGTATAGGAACCAAGCCGGATTTCAAAAAAATATACACATACATAGATAAAAAACTTTTAGGTGACCATGTCTTACTCCATCATGCTAAGTTGGAAACCTGTTTTTATACTTGGTCCGAGGCTCGGTGTCTCAATGAACATGGTGTTTCATCAACGATGCGTCGTAGAATAAATAGCGATTTTTGGGACTTGACAACGAAACTCTATGAATGACGTACGCTCAGCGTCAGACATCGATCATAAATATATACATGTTACTTAGCAAGTAATGCCGTCCCGAACCTTACCTTTCACGTTATGATTTTTTGACGGCGGACGAATAAATGTAAATTTACTGAACTGTAGTGATAAGGAAGTTTTATGGGTGTCTGTATCCTTTTTCTCATTTTTTACATCCACTATTATTCGACATGTTCTAATAGGGTTCTAAACTTTTTTTGGCCGGGTTTGTTCTTTCAATATTAAGAGAGCGTACATTGACATTTCATCAATCCTTGTACGTAGTATTAGGTGTTCCTGTCGCCTAAAAGTACATATGGTATCACTTTATAGGGAAGCCAATTCCACTAATTTCAACTTGATTTTGTAATACAGTTTCGGCCCCCGGAGTTTGTGTTCGGGTGTTTCAAAATGTAGTGTGTTTGTGTTTTTGTATTGCAATGTGCAATGACTGTGTGCAATGTTGGTTGGGGCAGGCAGGGCAGTGAGCGCAGGCCGGCCCACAAGCGGATCAAGCAACTCTTTCAAAAGGCTACATTGTTGTGCAAAATCAAGTTGACTTTATCTAGATAACATCTGAATACATACATAAATAACAGTAAAATGAATGTGCGAAGTCTATGTTGGTAATGGTATGTATATGAGCATTGGTAGATGATCCGCAAGTGTAGGTCGTGCCGTGTGTCTGTTGGCTTTGTGCGATGTGTGTATGTGTGTATGTGCGTGTATGTGGTGTGTGTGCTCTATGTTCAGTATGTTGGACGGATGGATGTGCTGAGTGCAGGCTGTATGTTGTCTATGTATGTCGAGAACACACTGCTCTGTTGGGTCGGGTGGCGTCGAGACAGCTTTGTTGTTGTTGCGAGCAGCAACCAACCAACCAACCTAATCCAACCACCGATTTTGTCTCGCCTTGCCATTTGATGTATGTGCGCTATACGCCACTGACTTGTTATTGTTGTTGTTGTTCACGCTGTTATTGCAGCGGTTGTTGTTGTTGTTCGGGTTGTTATTGCCGTGGCTGTTGTTGTTGATGAGCGTGTTGTTGACGTGAGCATAACCAATGTTTTCCTGTTTACGCCCAGGCAACAACAACAACAAGTACATAAGTTAGCCTGGTCACTGTTAGCCTCTCAGTCTCTCAAAACATCATCACATTTACTAAAAATGAAACTCGAAAACAAAATCGACATGAACTTTTTGACCATCGATGAAATTCAGAAGTACTTGAATATGAACTTCTTCTCGGCACACTCAGTGGCATCGAGTATGCCCAGTCAGGTACTGCCCGGTGCAGCCATGCCCTTCTTCACTAAACGCGATCTGGCTAACGTACATGCCAGCAGTGTCGTCACCACAAGTCCCAGTGCTTTCGGTAAGTTACAAATACTCATCGTTCACATACAATACCTTTTGGATTAGTACAAATACAGGATAACTATAGATACATGTACATAGATATAACACAAACGTATGTACATACAGATGCGTGAACACATGTACTTATACAAAACTTCAGTAAACCTCAAAAACAAAATTAAATAAATATGGGTTTACAGTAACTCATGAACCATAGTTCAGTTGATGTCAATAATCATTCTTACCAAATTCTCCATTGTTTAGCACCGGCCGGTCCGGGTCTGTTTCTGCCGCTGGACCCGACCAAGATAACGATCACCCACAACTCATCGGTGCCGTCGGCTACGTCGTCGGAAATGATGAATCACATGGAACATCAGGCAAACAACAACAATATTGAGGGACAATCGGATGCCGACACTCAATTCCCGTTGGTTATCATCATCCTACCCAGACGATGTTTCATGTTGGAAAGTCTTGAATATGTAAGAACTATATTTAATATAAGAATTAGAAAGATTCAATATGTGTTAGAATATGAAAAACATGCTCTAATTTCTTTCACTGTGGCTTTTACATTAACGTAAGCTGTGATGGAATCTTTGGACAGTGTGTAGTTTGATATACAGTAAGATACCCATTTCATATCAGTCATTAATCGCAAACCTCATTTTAGCAACAAGCCGGAGTGCGAGCACCGATGCACGTACTGCAGTCATACATCCAAGTCGAGCAATGCACTTTGGTACCATATCAAGTCACGGCACAGCAACGACCAGTCACATGGTCAGTATAAGTGCCCGCGCTGTAATGTCAGCTACAACTCGAAGAACACACTCACGCGTCATATCAGGAAGTCACACAAGTTCGTTATATTGTGATCTAGCAATTAAATTTTTCGTTAGATTAAAACTATCCTAAGTTATGTTGGACGTGGGCCATTTAATCAGAATCACTGATTCCCTCACTGACTTCTTTTACTAATTTTTCACTCCCAGTCACTCACTCACTCACTCATTGATTCACTCACCCAAAAACTGTTTGCAGTGTTAACAGCGACGATCTAGACGATGAATGGCCGTCATCCCCGTCCAACCCAACGCCGGACAAGCCGGATCATCTGAGTGGATTCCTGGGATCGATGGGCGCCGCCAATGCCTGTGCGTCACTTGTCAATCACTTTGCGTTCAACAATCGTTAGATTTGGCACATGAGCGGTTCAAGATTATAACGGCAGCCCGTTTAAACAGTCGGTCTCTCACTACAGTACGTAATGAACACTTGCATATGGTACATATACAATGCCATGTACATTGCACACTGATCCAGGAGACCTGCAGTTTATTCGGATGCCGTCCCAAATGTGCAGACGGAAAAACATCAATAATAAGAATATATTTCTGTGTGCAAATGCAACGTGAATTTTTTTCAGCCATGTCCATGCAGTCATCATCTGGTGCGTCTGGTGGATCATCTGTACAAGACGTTAACAGCACCATCAATGCCGTACTGCAGATGGCCAGGGAATCCACGTTAGATATAAAATAATACATTCGATGAAACTCATAACTCATACACTTTTCGAATATCACAATGTTTATTGTATTCCAAAGTATTATGATTTTCTTCTCGAAATATTTAACACCACATCTAGTGGACACCATAGTGTAACTCAGTGCTGCATTATTGACGTTTATTTGTTTCATGTTTCATTATCAAACAGTTGTTACGACGGTTCGGAGTTTTGAACACACTGGTTCACAGTTTCTAACACGAGACGTGTGTACAGTAGTTACATATAACATGATAACGTCAATAAAATAAAGCATATAATTAACAAATACAATTTGAGCCAATACATACCTGATTGCAGATCTTCGTCGGTCGAGCGCGAGTACCATTGCCAGTCATGCAGCCATACGTCGCACTCCAAGAACGCACTCTGGTACCACGTCAAGACACGTCACTGCGGTCAGAACTATAACTTCCACTGTCCGTACTGCGATGTCAGCTACAACACCAGGAACACGCTCACTCGTCACGTCAAGAAATATCACGCGTTAGTTCCGATTCTTTTATGTTTCGAGTATTGTTTCGAAGTTGGCTATTCATTGAGTCACGCTTGTTAGTTTAAAAATACATAAATGATCTCAACAAAATGTTCTGCACTTCAGTGACATGCTCGTCGAGTACATCAGCCAGCTAAAGCAGCTGGAAGCACTGGCAGCCGAACAGGCTAAACTGAACGGTGAGGCCAATCCGAAGCCAACTGGCACCAGCTCGACGATGGAATCGCAGGACGTCAAAGATGTACTGCAGGCACAACAGTCTGAGACTGAATCATACGATCCGTCAGAGGGAGAGATCATGGCCGCCATACATGCTGAGTTGGTGGTATTTTAGTTTACGTGCATTTGGTAATGATCTACTCTTATACATACATAGTGTACATACACATAGCGGACTACTATACAAACATAGTGAGCGACTATACATAGTGAGCACCTGTATGTAATGAGCTACTATACATACCTTGTTTTATTCTGGTATGTATCATGAAGATGATTTTTATTTATGACTATAGTAATTCTAATTGCAGGGAAGACAACTCATCAATTGACAAGCCGACGAACATCAACGAGTTCACGTGTTCTCATTGCGCTCATACGTCCAAGTCGAAGAATGCACTCTGGTATCACATCAAAACTCGTCATTCTGGACCGGGCAACAAGGCGCAGCACCAATGCACCTATTGTGATGTCGGATACAACTCGAAGAATACGCTCACTCGTCATGTCAGGAAGTACCACAGGTCAGTTTTTGTTGTCGCTGGTGTAGTAGTAGTAGTAGTAGTAGTAGTAGTAGTAGTAGTAGTAGTAGTTGTTGTTGTTGTTGTTGTTGTTGTTATTGTTGTTGTTGTTGGTGTTGTTGTTGTTGTTGTTGTTGTTGCTGTTGTTGTTGTTGTTGTTGTTGTTGTTGTTGTTGTTGTTGTTTGTCGTGGTTGTTTTTTAATAACCCTGTAAACCAAAAACCCGCTTAAAAGTTTTTTTATTCATTTCAGTGATCTGATCGCGGAGTACCTCGGTCGTTGAACAATCGTTGTCCCGTTGAGATGGACCTGACCCAAAATGAACATTTACATAAAAATCGCTACGTTTTATTCATTGATTTTGCCAATACTATTTTCTACATTGCTATACATACAATATACATACATTTATCTGTAGATCGTTCATAGTTATATACTTGCTGTATGGTTTTCCATCTTTACTTGTATCTGACCTTATTAGCCAAGTTCGTGTATTTCTGATAAATTCAGTGATTCCAAACAAAACTCAATACATACTTTATGTCTCTATATTCTGCCTTGCTTTTGTACATTGGTTGCGTGTGTTTCTGGTATAAAATCAACATATTACTTATTAATTAGGATAACGGTTTGGTCGCTGGATTTGGATAAAAAGAGCAATTGGCTGATTTTAAGCTTTCTGTTGCTAAGTCATAGCTACAGTTCATAAAAAAGACAAAAAATTGCATACGAACGGATTATGCCGAGTTCCTCAACGATTGAAAACAACAACAATTTCTCAATAGATATTTTCGATATCTTCAATAAGTTCGTTCAAGGTATATCTTATTGATTTTTTTCCATGAATCCATTACGCACAGTAGTGGTTTGATAGACATGTACTGTATTAATTTACAAAAAAATATCCTCGAAATAAACTATAATGCGTGTGTGGTGTGTCCTTGAATTTATCCCTGCTCACATGTGAAATTTTTTTTTGATAAAACTTTGGCAACGATGGCAGCACTGTCACAACAACTTTGCAACGATGATTTTTTTTTGTTTCTCGTATATAAACGTTCAGCAGATTTTCAGAAGTTATTCTGAAAACTGAATGGTTTTTAAACCTGAAAAGTTCTGAAGTTGGTGAGTAAAAAACAACTCTAAAACTATTAATCAGCCAACATAAATATCAGAACAAAATAGTTCACTTATTAGTCAGTTAGCCTCAGAGAAATAAAAAAAACAATAACGCACTGTGGAGTGTGGATAGAACAATCTTTCGGTGTTATAGTCGAAAATGAATTACTGTTCCCAAATGCTGCGTGAATTCTCGATAAACAACCTGATGTTTTAGGGTGTCACATTTCGGTAACCCGCAACTAGATAATGGTGTCACAAGTTATCAAAGTGATAACTTGTGACACCTGGTCTGATAACTTGTGACACCCATCATATCTGAAGAACCGTGGTACCATTGGGTAACATTTTTTAATTAGTGTAGAATTAAGTTCTCTAATTTGATTATTCTATTCAATAAAATGTTATTTATGCTTGTTAATAGCTGATTAAACACAATTAAAAAATCAGTGGGCCACGAGCTAAGTCATAATCGTTAACTAACGCAATACTGTGAAAATTTTCTTCTGTAGAAAATTTCCTCACGTGAATTTAATAAAGTAACATAAATAACTTATTAACCAGTAAAGAAATACCGTAATATTTTACGTTAATCAGCTTGAATTTTTTTGCGATATAATTTTTGATCATTAACTTCTTTTTTAAATCCCTCACTGACTCTATCACTCACTCACTCACTCACTCACTCAATCACTCACTCACTCACTCACTCACTCACTCACTCACTCACTCACTCACTCGTTCACTCACTCACTCACTCAATCAGTATAATATACTGACAATAATAACTTATTTGAGATCAATTTATATGAACCTCGACCTACTAAATCCCTAATAACCAGAATACTTTATTATGTGTTTTTTCATGTGTAAATTTGTTCATCATTCATTGTTCGATCCTGTGATTTAACTGACCACAACTGACCTATTGTGCCCCATTGGTGCGTCCTTTCCTTTATTGGAAATGAAAAATACTATACTATACTAATCACTCAATCACTCACTCACTAACTCACTCACTCACTAATTCGCCCATTCACACGCTCACCCACTCACTCACTGTTTTACTTACTCACACACTCATTCACTCACCCACTCACTGCTCTACTTACTCACTTACTCACCCACTCACTTAGCCACTCACTTACTCACTTATTCATATACTGCCTCACTCACTTACTCAGTATTATAACTGACTCAGTCACTCACTCACTCACTCACTCAATCACTCACTCACTCATTGACTACCTCACTTACTCACTCACTCACTCACTCAGTAACTCAGTCACTCACTCAGTCACTCACTCTTTCACTCACAGCCTCATTCACTCACTCACTCACACACTCACTTACTCATTCACTCACTCACTCACTAACTCATTCCCTCACTCACTGAATCACTCATTCACTTGCTCAGCCACTGCCTATTCAATAAATCACTTATTATACTCACTCATTTAATCACTCACTAACCCACTCAATCACTCACTCACATACTTACCTTCCCGATTACTCACTTAATCATAGACTATTTACTTTACTCAGTCTTCACTAATGAACCTGATCACAAAAACTCCAAATGCAAATCTTACGATATGGGTTACGGTATTTCTTTTCTTCAATAATATAATAACCTATTATCAAGTTGCGGGCGCACCGTCACATTTTTTGTCGATGAACATTTCGTCTGTACAGGGAAGAGAAATCCCTTTCATCCGACGAAATCTTCATCGACAAAATATGTGACACCCCAAAACATCAAGTTGTTTACCGAAAATTCACGCAGCTTTTTGGAACAGTAATTCATTTTCGACTATAATTGTTTGGCAAGGCACAGTGAGTCAATAATGGAATAAAGTTTTTAAACTCTCTGGAAGATTGCAAAATTGAAACTTGACGATGAATAGTCAACCGTTTTCATATATGATGAACCATAATGTTACAAACAAATATTTTGTTGAAATTGTCGTATTATGAACGTGAACGTGTATTTTGCTAATCACACATTTGTTCGAAACCGAAATTTAAATTGTGACGCAATTTATTTTTTGTCACCATCACATAGTAAATAAATATTAGTAGAAGTTTCAGGTGATTTAAAAAATGAAATGTGAATTTCCTGACAGTCTTTTTTAAGGTTGCTTTCAGAGTAAAAAGGAAAGTAAAATGGAAAGTAAAAGGGTCATTAATCTGTAAAACATTTCAGTGAAAATTTTGATATTTTGTTCCTGGGAGCATATTCTTCGACGAAATGTTTCAAAGTTTAATGACCCTTTTACTTTCTGTTTTGTTCTTTTTATACTTATCCTTTTTACTCTGAAAGCACCTTAAACTAAGGCTTTTAGAATAAATCATTCAAAAAAAAGATGCCACCTTGAGAGCCGAACTGAAGACTGCACGCGATGAGATGGAACCATCATTTTCAAGTTATCGCGCCACTGCGTGACGCAATTTTCCAGACCCCACAGATTTTTTGAAAGTTTACAGTTTTATAAAAAATCTGGGAAACGAACCCCGGGCCACTCGCATGCTAGGCAAGCGCCCTTGCACTGTGCTACTGAGCCGATGCAACTAAACTGCATATACCCTATTATAACTGGGCTATAATAGGGTATATGCAGTTTAGCTATGTTTAGCAGTTATGCAATAGCTTCGCTACGCTCGCATGCTTTCTACAGCACGTGGCTATGCTACAACACGTGCAGGAGGAAATATTGAAATCTCCCCTGCGGGGCCTATCGCGCTTGTCCTCGCTGTCTGTCTGTCTGTCTGTCTGTCTGTCTGTCTGTCTGTCTGTCTGTCTGTCTGTCTGTCTGTCGGTCTGTCGGTCTGTCTGTGTATCTGTCTGTCTGTCTGTCTGTCTGTCTGTCTGTTTGTATGTCTGCCTGTACCTTATAATTAACATATATTTTGTAAACCTGACAACTTAAAATATTTGTAAGTTTGATGCTTTAAAAAAACTAGTTTAAAATTTTAGTCCTGCGTCTAACCGTTTCGCACAAATGAATTCGAACAAGTTGTATGCGATGTTTTTTGCAAATGATAAATTCAAAATTGTGTTTTTTTGCAAAATAATTAAAATAATTCATGTCCATGCATTTTGCAATCTGCACTGCAGTGCGGTGTTCTCGTCATTCATGCATTATTCATGTAAAAAATTGTTTAATTTATCACTATCATGATATTATCTTCAAAATAAGTTCCCAAAGTTGTATACTAAAGCATCGTGTATTTTCAGGTGTAATTCAATCTACTAGATGGCTAACCCCGGGGGTTACGGGATTCTAGAAGAATCTGGCGGGCCGGATATTGATAACAACGAGCCGATAGTCATGATTAGAGATACACCACCAACTACTGCAACTACTACACGTTCCGGAAATTCGTATAGGTTGGTGACGAAGACGTTAACGATTGAAGAGTCGTTATATCGCGGCTATCGCGACCCGTCGACCCGTCGACCCAGAATTTTGATATTGTTTGTACGGCTTCGGCTTAGTTCCTAGCACCGACTTAAGTTTACAAACGTTATTCTGGAGCACTATACTAACAGTTTGGCAGGTGTGAGCATCAAAATTAGGTTTCAGCGCCCGAGCCCATACAAAAACCTAAGCCTAAGCCTAAGCCTACACAGAAACAACCTAATTTTGATGCTCATGCCTAGCCTTCTAAACCTATCCAGCTATGTAGGCAGCCTAAAAACCTCCAAATGGCCGGTCGACCGATCTCGGTCGACGGGTCGACGGGTCGCGATTACCGTTATATCGCAGGCATATGACTATCCTTAATCGGTCTATTCATCATGTACATAAAATTAGTAGTCAATTTCAATGGCACAATAAGAAACTGCCTCAAATTTGAACGCGAGCTTTTTACGTGCACAAGGCCATTAAAAAGACTAGATTCGAGAATTAAGAATCAATCAACTGTGGACAGGGATATTGTTGGCTTCCACTTAGTGCAATCACGTCATGCCACTATACCTGGCATGTCAGGTATCCCTATCCTATTCGAGGAAAAATTCGAGTGAACCAGCTGTCTCGAGTTAAAATAATCGAGCGAGCCAGCCGATATCCAGTTTTGAAAAAGTAGGTAACATGAGATTGATAAACGATAGACCAATCAACTGAAATCTTGCAATTGTACCTTAAAATGAAGCGAACTTGGGTCACCAAACAGGGTAAGAAAAATACACCGAGTTTAATGGTTTCAAACCCATTCAAGGTATTTTTTATAGGTCAGAGGTGGGTTACAATCACACTGTGAAAGAGAAACGGAACCCCTCATCTCATTTCACCCACCCCTAGATTAAACTACTTCAAAGTCTTCATCTCTGTATGAAACTATTGCCATATGCCCGACCGCCCAGCCAACCACTTTTACCTGTCGCAGTGGTGGGCAGCGAATTTGGCCAAAATGGCGTTACGGTCATACACTTTTTCAAAAATCGGTCTTACGGTCAGGCACCCTCCCGGTTTTCGATTTTGGGGGGGGGGCAGGGGTGGGCCGGGTTTTTTGGCACTTTGCAGGGGGTGGGGGGGGGGTAGCCGACAGAAAATCCCATTTTACCCGACCTGTCCGAAAAGTGGGGGGGGGTAAGGTCGGGTAGGGGGGGTAGAAAAAAATTTTTTCGCATAAAACGCTTGTTTTTTGCTTGTTTTTGCTAAAAAATCTTCTATTATATGGTATAAACATCACATATACCGGTTTTTTCAGGTTTTAACCAAGAAAATTAACCCAGAAAACGTGTTTCTTCAAAAAAAAATTCTTACAGCCAGAAAATTTTGAAAAATGAGCCTCAAAATCGAGGTTTTGAGGCCGATTTTCTCAAAAATTTCGAGTAGGGGGGGGAGGGGGTAGGCGACCTAAATTTTTGTCTAGGGGGGAGGGGTAGGCTACCCGCCGACCCTGAAAAGTGGGGGGGGTAAGCCCCCCCTACCCCCCCCCCCTGCGGCCCACCTCTGGGGGGGGGGGGCATGACGGTCAACATTAAATGAGGTCGAATTTTTTACTGAAAACATCAGTAATGGCTTGAAATAATGACCGAAATTTTGGCATTTTGAAAGCCGCTGATTTGTACAAGAAACATAACAGAAAATTGACAGACTGAGTGCGCGCAGGGCCGAAATTTTGGCATTTTGAAGCCCGCTGATTTGTATTAGAAACATATCTGAAACCTGGCAGGCTGAGTGGCGCGTAGCGCTGATTTTTTTTGCATTTTGAAGCCCGCCGATTTGTATAAGAAACATATCTGAAAACTGACAGGCTGACTGGCGCGCAGCGCCCAAATTTTAGCACTTAAAGCTCGCTGATTTGTATTAGAAACATATATGAAAACTGACAGGCTGACTGGCGCGCAGCGCCGAAATTTTAGCATTCGAAGTGCGCTGATTTGTATTAGAAACATATCTGTAAACTGACAGGCTGACTGGCGCGCAGCGCCGAAATTTCAGCATTTGAAGCGCGCTGATTTGTATTAGAAACGTATCTGAAAACTGACAGGCTGAGTTGTGCACAGCGTCGAAACTTAAGCATTTTGAAGCCCGCCTATTTGTATAAGAAACATATCTGGAAACTGACAGGCTGACTGGCGCGCAGCGCCGAAATACTAGCATTTGAAGCGCGCTGATTTTGTATTAGAAACGTATCTGAAAACTGACAGGCTGAGTGGTGCGCAGCTCCGAAATTTTGACATCTGAAGCCCGCTGATTTTTATTAGAAACGTATCTGAAAAGTGAAAAGTGATAGGCTGAGTGGCGCGCAGCGCCGAAATTTTAGCATTTTGAGACTCGAAGATTTGTATCAGAAACATCTGAAAACTGACAAGTTGAGTGGCGCACAGCGTCGAAACTAAAGCATTTAGCCAACTGATTTGTATCAGAAACGTATCTATTGGCGCGCAGTGTTGGTTGATATTTCAGTACTGAGTATTTCATTCAGCACCATACATCAAATCATCGTATCGTGCATCGAATCGATTCAACGAACACTGAATTTTAAACTTGGAACGTTTTCGACCGATTTTTGGTCGATTTTTTTAAACTTGAAACGTTTTCGACCAATTTTTGGTCGTTTTTTTTTTACTTGAAACGTTTTCGACCAATGTTTGGTCGTTTTTTAGGCGATTTCGTGTAATTTTAGGTCATTTTGACAGTAAATTCTGTAAAGTTTTGACCGTTACGGTCAATGGGTCAATTCTGAAAATCTCTCTTACGGTCGATCGATCAAGGGCACCCTCCCGCCCTGTTTTTGGCCCCGCCCGCCCCTGCTGCCCACCACTGTACCTGTGTGTACTCAAACACCTCTGCTTCATATCATATCGGTATAGAACCTTACTAAAAATTTAACCACCTACTCCTTTATCATGTAGCGCAGTCTTTTCACTCGTCCGTCAGTTGTTGGTAGGTAGGAGGATATATTCATCTTGTGGACCGCTTTTGTGTGGTCATGTCATGTCGATTCACTCAATTCAGCGTATGCCAAATAAAAAAACCACATGAATGTGAAAAATTGTGTTTTTATAGATTTTCAAGATCTACAGACTACATCAATCTACCATGGTTTTGTTTTACCAAAGTGCGAGTTTGAAAACTGTTGAAAAAACATTTTGAGTTTCATTGTGAAAAAGTAGTGTAAGTTAGGAAAAAGTAGTGGCAACATGTCAACACCGTCTACTTAGTGCTTACATATTCTAAGTTGAAAATTTCCGTTTTTACTGAAGATATAGAATGACCATTTGTGTGGTTAAGGTGCCGGCCTCGCATGCCGATAATCCTGGTTCGAGCCCCAGGTTGAGACACAGCGAATTACTGGCAGTCTAACACTCAATCATCTGGTTGTTGATGATCAGTGAGTGTATTACGTTAATATGGGTGACCTGACCGTTATTTCACTTTATTTGTGACTTGGTATCCAACTTTGATATTATGACATTAAACTGAATTCCGGTGAGGCGGCTGATTTTAATAAAAAACATGAAAAACAAATGTAAGAAAAGAAAAAAAGAGAACAAACATCACATCTTTTTCATTAACAGAATGGCGGACTTAAATCAGTATTTTCGAGAATGTTTTGGGTTGTTTTGTGGATGCGAATGACGAAGCTGAATCCGACTTAACGTATTGGACTATGCAGCTGTGGTAAATGTACGCAGTTTGTGTAAATGCACCCACGCACCACAAGCTGTGCTGGTGTGCTCTACTGTATTACGCATGCATCTCTAGCGGACAAGAAGGGGAGGAATTCCCCCATTTTGGCATTTTTTACTTGGCAGTTTGTTCCCAACGGTGTAGGTAAAATGATCTTATTTCTACCAATTCCCCCCTCTTTGAATAGATTCCCCTCCCTTTTAAGATCTAGCTCGTCCGCCAGCGGCATGCATCACCAACACCAATGTATTGGGCATATACGTCCGTTTCTATCCCAATAAAATGATCACATTATTATGTTACTTACAGGTTCAGATTCCAATGCTTACAGTTCTTCTTCTTCATATTATTTTCAGTTTTATTAGATTCATATATAATGTAGTGAAACCACATTTCATTGTGGTTTAGTTGAATTTTTCAAGGAATTATCTTTGTTTCCACGCAAAGTTGTTCAAAAGTCGTCATGATGGTACAGAGCGGAGCGTGGGAAATATATTCAGAGAGATAAATATAATCTAGAAAATCAAATTTCATGACATTCGATCATGTATTATACGAAACTGAATCCAATCAACTTCCTATTTACCAGCATCATCTGAACAGTTTGGTTGATTGCAGATCATCTGAGCCGGGCAGCAACAATGCAGCAGACAACAGCGTGAACAGTGCCAATGAAAATGCAACCGAACAATCAACAACGTTAGTTATAATATAGGTTGGAGTACATGATGGGTGTCCTAGTGAGGTATCGTTAATGGTTCATCCTTTTAGTTTGTTCAAAACCTGATTGTATATTAGAAATTTTTATGGCGATATAATGATTTCCAGCTATACTAGTGCGATTAAAATGATTCATCAATGCAATTGTGTTAATGCTTTCTTTTTCGTTGTAAAATTTCATCCATGCATATTCTCATTTGATTGATTAAAAATTAAACTCGATTGATTGCAGAACGGTCGCCTCATCGTCTCTGCCGAACGCCCTATCAAACGGCCGTGGTTTCTTCGCCCGAATGCGCAAACCCGACAAAACGCCGCTCATAAATCGCGGCAGTCGAGCCGGCAGTAACAACGGTAGCTCACTGCTTCTACATTTTCAAATATCACCATCTGCTGTATTGTGGTTGTTTTTAGTGATAAGTTGGAGATATACCCGAAAACCACAGTATTTTGTACATTGGTTGTAGAGAAAGAGAAAATAATTTGTTTTGGAAAAGTTGGTCAAATGTTTTTTAGCTAACTAACTAATGTTTGATTGTTCTACTTGTACCAGTTATATATCAAATTGATTTAAATTTCATTGTAGATCTGTGAGTTTATTTGTGTTGAACCTGCAGGTGCACATCGCTACGGACTTGATGGTTACCAGATTTTAAACTTAGTGACGCATGAGTAAACCCTAATGTGAACCTGAGCTGTTGATTTCGTATTTCGTAGTATTGTAGTGTATTTTGCTAAGTTGCCTAACATTTCTATGCATCCGTCCATTTTAGTTGTTTTTCGTGTGGTAATGCAAAGAAACCAAACTTATATCAACCATATAATGAAATCAATAGGACGTAGGAACATGACAGTATGGCTAAATAGCATCTTTTCGGCAGTGGCTAAATCCTGGCCCGCTACTCAGCACAATATTTCTAAATACACTTCCGATCACGATATACTTTGAGACTTGAGTTATGACTAACTCAATCCTATCATAATTTTCATATTCCACACTAATAAAATTCACCATATCAATAAGAACCCATTAACACTATATACAAACGACTAACAGTACCTGATTATGATTTGTTATCGTATATTTAATTTAAATTCACATACAATTACTTATTTACAGGTGAGCCGAGTATGGCGGGTTCCACAGCGACCGGGTCAACGACGGTGGAGACTGGTGACCTGATGGGTCTGATCCAACAAGGACGTCCCGATGGGTTGTCCACATTCGCCGGAGTGTTCTGTCCCGTCGCCCTGTCCATGTTCTCCGTCCTGTTGTTCCTTCGATCCGGTTGGACAAATAGCACTACTTTGTATAGTAAAAGTACTCAAATTGACTCATTTTGTGCCAGACCAAACAAAATGCACCTAATGTTTTGCTCTATTTTCGACTAGTTGAGTGGTAAACGACAAAACTTGTTACTTCCGATTTTTTTACCTAAAGGGTTCATTTTAAACAACTATAAATTAGTTTCCGTCTATCTGATATGAACTGCGAGCTGACTTATACCGTTTGAGTTTGTTTTTCTATGCAGGTTATGTGGTGGGCCATGCGGGTGTGCTTCTTGGTCTCGGTATGCTGCTCACGGCCTATATATTGGTGGGGCTCACTGTGCTATCGCTCAGTGCCGTTTCAACTAATGGAGCTATTGAAGGCGGTGGTGTATATTGTTAGTTCACAAATTGAACTTTATGTAGTTTTTAGCCCTGTTCGGTCTCATTTCCGTAGTTTTAACTAAACGATCGAACTCAGTGGCGAGTGGCGACCAACCTGTTTCCTCTGACTGATTGCGAGACTAACTTTGGAACTCACTGCATGGCATGTTATCTACCTTTTTGGATCTTCGTACAAAAATCTGCTTATTTTTATTGCTGGACCGATAGTAAAAAACGTACATTTGGATAAATGAAAAAATCTACTAACTTCACCTAGTTTTTATTTCGTTGCGATGATGAGAAATTTCATTGTTAGATATGATCAGTCGTGCCTTGGGTCCCGAGTTTGGTGGCAGCATCGGCACGCTGTTCTTCCTGGCCAACGTGTTTTCATGTGCTCTCTACATCGCCGGTTTCGTCGAGGCCCTCATCAACAACTTCGGCGTTGGAGGTCGGTTTACTATATTTATTACTGAAGCCAACAGGCACATTTTTAATACCTCATCATCAGTATGGTGTTTTCTTAGTTGACTGAGAAGTTGAATAAACTGACTGACGGGCAATGGCTAGTGGAAACCACGGAGCAATGCGTCAGATTCTGTGTCTCAAGCCAGGTCTCGAACTAGGACCACGAGTTTTCGATGCATGCGCTCTATGCACTCGACTAGACAGGCGACAAACACTATCACAATACTGCTGTACTGTAATTATTTTTGTAAACAATTTTATTTGCTAAGACGAAGCATAAGTTGGAAATCTGTGATTAGTCACTCGTTTCACGAACACCTTTGACCTTGCAGGCGCTCTTTTATCAGCGGACAGCACGGCGGGCTTGATCGACTCGTTCTGGATGCGCTTCGTGTACGGATTCGTGATCAGCCTGTTTGTGCTGCTCGTGTGTGTCGTCGGTGCTAAGATGTTTGCAAAGGTGGGTCGGGTTGATTGCTTATGCAGCATATCACATGTAGTAAATATGTTTTAAATAGTTGTATAGTGTAGTTATATTATTTTAGTCGAGTGAGGTTTGATTGCTGTTCACCAATACTTACATGCTATCTTCGAAACATGTACAAAAAACCTCAAATACGCACGTTATCATTATACTGAACTGCGGACGCACTCTTCCCATCTTAGTGCGTCTCGGGAGAAAAATATCAGTCTCCTGCTTCTTCTATTTTAATAAAATCACTTAACAATTGAAGGCATCCATCCTGCTATTCGCGATCGTCATGTTCTGCTACTCGATGTTCCTGCTTTCGTTCATGATCCAGTGGAGTACGTTGGAAATCGAGATCCCCTACAACAACAAGATCATTTACACCAACGAAACGGAGATCAACGGCACACAGACCAAACAAACCGCCAATTATACTGGATTCAGGTCGGTTGTTGGGAAATTTAGTTTAGCGGACAAGAAGTGGAATCCCCCTCTCTGACGGTTTCAAAAATTAAGGTGCGTAGGTAAACTGTCATGAAAACTGACGAAATTGCCATCCCTTTGGAAGATTGAACCGTCCGCCAGTGGTTTATTTAGGTCTTAGGAATCTCTAGGGTTATTGTTGTATCTTGCAATAATATTTGATGTGCAATCTCCTTCAGTGCCACAACTCTGAGGGGTAATCTGTTCCCGGTGTTTGGAGAAGACTACACCACGATGACCGACACCAATTTTGCCGTCATTTTCGCAGTGGTTTTCACGGGTGTCACCGGTTAGTAGAATTAAAAGAGCATAGTAGGATATAAGGATGTTACAACGAAATGTATCGTTTTTATCATATTATAAAACTTTGGCAGATTGTTTGATCATTTGTGGTATTCTTTTCCTATTCAGGTATCATGGCGGGAGCAAACATGAGCGGTGAGCTGAGGAAACCAGCTGTCAGCATTCCTAACGGGACGCTAAATGTTAGTATTTTGTTTCACATATTGTGAGTGGTAAAAGTTCCTTTAAAAATTGTTTTGTAGTGGTGTTAATTTTTGTTTTTGTTTTATAGGCCGTCTTTTTCACTGGAGTAATCTACGTGTTCACTGTGTTCCTGTTGGGGGCCACATGCGACAGTAAGCTCCTAAACAACAATAATATGGTCATACAGGTTAGTGACAGAATTTCGTGACAAAAATAGATCATGGAACGTTATAATGTACTGACAAAAAAGAAATGGTTTATATCTAGGAATATGGTATTATTTATAGGACATCAACGTGTTTCCCCCGTTCATCGCCGTTGCCGTGTTCTGCTGTACGCTGTTCGCTGCCATGAGCAACCTGATCGGGGCCAGTCGTGTTCTCGAACGACTCGCCGATGATCGCATATTCGGTGTGTTTAGTTTGCATATCCATTTTCATTCATTAAACGAAATTAACAGAAAAAATTAGTCAAAAACATTGAACACTCGAAAACTTCATAAATGTGAGTGGTGATTATCAGGGGCTTTTTGTGATGTGAAAGGGGGCATAGCCGTTGTTCATCTCAGCTTACGAGATCAAGACTAAGGAAAAAAATCATTATGAAATGTCATTACTGTATGGGTAAGAAGTAATAATTTTAGTTTTTTTCTGGCAATTGTTTGTTTTTAGGTTCTTTGCTGACGCTGGCTTCTGTAAAGACCCGAGGTGGTAATCCGGTTATGGCCGTCATTTTGGCATGGTTCCTCACTGTGGTCTGTTATTTTTAATATTTGGTTTTTAATACTCATTCAGTCTCCAAATAGTTTAATCTGTTAAGTAAAACGATAATCAGTATCCAACATGTTTCAGGCCGTACTGTTAATCGGTGCTCTGAATCGTATAGCCAAGATCACGTCCATATTCTTCCTGCTGTCGTATCTGGGCGTGAATCTGGCCACACTCGCGCTTGATCTCGCCTCCGCGCCCAATTTCAGGTTACATTGAAAATTTTGTTCACTTGAATAAAATAAATAAATGAAAATTGTGGTCTTTTCGGAGCATATACAGTAAAAAATGTCTGTGAATTATGTTTCGTTGTGACAAAATGAGTGTAATTTCAGGCCACAGTTTGGTTTCTTCTCGTGGCACACGTCGCTGCTGGGCGGCACCGGCTGCGTGGTGATGTGCTTTGTGGTGGACCCGTCAATGTCGGGTATAGCCATCATACTATTGCTGTTGTTATTGATGGCACTGCATTACAAGGTGCTGTATTTGGGCCAGGTCTGCGCTGCATTCACTCACCAGTACTTCAGTTGCGTGTGTCTCACAATCTTCACTAATTATGTTCTCCTTATTGTTGTACTATCTGAACGGATGTTGTGATCTGCTCTGCTCCATACTGTTTGTTTGGAGGTATTAGCTCGGTAAAATCATGTCTCGTTGGTTAAAAAAAGTTGTTTGTCTTTCTACTGAGCGAACCTGTTCAAATGTTAAGTGTGCAGATGTAGTGTCAGTGTCAAGTGGTGCACTGGTTGTAAGTTGAATGTTCGTTGAATTGCGGATCATGACATACCGACACCAAAACGCGAACTAGTTGACCCGTGCGTGATCGTGGCTGTTATGACATGGACCGGTCAACTATTTATGCGTGTAGAGTGACGACTTCTTCCACCAATTAATTGTTTTACTAAATTAAATACACGTTACTAAATCTGCTCTACTCATTTTCAATGTCAACTAGTTTTGCAACAACGTGCCTCTTGTTATCGTTTCCCTGTTGCATGTTTGTATTAGTCAAGTCAGATAGTGGATTTGGTGGTGATTGATACTTGGTGGTTTGGTTGAACTTCACTTGACCCTTGCCTGCGTAGCATTAGATATTTCACGTACTTTATAATTGTACAAATGTCATGGTTAGTTGACCCTTTACTCTAGCATTAACGTTTGGTAGGGAAGTGTGATTTCCATCTGTTAGTAAATATCGTTATTTCCAGGTATAATGTTTATCAAAAAAATTTCACTTTATAACTGAACCGAATGAACAATGCTATGGTAACCAGTTAGTTAGTATTTGTCTCTTTGTTTCCCTTACTCACTTCTTCTAAACATTTTGTATAAACAAGTGAGTGCGTATTATCTGCGTTTTCAGGCGCCCGGACAGTCATGGGGTTCGATCAGCCAGGCGCTCATCTTCCATCAAGTTAGTGGATAAAGTTATTTGAATTCAAACATTGAAACTTGCTCACATGCATACCATGTTGTGATGGGATCACATATTTTATCGTAAATATAACGTATAACCAAAATATAGTAAATAGTGAAAATGAACACAATTTATTTGTATGTGAAATGCCGTTGATTCAACACCAGTAAATTTTGAAGGTGCGCAAGTATCTTCTACTGTTGGACCCCCGCAAAGAGCACGTCAAGTATTGGCGTCCCCAGCTACTGCTCCTCGTCAAGTCGCCCAAGACCTGTTGTCCTCTGATCGACTTTGTCAATGATATGAAGAAGTCCGGCCTCTATGTAATCGGGCATATTCAAAAGGTAGGGCAATTCAGTTAGCTTGTGATTAGTTCTACTTCACTAATGTTAGTAGATTAGCGATTCAGTAAGCCACTATTATGGATAGGGATAGTTGAGTCGGAAACTTATATAATTATCTTTTTCAATAATTCATCCCATGCACCCATCATCGAAGGGTTGAATTTCCTACACAAACTTTTTACTAATAATGATGATGATGAATGGGTTCAGGCCAAACTAGAAGACTACAACCACGACCCGCTGCACGACGACTACCCGTTCTGGCTGAGTCTCATCGACTACCTCAAGGTTGGTGTATAGATAAAATGTACATCGTTTTCTGGATAAATGGATAGAATGGGTTTTTAGGTTAGTCGTAATTTTATTCATTCGACTCTGCACCCACATTCATAAGTCGGATATTTAAATCAAACTAAGTGAATAATCTGTAATGTATGAATTGAATTCAGATCAAAGCTTTTGTGGAACTGACGCTGGCTGATTCTGTGCGTGAGGGCGTACATCAGTTGATGCGGCTGTCAGGTTTGGTTATTAATTCGATTGTTTTTATTCTGCCCAATCTTTTTCAGTCATTACTATACCATGTAACACTTACTGGTATGATGATAAGAGTATAATATCTAATCAGGCTCTTGTATTTCTCCATCAGTAACCACATATCGATTCTGAATCATACTTACAATTACAACTATACCGTCTTTAATCTAATCTTTTGTACCATGATAAAATGGTGCTTTGAAAAATATTATGTTTATAACCTTCATCTTTGTGTACCATTCACCATCTTTCTAATGAATAGTTATTCAGGCATCGGTGCGATGAAGCCGAACACAGTCGTCCTGGGATTCTCTGACAATGCCACACCGGACAACACGCTGAATCGCATTCCACAGTCACGATCGCATGGTACGGCATACTTGTTGACCTCTGATAAAATTGAACTACCAGAGCAGTTCTTAATCTAGTCTGTGTATTCTCTTTATTTTCAGTAAATGGACGGTTAGCTAAAGAACATATTTATGTCTGTTTTTAATGTAATGTCAATGCCACTGCAGGTGGCCGTCTGGATCGTGCCGAAGTGGTCGAGTACTTCACATCGCACGATTTCCCACCGCAGCGTCGACCCGAGCTCTCGTTGGGTATTCCCACTGATGATGAAAAGGTTGATGCCGTCTGAATGTTGGGCTAATTGGTTGACAAGCGATTTACCAAAGTAAAAAAACTTATTTTTAATAGTGCTTGTGAGTATCTAACTGTATAATATTTTGTAGAACTTGGATTCCATCGGGCCGGAGCTCACTGTCTGGTCGTTGTTGACGCGCTTTTTTCTATTATAGGTGACCGAAAAGGAGTACGTTGGTATCATCGTTGATGCGATCAAACTCAACAAGAACGTCTGTCTGGCACGACATTTCTACAAGCTCAACAAAGCTGATATATTCAGGTACGTTTTCGCAACGACACGATTATATTGCAAGAAGCTTTTGTAATATGAATTTTAAACTTTTATCAAATCATTGCAAAAAAAATGTGCAGATCGGGAAGCTCGGAGTCTCGGTTCGTTGATGTGTGGCCGGTGGACATCTGTCAGCCGATCGAATCCGGCTGGGGCTGGGACAACTCGTGCCTGTTTCTGCTGCAGATGGCGTGCATTGTGAGCATGACTCGAACATGGAAACGACACATCACCCTCAGAGTGTTCCTGTGCGTGTCCAGTCTGCAGGTGAGTTGGCTCGGCTTTATTAGTCCATTTCAGCAATGATTTAGAGGGTCGAGAATCGAAACCTTATAATTGTTTTATTCATTATTTGTTCTTTTATCGATTAAATTGGTTCACTGGCGGACGAGCCAAACCTCCAAAGGCAGGGGACTCTTTCCAAAAAGGAGGTATTGCCAGTAGTTAGGTCATTTCATTTCATCTACAGGGTGGTCCAAAAAAAATGACAACACTTTGAAGCTGAATAACTCTCGGCACAGGCATCTGATTTCATTGAAATTTTCAGGTATTATCATCAACATACTAACTTAGAAAAATGTATAAAACCAAGGTAATCGGAATATCACAGCGGCCACCACGCATTAATGTTTGCGAAAATGCGCATGGGTCAAAAACCGCCTACAATCGTGCATGCATATTCAAGGGATGATATGCACGTAATAAATGAAACATTAGAATTTGCTAGTCGATGGTGAAAATTTCACGTTCAATTACATTTTATCGTTGGTTTTTAAGCATTTTGTTCAATTGGTTTTTATTTTTTCATTTTAAACAAACAAACTAAGCGCTTTTTCAATGTCAGAAGGAAATACACGCAGTTTTCACCTCTGAAAACAAGATTTTATCGAATGAAAAATAAAATTCGAAAAATGTAAACTACAAGTGTTTCAGAATAAGTAAAAAAGACCCTTGATTGATTATAGGCTAAAATAACTGAGTTTATTGTTTCACAAATCACGTGTAATCCATGTCCTAATTGTTCGCACGGTTTTTGGCCCACACGCATTTTTGCAAACATTAATGCGTGGTGGCCGCTGTGATTGTCCGATCAGCTTGGTTTTATATATTTTGCTAAGTTAGTATGTTGTTGATAATACCTGGAAATTTCAATCAAATCTGATCTCTGTGCCGAGAGTTATTCAGCTTCAAAGTGTTGTCATTTTTTTTGGACCACCCTGTATATCCTAAGTGACAAACTCTACGTTTTGAAACAGCCAAAGAGAGAATTCCAATTCCCCCTCTCGATCTCGTCTGGTTGTTTTGGTTGTAGCAATGTCGTGTTTGAGCTCTAGTTTTCAAATCACTTTGGTCGAATCACCGTTTAGTTCGGTGGGTAATCATCAGTCAGTTATCAAAACAGTGGTATGTTTATAATTATGTGATGTAATCCTAATTGCAGGACATGCATCGTCGCGAGCGTCAACTCAAGGAGATGCTGGGCCAGCTGCGCATAAGTGCCAAGTCGCTGGTGGTGCCCTGGGACCACGTGATATGCCATCTCAATCCCAATGTGGCTGATGGTGCTGCACAGCAAGATCAACGTTTGTTATCTTGTTTCATTAACAAATCAACCCTGATTTGCGTTTTTGATTCTGATAAAAAAGTTTTTTGAAATAATATGTATTTGGAGAAGCGTCATTGAGCAAGATAACAAAAAAAATCATGATCGAAAATGTTTTACATTATGTTTAATTGTTAATTAAATTGCAGCACCCGCAGCGACGGATGCAGCGTCACTGCCGTTTGCCTACGTATCAGCACTGAACGAGATGATCGAACGGCACAGCGCACGCACTTCGGTTGTCTTCCTCAACATGCCCACACCACCCAAAGAGGTTGTTATTATTTTCAACGTTTTTTTGGATATTCCTGGAACAACATTAAAAACAATGTTTAACCAGGATTTTTTTTCATCAGATATATTACTAAATGTCAGTTTGTGCTCAAGTTCCCAATTTATTTATGAATTGCTGATATACCATAAGTGTCATTAAGGAAGCCAAATACGAGGCGTACCTGGACACAATGCGTCGTCTAACGGACAAGCTGCCTCCAACGATGCTGGTTCACGGACTTTCCAGTGTCATCTCCACTGCACTGTGAATGGACACCAGCATGTACCATTCACTCGAGTCTAGGAAGACTGGTGTGACCTGTTATTTGGCTGTTTAATGATTAGGCAACGTTGATCGCGTGCAAAAATCAAAATTTGTTTTTTTTTAAATTTTATATCAGTTTTTTTAGTTTAACAGCATTAAAAATTTTTCAACGATAACGAGACCTTGTTTTCTAGAATTGAACAACATGAACCGTGAAATGTTCTGCTTAATTGTGTACGAAGAGAGTATTATGAGATGTCTACTTCTGTGGTTCCTTGTGATAATATTATTCTAAAATACAATCCCCTGATATACGGATACAAATATCCCCACCAGTACGTTGTGTATTCTAACGAAATACGTGTTATTTTGTCGATTATAGTGACTTTTGCTTATGCTGAATGTTGAACAACATTGACCAGTTGCCTGTTGTAATAACAAATACGGATTTATTGCGTGACATTTAATATATATTTTTATCTTATTGCCCATGCGTATTCCAATCCTATGTAGGTTAAATTCTATCATTTTTATTACAGTTCGAATTTAGCAATATAGTTCCGAATGCAAAGTCGATTTTTTACTTTCGTATGTTCAACTCCGATTGTGATGATACTGCTATTTGGAACTGAACGTGATATTTTTTGTTCTTATTCGTGAATGATATCTTATTTATTTCAAATTCTTTTATTGAATGATTTCTAAAAGAAAATGGTCTTCAGCTGTGAATTATAGCTTGGTAAACTGCGCCTTATGCCCCTATGAACACTTTTGATAATAAACTACAATACAGTTATAATTTGATAATCCGTGTAATAAAAAATGACCAATTGAATCTTATCATATTGCTGTGCGTGTTAATAAAAATATGGTGTCATCATTCAACCTGTCCTTTAATTATTTAATGTATCATGATTCTGAATTTTGTGTTAACGTTATTCAGTAGCGAATGAGTGGGTTATTCATGAGACAGTTTTAAGAGATCCTGGAAAGTTAATGTTTTTGTATTCATCTGACACGGTAATTGGCACTCTTTGATCTCCTCCTCGCACGCTACTGCCTGAAACACGATATATTAAACTGCATATATTTTTATATTGTCTTCAACCCTGCTGTCCTTCGCAACATTGAATTACATCTTCCACATTTGTTTTCATGGCGCATTATCTCAACACATGGAGGACATGTATCCAATAATTGTATGGTCTGTGTGAACGCCCTCGTCTTGATTACCAGCTTTGCGATACTGATTTATTAAGCAATCCGATGTATTTTTATAGTAATTCGTAAGCGAAGAATTTTCCAGCGTTTTCGACAGTTTTTTTATTTTTAGTTTTCAGTGTGATCAAATGGTAAAAAGGTTTCGCTTCAGTCAGTCAATATCGTTGATTATGTTCATAGGAGTGATATCATGTTGTTGCATTCATTCAGACCAATACTGTGTTGTTTATTACGCTTTATTATACATTTGTACTATACTACATTCATACATTATTATCCATCTTTCTTCACCTAAATGTTATCATTATTATTCATTCAAAATCCAACAATTATAAATGTATAAAACGTCTTTCCCTAACGTTTGTTTGTCGGTTGTTTTATCTGGTGTCTGAACCCCCTCGGTGACTTGTTTCTTTCCCGCGCTTTGCTGTGTGCGTATCTTTATTATTTGGATTCTATAGATTTACTCACATGTGGGATTGTAAGAAGTGTCTCTTGTGGAACTCTCAGTAAGTCAGTAACTATGCTAAAATTCAGTTTATCATGTGTCGACTACGTTTCATGAAATTCTACCCGACAAAACAAAAGTGCTTGTGTGTGAGACACAATTGGACATGTTCAAGTGCCTGGACTGAGCACGTAATGTGCCACAGCCTGGATCAATAAGGAACCCTGACCGTGTGTGGGCATGCACTGGCGGACGAGTCAAACCTCCAAAGAGAGGGGAATTTTGTCAATGAGGGGGTGGCAGTTTTTAGGTCATTTCAAACTACTTTTTACGAAAAAATATAACTTTTTTTGAAACTGCGAGAGGGGAGTTCCATCTGTCCGTCCCCTTGCCATCCGTTAGTGTGGGCATGTCAAGACCAGTATTTGGCTGTGTGCCCTCAGTCCAGATAGAATGCTTGTGTATATGGCACATGCATGTTTGGTCGTGTATGGTGCCCTATACTCACTCGCTTGGTTCCAAATTCACCGTCTTATTTTAATCAGTTTAATGGTATACACTAGTGAACGAGAATGGGAGGGAAAAGTGGAATTCCTCCTTCTTTGGCTGTTTTAAAAGTAGATTGTATTCTTTAATCTGCGGATAAAGTCGCTTAACAAGTGGTAGTTCCCCTCTTCAGAAACTTTACAAGAATATTAATGTTTGGAGTATTGCTTCTGACACGTTATTGATGATCAATTGCAACAGCCTGACCAGATCGCAGTTTAATGACGGAATTCGAGAGCTCGTCCAACTGTCTTCGCGTTTTATAGAATTCGAGTGGATACTTCATCAGGTTATTTTCAGTGTTGAATGTTTAACGGTATACTAAAAATAGGTAAACAATTGCAGAAATATGATGTCCAGCTTTGTTTTTTTATTTGTTAGTTAAAGCATAAAAGACTTCATCACTGTTGGAATGCTGAATTTTTTAATTGTTTAATTTGTTTAATAATTCTTTGAGTATTAAGGTGTATGACGACGAGTATTACTGTGCACATGTAGAATGGGATGGCGACACCCAGCGCAGATGGCACATTCTCTACAACGAATCGTACGGTCAACCGACTCTATGGACTCACTTGGCCAATTCAGGTTTGTTGCACTGCATGATTCTGTTTCAGCGAATTTCTATAGCTTGGTCAATTGTCATCGACGTTTATTTTCATTCACCCGTTCCCGTTCTCTCATAAATATAAATTCACTAATCGCAACGTTAGTATGTTATCCGAGTGTAATATGAGATTGTGATTTGTTTCCGGAATTTTTATCGCGCGCCAAATAAGTTTCAAATTCAAATTGCGCGCCAGCAGTTTTTGTGAGTAACAAGGAACTCTGGGTAGGCTATAACGAATGATCCTTTCTGCAACTTTTGTGTGTCTGAACAACCGAACCGAATGAAATGTAGGCTTTTGCGCTAACAGCTGTTTGAGTTGTGTTCGGACGTGTATTTTTTTCAGATGGATCTGCAGTGGCACAGAGTCAAGTTCTACCAGTCAACCGAGATCAAGTGATCGGTGATACCGGAATCGATGTTTGGTCGGTGGTGAGTTCGATGATGCATCCGTACTTGGATACACCCTGGTGGCAGGTACGTTGCTCGATGCTCTTCTTATGAATTTTTACAGCTTTGCACGCTTTTGTTGTCCATCAGAATCAAAATTATTAAGTTTCATACCACCATAGTAAAAATAGATACCAAGTCATAAATGTAGTAAAATATTGGTCACCCTATACCCTATGCAGGTATGAGAACTCATTGATCAACAGCAACGTGCTTATATCCCAGTTGTTCGTTTGGTTCTTTTCCTGTATTTTGTGAGTTGTAATGTAATAAGTGTTAGTCAGTTAGTAACTATTGTAGATGTTAGTCACAACACAGTTTAATTTCTTATACTTACATGATTAATGATCATGATGTTAATTATCAGAACAAGTATTGATTTGTTGTAGATCCACCCGTGTCACACATCAACCATTATGAAATACATGTCCAGCCAGCAGACACAACTAGACCCGAAGTACACCAACAAATCGCCCGAATGTCAATACCTCGTGTCTTGGCTGAGTGTCATGGCTCCAGTAGTACGACTGCATGTGCCTCTACAGTTTCATCATGCTTCACTGTGATCAATTTTTATGATTTTGTGCTTGAATTCTATATTTTACGGGTATATGCTTTTATTCTAATATTGTACATTTTTATCAATGAAAAATAAACCCTTGGTCTGCGATTGAGGTATGTGTTCGTTGATTCGCCAGTGAATTATTTGGGTTGCAGCCTTGCACCCTTCATACCTTACATCAGTCGCAGTGGTGGCCCACACCACAAACACAATTGGTCAGGTGCCCATGTCAACGATTTTTTCGCTACTGTCCCTATATATTGGTCCCTGGGGTTCTACTGTATGATTTTGAGAAACAGTAATTATATATGTCGAATACATTTTCAGTTGTTTCTGTTGTCTCAATTATACACAAATCGGGATAACTATGGCAGATGAGGTGTCACTGGATGACATCGCCCTCGAGCATGCGGTTACCTACGAGGCCATGTACCGGGCGGTTCGTTATATAATTTTATTTCGTATACGTTTTGAGACCTACAAAATTTCAAACATCTTCAAGCTCGTACACTTTTTCGTACTGCTCTTTCAACTATAGTCTATCAGGAGTTTCTGTTGAGAGATTCAAATCCCCGTACTCATTTTTCGGTGCAACAATTAACTCACTTTGTTTCAACACCTGCATTCCCAGAAATTGTATTTGACTAACATTTGTACTCACTCCTGGTTATAATCTGTATAGAACTTTTTTTATGTTTTTTCATGGAAGAACTGATTATTGTTTCTGAAAATAAGTGTTCCACAGGAATAATTGTACGGCGTTTAAAATCTGCATCACCAACTAGGAATCTGGTTGCTGCATTGTTGGTCTCAGAATAAACCGTAATCAAATCAGTGTCACCAATCGTAATTCTATTATGTGACAATTACAGTTGGATCCGGAGGGTGGGGATCTCGTTCAGCCGGGTGCCGCTGTCACCTTCATGAAACAGTCAAAGCTGGATAATGCCACGCTTGGTAAGGTTGGTCGCTGCCAGCAAAATTTGTGTGAAACTTTATTTAAACCACAAATCACTCCTCACTATGTGCATAAGTAAAGTCAATATTATCTTCCCCTTTCCCCAACATCCGTCGCCTGCCAGTGTGCGCACAAGAATCTGTAATAAACAAACAGTCGACTTCGTGTCACCGAATGGATTGTTTTTCATTCAGACTACGTGTATAGACCATATAAATTTATTATATTGATGCAGCTATAAATGTAATGTGTCTGTGGTTTTGGGCCGGGAACACGCGTTCCTGGCAGTTGAGTCATGGTTGTACATGTGCCACGTACATGGGCACCACCTTTGTGGCACATAACCGTGATACCGTAGGGACTACTCAGTGCTGCTTCTGCTGGCTGCACCATCTTGGCCTCGTCTTGTATTCAACAATTGCAAGTTTGAACAACGTTTTAGAACAGTTTGAAGTTTTCACCTGATAATTATTCAAAGAAGGCGGACGGACGATAGTCCGTTCTCTTGAATATTCCAAAGAATGTATCATTGTGAATGTGCCAGGGAGGGATTCAGGTGTATCCATGCCGGTTTTCAGAAGAATTGCAACACTGCAGCAGAATATGCATGAATGTGAGTACAATTATGATTACATTCAGCGAAGGCTGGATAGCTTTGATGAGGAAATGATCCTTCAGATCTGGGACATTGCCGACGTCGGTGCCAAGGGCCATCTCGATAAACATGGATGCTACGTCGCACTCAAGTTGATATCGGCTGCACAGAATGTTGGTTTGGTGCATATATCATTTGAGATTTTTTGTAGTTAGTGATTATCACGAAAAGAGAACGTAAGATGGTAATTTCATTCTTTAACACTGCTCAATGTACCATATTGCTTACTAAATAAAAATCTGATGGATTTTTGTTCGATCAATCAAGGGGGAGGGGAGGGAGTGCCAAAGGGAGAGCCAACGTCTCACAAAATTTTAGACGTGTTTAAGAAAATTGAAATAAAATAGGCCGTAAGCACGATATGTCAAATTTTTGTCAGTTAGCACCATGATTTTCTTCTATCTTTTTAACTGATTCACATTCACAACTCATGCAAGAATGAGACGGATGTGTTAATGCTCATTGCTAGTTCATCTAACTTGATTGATATTTCAGGGCCAACCAATATCGGTGACTTCGCTAACGCACGATCTGCCAGCGCCCAGCATTCCCGGATTCGGTGTATCGGCACCTGGTTTGTAGGAATCACTTCAAATATAAGAGTCAGCAGAAGACACAGTTCGAGCCAGTAAAAAAATCAACAAAAGTAGAATTGTAGTTTATATTCCGTTGCGTAAATAATAACCGCACGTTCCACAGGTAAAATATTGAATAATATCACAGGTTCGGGTCGGACGTCGGTGGCAGACTCGGTGGCATCGTTCAGCCCGGTGCCACCGCCGGCCCATCCGTCCGAGATGAACGGCCCGCCGGGGGCTCCGAGCAATCCTGGGTCGGTGCACGGAGGTAATGATGCACCGCATTGGACGATAAATGTTAGCATTTTATGTCTTTCATTTATTATTGACGTAAAACTTAACATTGTAATAAGCATCATAGACCAAAAGTGACACCGTTATAAAAGCGATACGTGGTCAGTCATTAAAATAATACCTGATTTGTCAGTACTTTTTACGAACGATATTGGTTTAATTATACTCGTGTCGGGTATAAAAATGGAATGGGTCACGCGGTCGATCAAAAAAGTGTTACATGAATTTCATTGAACTTTTCACGAACGTGATGGTTTATTTATGGGTGGATTGCAGGCTGCCGACCAGAAGAAGTACACGGACATCTTCAACAGTCTGGAGCCGGAGAACGGCATGATCGGTGGTGCCACCGTACGGCCGGTTCTCATGAACTCCGGGCTGGCCGTTGATGTGCTCGGAAAGGTTACCCGCGTAATCGCCATTATCATTGCAAAGCTTCCAAAATGACGATTTCTTCAAAGATATACGTACGGTGGTTAATAGATTCAGTTTCATATTTCCGTACTTGAGTTACGGATAAGTAAAATGCTGGAGTTATTTACAGATCTGGACGCTATCGGACATGAATGCTGATGGCAATCTGGACTTGGACGAGTTCTGTGTGGCCATGCACCTCGTTTACGCGTGTCTCAAGGGCGAATCGGTTGGCGAACTTGGCTCTGAAATTCTGTACCAATTGACTGCACAATTTCATACCGCTGAAGTAATAGCAAAATGGTCACACGATAACACGGGAGAGGCTTCTTTGCCTAACACAACAACAACCACTTTATACCGTGATTTCAAGCCGCATAGAATGAAATATACCATGTTGTGATGTGATTCACCGTACCTGCGTGTCTTTATAGGTCTTTAACTGTGTTGCCGAGTCTTCTTAGACAAACTGTTTTCAGGTTCCGGGAGTGTTGCCAGGTGATTTGGTACCACCCAACAAACGTTCACGATCGCGCCAGCTCAGTGGTTTGTTCTTTTGTACAGAGTTTTCAAATTCGCCATGTTTCTCAGATAATAACCGATGCCGATTTATTATTACTGTATACTTTTACTAAAAAGACTGTGTCGGGGTGTTTTTAGACAGTACAGGTTTCAGTCTCACTAACCGAGCTGATTCACATTGGGCCTCTATACCCTTTCGGTAATGGTGCTTGCCCCACTTAACAAATGGCGCTTACTAACCCAAACTAACAACTTTCTGTCTTTCCTATGACTTTGCCTACTAACTCAGCTTGCTACTAACACATCTCAGGTGCGAGTATTCATTCCACGGGGTCTGCCGCCCCCGCACGTCCCCGTCCCCCGTCAGTGGGTCCAACTTCGGGACCCCCCTCTCGACCCCCGTCTCGTCCGTCGTCCCAGCCCCCGAGTGCTCGACGCACTTCACTGCCCGTTGGATTTGAGGTTGACGGTGATGTGGAGCTCGATCAACAGATGGCTGTTAATACAGGTGACTGCTGCTACTAGATATACCCATCTGCATCAACGACGTTACCTTCTGTTCATGTCGGAAGTACCAAATTATCAGATTGAAGATATCACAGACTGATTTGTTATGGTATATCAGTTTCAATCAAATAAAACCCCAGAATAATCTTGTAAAACATCGTGAATTAACAGCGACCACTCGTGTACCCGTCGGTTAGCTATTAATACCATGTTCTTCTCAACAATATTTATGACGGCCTGTTTTCAATAACTGATTTTCATTATCAACTTCTTCACATTTTATATCGAGTAATCTATACTGGTTGCATGATTGACTCAACATACCCACATGGCTCTCGTAATACTCTATCAGTCAGTTCTCCACCACGTAAATGCTATAAATTCCCACTTTCGCTTTTCCGTTTTGACAACTTTGAACGTGAATGCTACCTCGAATGTTTCCTGTATCTAACAAAACAACAGCCAGTCGTTACCATAATAGTTCGATAATATAAGATTGGCGCTCGCTCGTTCGTTTCGAATTTTAGGATATGAATTTCGATTTGCAAAGTGATTTATGCACCTGATGTTGATAATGTATTAGACGATTCGAACGACAGCCAATGATATTTGATTGGTATGAACCCGCTGTGTACTGTGGCATATTGTTACAGAGGATCTGCGCAAGACCGTGTCAGTCAGTAACATGAACGACCGGGCACCGGGTATGTTCGTCTGCTGTTATAACCCATTTGTTGATTTTTGTCAAGTATGTGTTGTTGGTGGTTTCATATATTTTGGCGCAAACGTATTATATGGTTGCTTCGTGTTGTTTATAGCTGATTTTATTACGTTTCTGTTCATAGTATTCACTCTTTCAGCATGTTCCCACTCACTGCATGTTTTTTTTGTTTTAGAAGCACCCGACTATATCACTTCAGGTTACTATTAACTGTGGCGTGCTCATATTTAATTTGCTATAGTTTTCAGTCTCATTATATTCCGCCTGTGTGTTCATATGAAATCTGATTTATCGTGGTGTTGTTTCTATAGTTTTCTTTTAACTCCTTAATTTTAGTTGGTTCTCAACCGGGCAGCCGTCCACCGAGTCGTGTCTCTGGCGCCGAACCACCGATTCGTCCAGCCGTGCCACCTGTTGCACCACCCAGTGGTGGACCGAGTACACCTGTCAGGAGGCTGTCCGGTGCGCCACCACCTCAGGTATGTCATGTGTTGTTGACTCAGTCATGATATACAGGGTGTATGTGTATGACTGATCCAGTAAAATTTGATACGTCATAACTGCTGACTCTGACTCTACTGTTCACCATTTCAGACAGTGAGTGGTTCTAACTCACCAGTACCTGTTGCGAGTGGTCCACCCCCTCCCAAGCCACCGCCCGTTGTGCTGTGGCCTGTCGATGTGGACAAACATAGAATACTATTCCAACAGGTTACAACGGGAATACCCCCATTTTTCAGTTTCACCGTCAGTATTTAATGATCAGGAGGTTTTCTGTTCTGTGTAACTATTTTCAATCGAAACATTTAATTTGTGGTTGTTTCAGGTGGACACCGATCGAGATGGTTGGGTCAACGGCGGAGATGTGAAAAATGTGCTCATTCAGGTCTGTTCGGGGTGGGTGTTTGTTTCGGGAAGCTACGGAGTTTTGTAAAGAATATCTCTTATTTTCAAATCATTTTTTAGGTTATGATAAAGAAACACTGTTGGCGGCTCAATTGTATATTGTTTAACATTGCAGTCTGGTCTGCCGACAGCCATGCTGGCACAAATCTGGTCGCTGGTCGACATCCGTCAGACTGGCAGTCTCAATCAACAGCAGTTCGCTCTCATGTTCGTTGTCTTTGATTCGGCTACTTTGATGCTTATCTTATCAATCGGAAAATGTCAGACTCATTTATGGATTTTAATTTTTCGTGAATTATCCGATTGACTAAAGTTTACAACTTATGATTTTTAAGTTTTCAACCCAATAATAACCCGTTTGTGGTACACTGATTTTGTAAATCGATGGTCTAACATACGAGTCGCAAGTTTGTTTCAACCCCGTACCGTCACTTAGAGTATAAATGCGGTTAACCGATGGAGTAAATTTTAATGGTCTAACTAACGTACTATGTAACTACCGTAACATACAAATACCGACTGATGTAATGTATCTGTGTTCAGCATGCACCTGATCGAGGATAAACGTGAGCGTAACGTGGATCCCCCGGCCGTGCTGCCACCCAACCTGATACCGCCGTCACTGCGCGACATCGAACAGGCGTCGGTGAGTTGTCACAATTTATAATGGTACACTTGAGTCATTTGTTACTTTTAGTTTATCTCTGAGGAAAAAATGTTGGAAACAAATTGCAGCTCTTCAAATTTCAGCCAATACTCCAGTTTATCACTTTTTTACGATCAGAGCGCTAAGTAGTACCAAATTAGAAACTCATTATGCTATTGATATTGAGTATTTATTTATTGTTTACATATGGCATGCAAATAAATTATAGTAATCGAATATATATATATTTTGTTTATTATAGTAATCTAATATATATAAATGGTTTGTATTGGTGATTTTTTTTCATCAACTACTTGCAGTCGGTGACGACCGATGCGGAGATCGCAGCGTTGACGGCCGACATCGAGACGTTGAACGAAGAGAAGAAGGTCGTGGACGAGGAGGTGATGCAGCTGCAGGCCGATATGAAGGTCAAACAGTCGCAGATCAAGAATCTAGATGTTAGTGCAACAATCATTTTTTTCTTTTTTCTCGGTAATTTTAAGTTTATCGTCAACTGTAAGTTCGATTTTATGCGAGTCAACGCAATGAAATGTGAAATCTGAAATGCCCTCTCATTTTAACCCACTTGTACATCAAATACAATTTTATTGATTGATCGCTAACCTTCTCATTAGCCGCATAGTTTGTTCACTTACTTGTTATCCCCCGAAAGTGTCAAAACACTGTAACATATGATCTATTGATTAACATTTATGTGCAGGTGGAGGCCACCACCCTGGACACGACCGTGAAGCAGCTGGAACGACAAAAGGCCGAAGCCAATCGACGTCTCAACGATCTGGATCTGCAGGTGCCTTATAATGTTTTTATTATCACATTCGTTAGCAAGAAGACATATTTATTCTCTTATCATATTTAATCATAATAAGGTTTTCAGCGTGAGGCCCTGGAGCGTACGCTGCACGAAATGCAGGAACTGCTGGAGAAGGATTTGGCTGAGGTGGAAGTCATCAAGTCAGAAGCTTCTAACATGACGCAATCTGTGGCGGTAAGTCATATGATGTAGATTTGATTCGTTGTTGTTGTTTTATGTTATTACCACATCGAATTGTGTTTGTGTATTCAGGAACAAGAAGCGGCATTGGACCAGAAGCGTATGGATCTGCAGAACATTCGTGAGCAGGAGAAGCTGTTGCGTGTAGAGTTCGAAAACGAACAGGCCCGTTTGGACACGAGCAACACGCAGTACGGAAATATTGAGAGAAACATAAGAGAGGTAAGTGGCTGACTGGGGGACTAGACTATGGTAATCGTCGACTAATCTTTTAAGTAAATTAGCCCCTATTCAAACCTCCTAGTC
Organism: Daptonema setosum; assembly: GCA_964036265.1. Lineage (NCBI taxonomy): Eukaryota > Metazoa > Nematoda > Chromadorea > Monhysterida > Xyalidae > Daptonema > Daptonema setosum. The sequence continues at coordinate 12,977,741 of OZ038445.1, forward strand.
CGATCATAGATGAGTTGGGTAATGTGAAATCGAAGTTGTGAAAGGAAGAATAGCCCAGGCACCAGCGTAGTTGATAATTTGAAAATTCTAAATCATAACGTGTAAGTCAGTCAGTCGTGTAACTCAGTTTCTTTCTTAGTTATAATGACGTAATAATTGAAATTACAGGGTGAATACACGGTGAACACACTTCGCACTCAGACCGACCAGCTTAAGTCGCTGCTCAGCAACCTCGAGGAAGTGCTCGACCACAACGATATCAACGAACTATACACCAGGCAGAACCAGCTGCTCTATGGACTTCAACAGTTTTCTGCTGTTCGTTGCTGTTTGACAATTATTATTTTGTTTAGTAAGGGTAAATTAATGTAGCATATAGTGTCAAATTGAATAATTGGTTTATATTATAAGACAAAAAATTATGAGCAATCAATTGATGTGTGCATCTGAATAGCAAAAGTTCGGTTTTCAACATTTACGTTACGATACCCATTCTTTTCTCACGTCACGACAATTTGTCTTTCCTCTGTCCGCTTCTGCTCAATGTTCCTGTGTTTGCTTTTTACCCCTGTACATATATGGCAGCATGTTTGTGCAATTTTGGTATTGTACGCTTGATACACCGTAACCAGCATTCGGCACAGTATGTACATTGTACAGGGTGTCCCATCCTTAACCGCCGATGTTGACGGCTCGGCGTTTGAGTTGTACTAAGTCTATATAAATGAAATTTTGTTTTCAAATAAACAAGTCTTTGGTAATTTGTTTGACGCCTACCAAAACCTAATTGGACGTTTGTAGCTAATTTTACAAGCAATTGAAAAAATGTCCATTTTTTTGGCTTTTTTTCTTCCTTGTATGCTGAATTTTTGTCAAAGAAGTTAATAAAGATGGCACAAAAAGAGCGAAGCAACACAGAAAATATAACAACACATAATAGAACAGAACAAAGGAAGTTGACCCGCTCAACTTTTGACTTGGGTACCTCCAAAATCCTAACATCGTTCCCAACAACGAGGCACGGCTTCATAACCTGTGCCCATGCCATTTGCACCCGTCTCTTCAAGGTTTGAAAGACGTGAATGGTCCGTATTCTCAGAATTCTCCGGATATACGTATTCCTTCAAATCACATCTCCTAGAGCCAGGACAGGAGTCCAGAGGGATCAGGTCTGATGACCTGGAAGGCCACATAAGTCGTCCTCCTCTGCCGATAAAGGAACCGGTAAAGGTCTCATTGGGCCAATCTCGGGTGATGCTGGCATAATGAGCCGTTGCACCGTACCGTTGCAACAACAAGTCATCTTCACAAATTCATTGGAAGCAACAGAAATTTTTGCTAAAGAGCCAGGATGGTTCTGCAGCACGTTATGCCAGCATCACCCGAGATTAACCCAATGAGACCTTTCCCGGTTGTTGGGAACGATGTTAGGATCTTGGAGGTACCCAAGTCAAAAGTTGAGCGGGTCAACTTTCTTTGTTCTGTTTTATTATGTGTTGTTATATTTTCTGTGATGCTTCGCTCTTTTAGTGCCTTCTTTATTAACTCCTTTGACAAAAATACAGCATACAAGTAAGAAAAAAGCCCAAAAAATTGACATTTTTTCAATTGCTTGTAAAATTAGCTACAAACGTCCAATTAGGTTCTGGTAGGCATCAAACAAATTGCCAAAGACTTGTTTATTTGAAAACAAAATTTCATTTATATAGACTCAGTACAACTCAAACGCTGAGCCGTCAACATCGGCGGTTAAGGATGGGACACCCTGTACATGTGTTCGTTTTAATGTAGTGTTGCACGTGGACTAGAGTCAAGCTGAACTGTGCAAAAACCGTTCACTTGGCTGCGGCTTGGCTAGGTAGTAGATAAGGGACAGTGGGAATCTGGTTAATCCGTTGGCACCCAGTTTTAGACGTTGTACGCCAGTTTGCATGAATGTGATCCTGATTTGTTTGGTCGACCCGAGTCATCGGACAGCGGTGTCGAGCTCGTCACATACGCCCATCAGGTTTTGTCAAGTCTATTTTACTTTGATTCTTGTTTTGCTTACTTTTCTTTTGTTGTTGCTGTTTTTATTATTGGTTGTCGCTTTGCTCACTTTCTCTTTGACATGTTTGTGTTCGAAGTGATTGAATAACTCGTATAATTCCGTCTGACAATTGCTCCCACCTGCACACACGTCAATTCGCATGAATTATGTATAATGCGGTAGTGGTGGTGGTACAGCCAACAATCGTGAGTCACCTGGTCTGTCCGTCCTAGATTCTGTGTATTATTGTGCACAAGTACTGTTTCTCTATTACTCTAGTTTCAGTTTATTCTATAACCCGAAAACTTTAATTTATGTCCATAATATAGTAAATTAGTTTGTTTGAGATTAGGTAAAATTATTTTGATTTAGTCTCAAAATTTGATTCCTGCATAACTTGGCTTATCTACGAGTGCTAAACACGTATCGATTCAAACGGTATTCTAGAAGTGCGATTAGATTCGCTTGTTTAGTATTTTTCTTACCAAACGGCTGAAAAGCCAGAATAATCTTGCACTACTGATTGTTCAGGATCAAAGTCTGCTGGACATGTTCAACTCGATGTCGGTACAATCGATTAGCGGTGCCCAGAAGACTGGTCCCGTCACCAATGGATCACCCACAAAATCTGTTATATCGAATGGTAATGCCACGCCCAAGGCAGGTCAAAGCAAACGTTGGTTGATTGATTGGGAAATTGGTTGGGCAACGTTTTAGTGATTACGATTGTGTGATATTGATCGTCTAAAAAACTGAGTTAGTAAGTGAGCTATTTACTGATAATGAAGTGAAATATGATTAGCACTTAGCAAGCGAATGATGATCATTTAGATTCAAGCTTATTTATGTCACTTTAAGTTGGTTAACAAATCAATTCATAATGCGCAGTGTAAAATGCTATCTAAAACCGGATACCTATAATGTGTTGATGGCAACCTGATTGCAGCCAGTACACCGACAGTCGACACTAGCAAACCCGTGTTTTCTCCCACATCGGCTGCCGCTTCGGCTTTTCCCACAGAAGATGCTTTTACGAATGGACATCACGACAGTCAGAATGATTCCGGCAAGGATCCGTTCGGCGAAGCACCCGTGGGCGCCGGAGCCACTTTTCCCGTCGAGTTGGTCCGGTTGTTGTTGTTGTTGTTGTTGTTGTCGCTGTTGTTGATGTTAACTTAAGTCACTGTTTCAGCGATCCCTTCCAAGACTCGGGTGAACCGGACCCGTTTGCCACGGCGGCTGACGATCCGTTTGCAGAGACTGAGAATGGCGCTGATGGTTAGATTACTTGATGTTTGGTTGATTTTGGTTAATATTGGTGCAGGTAAACAGTTGTTTCCGGGGTTATTACCGTGCACTTGTACTTCGGGTGCTCTATTCCGGTTACTGGTTTGTTGTTTATACTATGTACAGTGGGGTAACTTAACACTTTCGTTGGTGTGAAGCAGCAACGATCATGTGATATGTTGGACATTGGTTGTCGTCTGTTAATTTATTCGATGTAAGTGTCATCATTCATCTTGTTAACATATTTCGTTCTGTATCATTATATTTTTTCTGAGTTTCATTGTTAATTACGACATTTACTATATTTATATAAATCGTTCATTATTGGTGTAGCCGGCAGTCAGGCTAAAGAGGCACCACCAACTGAGCCTCCCGCGGCAGTTCCGGAACCTACTAAGCCTGCTTCTCAACCTGAGAAGGCTGACACAGTGGAGGCTGAGTCCGAGGCTAACGTTACCGATGGCTCGCCCATTAAGGCAGAACTCGGTAATACTCTGGTGGATAACCAGCGCATGCTTTGTACCATTGTTGTAAAGCCCCAGAATGACCGTCGTTGTTTATTGTTGTATTTGTCAGTGTTTTTGTTGTTATTGTTTGTATTGATATGTTATAATAATATCAATATAGCTTTCGTGACGATCACGTCGAGTGTGAACCTTGTTTTATCTACTTTAGCTCACAAAAGTTTCCGACTCTGAACGTTTGTCGTTTAGTATGTTTAGAATGTTATCGTTATGTAATTTGTAGCAACATGTACTTCATTATTGATATTCAGCAATCTTTTCATGGAAACGTTACAATTGTGTTGGATTTCCAGTTACCAACGTTGTCAAGCAATGTAATTCACTTTGATTCGTTTGATTTTCATGTTTTTTTTTTAAATTTATGTAAAGTTCAGTTCAGTCTATTCCGTAATACCATACGTATTGACATCGTGCTTGGGTAAATGTCTGTGACTCACTAGATATGCATTGATCGTTTTGCAAAATGCACTATTTATTGGTTAACTAAAATAACTGTATGCTGAACTACTGTTTATTTCAGGACCAGACGATCCGTTTGGAGGTGACGCGTTCGGTGCTGCGGGCGGGAACGATCCTTTCGGCAGTGGTTGGTCGCGTTTCAGTCATTTTTGTTTTTGCTTGTTCATTGGTTCTCAGGTCGTTTTTCAATCACTGAGCAGATTTGCTCGTTTTGTTTTGTTTTGTGTTCAGTAACCATATACTCTTCTTTCTTACTATATTATTTTACTCTTTACTGATCAAATCAAATGCAACTCTTTCTAACCTCGGTTTTTTTCCACGTACATTTATAAATTACAATTGTATTGTTTTAAGTGCACCTATATTTTAGATCCGAACGACCCTTTCAACAACGGAACATCTGCAGCAGCCGATTCGCCTTGCAAGTCGAAACCAGCCAAACCGGCTCCTCCGGCGGCCGCATCTGATGATCCGTTCGGTGCTCCTGCCAACGGCGGGGGTGATGCATTCGCTAATTTTGCTGATTTTGGCGCTTTCAAGTGAACTTCATGCCGCGAGAGTCTGTCATTTTCAAATGACATTACTCGCTTAAATGTTATGTTCATCATCAAATTATCAAATCATCATGCATAAAAATTATAAGTATTTCTTACCCAGCCATATAAATCAATCGTTCATAACATCTATTACGTCATTTTTGCTCTGCTGTGATGCGTCGAATATCGTGACTCGTTTCGTAAGTCTGTTAGTTTGAGTTGTGATTGTATTATATGATGTATAGCATTTATTACCGTATGTGATGCTAGAAGTTTTGTTTATTATACAGCAATATTATGTTAACTGCTCCAATCCTCTAAACATATATTTAGTGGTTTTCACCAAGATAACTATTTGTGTATGCAGTCGGCGGTACTTATGTATGTATGTATTGAAACCCTTGTACCAGAATCGTTTCTTATTCAATTAGTTAAATTTTTTATTTATGCTAAACAATACATAGCAATTCCATCATTTATACACATTCACTGTAATACGCGTAGTTTGTATGCGCTATCTACTTGCATATATTTATTTATCCATACGGTAACGGTATTTCACTTCGTTCAATGCCCAGTTATTCGATTTTTTTACATTTACTCATTTACTCAATCACTGAATATCGGTTATTACCTTGAGCCATACGCGAGTTATAGATATGATAAATATTATATAAAATATAGTGTCGAATAAAGTTATTGCTGTACAATTATGCTTTTTAGGAATTGTAGTTATTGTAAATCGTAATTTGTCTGACCGCAACATTGGTTGTCATTCAGCTGCTTGGCATACTGAATCTTAATGAAGTCGTAATCATTTACCATTTACCTATCATGTTATAAATATCGGGCATATGTATTACCACTCGTTAATATGTGACCGATATTACAATAAGAAACATTGCGATGGGTTTCAAAGACAATACAGCAACATTAATTACATTGCGTTCTGAATTTGAAATGTGATCAGATTCTCATATAATTATTTATTCCATTCAATGACAAATGTTTCTGATTTCGTAGGATGGTATCTGAGTTGATTAATTCACCGACGGTTGGTCTAAGCGGGGTTGATGTGCTGAAGATGCTGGTTGTGGCGCTGGTTTGGGGTGCCACCAATCCGTTCATGAAACGTGGCAGTGCTCATTTCGTGCAGCATGGTTGGTAAATCATTAATGTTACCATTAAACATTGGCTGACGAGGTATCCCTCCAGAAAGAGGGGAACTTCGTCAAGGAGTGGAATCGGCAGTTTTCAGGCCGCTTTACCTGCATCTTAAGGAACGAAGCCTGTATTTTAAAAATTCCAATTCCAAAGTGGGTGAATTCCACTTCACCCATCCCTATTTGTCACCTAGTAATGTAATACTATTCAATCACGGCTTATGGAATACGTCTAGATTACGTGAAGCAACCAGATACAAAAAACGCTGCGTGATTATCAATTTTCGTCATTTGAAATCACTTATTATACAGAACAGTTTGGTTTTGCAGTTTCACCGTCCAACCCTGAATCAGCGATATCCTGCATATCAGCCCGTTTGTTCTCGATCGCCCGTAACTGGCGTTTCTTTCTGCCCTTCGCTATCAACCAGTGCGCCTCCGTGGTGTTTGTGTTTCTCGTGGTTTGGTTGATTTTAGTTTATTTTGGTTCATTCACTCTTCACTATACTGGTAGTACAGTCACTGAATCACTCCGATGTGTTCCATCCAATCAAAAAATGATCGTGATTTTGTAAGATTACATCTGAGTTGAGGAATCACTTATCCAGGCGCACCTGCCAATGAGCATAACGGTTCCGAGCGTGAACGCACTTACACTCGTGTTCACCTGGCTGATTGGGAGTGCACTCGGGGAGCAGGCTGTCAGTGCCCGGGAGGTTAGTAACGTAACTTGGATTCACACAATAAATTTGCTGTATTATTGTGTTTTTTTTCAAGAATCCCATTGAGTGTTTTTTTATATTCTAACGTTTTATTTGTTTGACTATTGTATTTATTGTAGATGTTGGGTGCGTGCCTGATCGTGACGGGCACATCGATCTGCATGCACACGGCCACTACCTGATACATGCATGGTGTTTTATTCATGTCATCATGGCTGTGGTTTTGTTTTATTATATTGTTTTTGTTCCATTGCTCCTGTGCGTTTTTTTAATAAAAATGTGATGGTAATAAAATAAAATCACATGTCGATTTGCTCAATGAAAAATATAATAAACAGTATGTGCATGCTGCCTCTAATAGTCATTTGATATCGGCAGTTGCCACCCCGGGTGGGTGCTACTAAAACACCCACTGCCCGGCCCGGGCAGTGGGTGTTTTAGTAGCACCCACCCCGGGTGGCCAAAAAGGTCCGTGTTACGTGTTTCACCAGCACATTAGATTCAACTCAACTTTCATTATCCATAAGTTATAATCATCAACCGAAAATTGAATGAAAAATTATATTGTTTCAATGATCAAGGATGTTCCAAATGACGTAATTGAATTAGAAACAAATGATACGGTATCCAGTGCTACGACATCTGATCACCGTGTTCCATCGCGAGTACGGACTGCTCTCGGCCATACCTGCGATCAGACCTCGTTTAGCCGGCACCCTCTCGATCTGGCCGTCGTCCGACACCATCTGAAACATTACCATAATATTCTACATTAAACATTACCATAACATTGTACATCAAACATTACCGTACATGAAACATCACCAAAACATACTTGAAACATTAGCATGTTACTTGTACTTGAAACATTAGTCTGTATGGTGGCTGCATGCTACATATAATAGCTACATACGTACAAATACTGTAATACATAAAAATGTTTCAAGTTCAAAACAACTGAAAGTTATTAAAAATTGAAATAAGTAGCAACGTTGGCGAAGTGGCATGGTAAATGCTGAATTAAGCATGAGAAAGTACAGTAATAGTAGCCCCATTACTTCGCGTGCATGACATTATTTGAACCGTGAAACATGTTTTTGAAATTGAAACGTTCGTATTTGAGTTTGAATGAAAATTTTGATAAAAAAACTTTGATTTTTTGTTAACGTTTGGTGAACACAACTGCAAAACTACACGAAGACATTTACATGCAATATGTCATACAATTGTGGTATAAAGGTAAAGTCAGGGTAGAAGCTAAATATACAGTCGGTGCAGCGGTTTATGTCTTGTAAAACTGTTGCCATACACATTCCATTGAATTTTTTTAATCAGGGATATGTTGAAAAAATTCGTCTTGGGCACCTTTTCAGTGGTACAGAAAGTTGATGGGAAACTACATAACAGGAAAGATGATGTTTTAATGAAGTTTTTAATGTTACACACAGTTAAATACACATAAATGTGTGGGTAGAATTTTTTTATTGAATTTTATCTTATTGAAGGACTATTCAAAGATTGTGCAGACAGATACTAGTGTTTTCAGTAAATTGAGCATGCTTTAAGCATCCATAAGCATCGACTGACCCGTTTTCCAAGTTTAGGATACGTGACGATACCGTTGGTAGTGACCTCCTAAATGGTGACGTTCAAATGATTGACCGCGATCTATACCAATAACGTAAAACTCACCCATCTCCGCGGTCCCGTGTACTTGTATGCTCCTGCTGACGGCACCAGCAACAATGACATTATCATCAGTGTCACACCAACTATCATCATCGTCCGCATTCTCTGACGGCACATTTCGTTGCAGTTTTTATTTGTTGCAAAGTGAAGCTGCAAATTTAGAGTTTTAAACAAATAGTAATTTAAGGTTTGGTGACAGTTATCAATGCGGGCTGGAAAATATAACTATTTAGATGGAAATTTACGGTATATGGTACAATGATATAGAAGATACATATATGTACATGTACAAAATTTTTATTCACTGATGCTGAAATTACTATACCTCATGTAAATTGGTAAAAATAATATCCTAGAGAATCCTAGAAACAGCAAAACCACGGCGTACACTATGCATACAAATGTTAAAACATGTTTCTAAACAAATGCCGTGGTTTGGTTACGGTACGGTCCGCATGGAGCTGAGCATAAAGATTGACAGACAGTGCCTATGTACATATATGGTAGCTGAACAACTAAAAAGCCATAATAGTAAGATGATGTGCTCATGGCTAAATGACAATCCGAATGACTTTTTGACTGAATGGCAAAACATGAAATTTCGACTGAATTGCGAACCAAATGGCTTAACGACTGAACAACGAACCGAATGGGCGATGGACTAAATGGCAAACCAAATGATTGATGAACTGAATCATAAACCGAATGAATTCTTGACTGAATGACAAACCGATTGGCTTTTCGACTGAACGTCAAACCGAAAGACTTTTTGACGGAATGGTAAACCGAATGGCACATCGATTGAATGACGAACCGAATGAGACTGACTGACTGAATGGAACCTTTAATGACCTACATACTGACTCACTCGTCGTTAAAAGAGGATGGGAAATTCAAAAATTTGTGTACCTTCGTGTAACTAATTTTTTCAGGTTTCGGTCGTTAATTACTGCCATACTGAGTAGTTGACAGACTGTTATGTACTCATGACTGACTGACCAACCTCTCACTCATTCATCTATTGCTCACCTATCTATTGAAAACTACAGGGTGGGCCAAAAAAAACTCTGCGATTTTGTGAGACCATAACTTTTGCTGTGGTGAATGAATTTCTTTAAAATTTTCAAGTTATTCCAATAACATATTAACTTAAATTTCTCTGAAACTTCAATGAGATATCTAACACACACCGGCGCCACGTCCGAATACATGAAATTTCTACTTTTGTCTTTAAACGGCGTCATTATTTTGAAGAGAATTTAGGTGTATAAGTTAGTTTTAGGTATTAATCGTATATTAAATTAAACGAGTGAAACTAAATAATAATTAAAAGAAGTAAAAGGAACTTGTTTTAGTATAAATTTAAGCTAAACTCAGTTTCAATGTGAATTGAAAACTCTAACAGTAGGATGGTGGCTTTTTGTTCCCACGTCTGATGCACGGCATCTCCATAGTGTTGGTTTTCATTGATGAATTTTAATGATATTTTCAGAATATCTCAGTGGTTTATTATTCTTTATCGTCTTAAAATTTCAAAGACATGCGTTGCACATAAGCATCAAAGTTGCAAAACACACAACCACGGTACGTCGAAAACTAAACATTTGACATAACCAGCTCTAACAAGCTTAAATCGCGCCAACCTTCGTTCCCAAAAAAAATATTCACGTTTGAACAGAACGAGCATGTTATTCTTAAATCATGATTTTTTTCAACGAACTTGAAATTTTAGGGCAAAAGTAGCGTATTTGGAAGGAATTGTCGCTGAGGAGGAGGCACGTATGTAACAGCCGGTAACCGACATAAAAACTGTTCATCACCAGAACTATCGCGTTATCAAATGAATGGTTTTGAAATAAAATTATTTCACTAATAAACCACTTAATTTTCATTTTTTGGAACACCATTTAATTCATTCAATCAACTCATGAACAATTTAATACTTATTACTTGCATATGCACATGATTTCTCTTCAGAATGATGACGCCGTTTAAATCGCATTGCCTGAGAAAACCTACGGTTTGTATGGGGGAATGCGTCGACGAAATAAATTTTGAGCTTTTGCGGTTTTAGAACTAGTATATGGTGGGTAGTAATCGACCATAGTATTAGAGTTCACAGATGTTTCAATCCCGAGAACGAGGACTTCAAAATTTGAAAATCGAAATTTCACAGAAATTCTAAAAATCCAGTTTTTCTTCATTTAAACACCGATAACAGAAGATAGCGTTAAGCTATCGATCTGAAATTTTTTTGGTGATTGTTCTCCCTTTTACTGCGTCATTTTGAGCTATAAAACAAGGAAGTTTGGTCCTTATTTGTTGTACAAATTTTTAAAGTTGGCCGTTTGATCGACTACTCGGGGGGTAATGTTTGCCCCGATTTTCCCAATTATCTACCGCAGAACTGAATAAGCCGTATACCCCACGAGTTACCCCCAATAGGTCGGCTTCGAAACCTATTGGTGCTACCCCCCCACATCGCCTTCGTTTCAGGTGAAAATTTGATTTTCTGAAAAATTATAAAAATTGTCATGCATTTTTTTGTATTTCCGACTGTAAAAAAATTTAAATTGTGTTACCCAACTGTTTTAAAGTACCGGACGTTGTTACCCATCTTTTTAGCTTCATTTTGAGCTATGACACAATTAAATTCGACTTTTTTTCAATTAGGATAAAGTCGATGAAAGGACGTTCAACTTGGGTATTTTTTGGCGAATAATTAATGTTAAACTTTGAAAAATGCTCTTATAGTAAAGATTTTAATTAGAATAGAGGTATAACGTTTTAGGTTTTTGTTAAACATAGTATTCACAACGTTTTTAGATTAATAAACAATGGTTAGTGTCACATCCCATTGATTTATAGCCCCCTGATACGTCATCAACATGGTCACCGTTGCCAAAAACATATATTTTTTCATATTTTGAAATTGCATCGGAACCTCATTGAATCGTTCATATTGATTGTTGAAAACTTCAGAGAGCTAAGAATTATGTGTTTCAAGCTGTGTTTCAGCTATATTTGATGATAAATGACACGAGTTACTGTTTCTCGGCTTTTTTCGCATTTTTGGATTTTTTACGTTTTAGTGCCAATTGCCGAAGCTCTCTCTTTTTGTTTTGAAAGAACTACAAATTAAACTGAAAATAGACAAAATAGGGTTTTATGTGTTTGTTCTCCCTTTTACTGCGGTCATTTTGAATTATAAACAAGGAAGTTTGGTCATTATTTGTTGTAAAATTTTTGAAAGTTGGCCATTAGTCGACTACTTGGGGGTTAATGTTTGCCTCGATTTTCCCAATTATCTACCGCAGAACTGAATATGCCATAAAGCCCACGAGTTACCCCAGTTAGGTCGGCTTCAAAACCTATTGGTGCTACCCCCCCCCCCCCCACATCGTCTTCGTTTCAAATAAAAAATTTGATTTTATGAAAAACTAAAAAAAATTCATGATTTTTTTTTGTATTCCCGACTGTTAAAATTTTGTTAAACAACTGTTTTAAAGTACAGGACGTTGTTACCCACCTTTTTAGCTTCATTTTGAGCTAGGACACGATTAAATTCGACTTTTTTTCAAGCAGAATAAAGTCGATGAAAGACGTTCAACTTGGGTATTTTTCGGCGAGTAATTAATGTTAAACTTTGAAAAAGGTCTTATAAGTAAAGATTGAAATTAGAATAGAGGTATAGAGCTGATTATTTTTGTTAAACGTTGTATTCACAACGTTGTTAGATTAATAAACAATGGTTAGTATCACATCCCATTAATTTATAGCTCCCTGATACCTCACGGCATGGTCACCGTTACCAAAAAACATAATTTTCCATATTTTGGAAATTGCACCGGAACCTTTTTAATTCGTTCATATTAACTGTTAAAAACATCAGAGCAACAAAAATTATGTGTTTCGAGCTGTTTTCAGCTAAATTTGATGATACATGACACGAGTTACTGTTTTTCGGCTTTTTTACGTTTTCGAACCATTTAACGTTTTAGTGCCATTTGGTGCCAAAAAGTGCCAAAAAGCTCATCTTTTTGTTTTACAAAAGTTTCAATCGACATTGAAAAAAGAACAATAATAGTGTTTTTTGTATTTTTATGATGACCCGCTGTTCTTACTTCAGCAGTTTTTATGTTGGAAGCTAGTTTCGACTGTACCATCTATTTCTTGAGATACTTGGAGTTAATAAACCTGATGTTCATTGATATGTATATTTTAAATATATAATACTGTTTATTCTTTTTATAATTCTGCTTTGCGAATAGGCTGGTTTTATTCAGATTTTATGTTAAGAGTTAAAGTAGTTCCAACAGTAACTGCAAACACTAGACCCAATGAACCGTATAATTTGAGTTATTGAGCTACTACATACGTAGGTTTTTTTAACAAATCTGATATTCTTTGCTGCACAGAGGTATAGTAAAACGATATATACAGTAGCGTTTATTTGAATAAAAATCGTTCAATCGGCTGACAGCTAACCCGATTTTCCAACAACAAGATATTCTACTTAGAGCAAGTCAGTGAAGCTATTGAAGAAACGTTATTGCAATGTAGCGAATTTCAGATTTGCTTTTACAGGGAAGTTACAGTAACTTATGAGAGTGTTCTACATTATTGAAATTGTAATTTAAAATTCGAGAAAGAATATACCAACTTGGAAATAGCAGCTTCATATCTCTGTGAAGAAGAAACTCGCTCATTGAATTCATTTGAGAACGATTTCTGATGTTTCATGGTGTTGAACTTTCTGGAACGTTCGCGTGCGTGTTTATCTTTCACGTGTTATTTTACCGTGTTATAATGAAGTATTTTCGGGCCTTTAAAAGTTTTCGTGATTTGAAATTTAATTTTTTATGGTTGAAAAATTAAAATTTTTTTCGTCCAACCTTTCTTCTTCTTAAAAAAATTCATGCATCGCGATAGTTTTACAGCACTTGCGTAACCGATTAACCGCAGTATACGATATATTCTTTAACAAATATATTTATCTATCTTTCGACATTATTCCTGTCACTTTTTGCAGAATTGACAGCGCATATGTGTGCAGTCCCATTGGTAAAGTAGTAGAGTAAAACTTTAGTAAAGTAAAACATTTGGGTGCTTTCCAGATTAACTAAACAAGTATTATAGTGGCTTGAGACTCAAAGATATTACATATAATTTGAGATTCGTACAGAACGTGATTCTGATTAAGTCAAACACGGAACATCAGAACTACTGTAACTCTTAACCTACAATCTGAATAAAACCAGCCCTACACCTAATGTCTCATGAATTCGATGGTTCCTGGAGATCTTATAAACTACAGTCGAAACTAGCCTCCAACATAAAAACTGCTAGAGTAAGAACAGCGGGTCATCATAAACGTACAAAAACCCTATTTTTGCTTTATTTTAAGTTTAATTTGTAGTTCTTATAAAACAAAAAAGATGAGCTTCGGCAATTGGCACTAAAACGTAAAAAAATCCAAAATTGCAAAAAAGCCGAGAAACAGTAACTCGTGTCATTTATCATCAAATTTAGCTGAAAACAGCTTGAAACACATAATTCTTAGCTCTCTGAAGGTTTCAACAATCAATATGAACGATTCAATGAGGTTCCGGTGCAATTTCAAAAATATGAAAAATTATGTTTTTTGGCAACGGTGACCATGTTGTGACATATCAGGGGGCTATAAATCAATGGGATGTGACACTAACCATTGTTTATTAATCTAAAAACGTTGTGAATACTACGTTCAACAAAGACCTAAAACTTTATACCTCTATTCTAATTAAAATCTTTACTTATAAGGCCTTTTTCAAAGTTTAACATTAATTATTCGCCAAAAAATACCCAAGTTGAACGTCTTTCATCGACTTTATCCTGATTGAAAAAAAGTCGAATTTTATTGTGTCATAGCTCAAAATGAAGCTAAAAAGATGGGTAACAACGTCCGGTACTTTAAAACAGTTGTTTAACGAAATTTAACTTTTTTAACAGTCGGAAATACAAAAAATGCATGACAGTTTTTTTAATTTTTCAGAAAATTAAATTTTTCACCTGAAACGAAGGCGATGTGGGGGGGGGGGGGGGGTAGCACCAATAAGTTTTGAAGCCGACCTATTGGGGTAACTCGTGGGCTATACGGCTTATTCAGTTCTGCGGTAGATAATTGGGAAAATCGGGGCAAACATTACCCCCGAGTAGTCGATCCAACGGCCAACTTTCAAAAATTTGTACAACAAATAATGACCAAACTTCTTTGTTTTATAGCTCAAAATGACCGCAGTAAAAGGGAGAACAAACACATGAAATTTCAGATCGATAGCTTAACGCTATCTTTTGTTATCGGCGTTTAAATGAAGAAAAACTGGATTTTTAGAATTTCTGTGAAATTTCGATTTTCAAATTTTGAAGTCCTCGTTCTCGGGATTGAAACATCTGTGAACTCTAATACTATGGTCGATTACTACCCACCATATACTAGTTCTAAAACCGCCAAAAGCTCAAAATTTATTTCGTCGACGCCAAACTGTAGGTTTTCTCAGGCAATGCGATTTAAAGAAAAAAGTTAAAATTTCATGTATTCGGACCGTGTGACCGGTGTGTGACCGATATCTCTTTGAAATTTTGAAGAAAATTAAGCTAATATGTTATTGAAATAACCTGCAAATTTCAAAGACATTCATCAACCACAGCAAAAGTTATAGTTTTATAAAATCTTAGAGTTTTTTTTGGCCCACCCTGTATAATAGATTCGCATTACCGTTATCTGACATCTGTAAAAAAAATTAATCAGCCGGTTTGTTCATATTAAAACATCAATCACACAATCATTTCGATGATATTTAACGAGACACAGTAAATCAACGAAAGCGCCAGGGCTCAGTGAGTTATTACCGTAAATACATATCTAAATGGGCAATATCATTTGAATCGTAGAGGGTTCAACGTTTTAAAAGTTTATTAAAAAAATCCCATATAAAGTCAAAACATTTGATTCAACGTTTTCAGTTTCAGTGGGAAATTTTGCATAATGCAGTTTGGGCACGCAATGAAAGGAAATTCGAGTCGAAACGGATTCAATTGGCGAGCGTTGCGGTTCACGACACTGAGTAATCAATTATAAATCTGTAACCCAGATTGTTTTCGCCATAAATAACAGAACAGGATACATTGTGCAACTTTCGATAATACTACTTGATGTTAACAATATCGTAAGTACGGGACTGACATTTGCTAATGAACAGTTTCAACTGTTACGCTATTGAAGTTTTGGAAATAAAAGCGGTGCATCATTAACTGATGAATCCCACCAATCTCGATTTAGAGACGAAACGCAACCCTTCTCTTTTTGTTTGAAAGAAATGTGACAATTATTTAAATGTTTGTCGACATGTATGCTATTACATACAGGGTAGGCCAAAAAAACCTGTCGCGTTTGAGCGGTTATTGTGAAAGTTATACAAACACTGTGAGATTGCGGTATAACGCATTCGATTATACACATTTTGGCCTACAAAAGGATGTGCTACTAAAGTTGAATCTCTCATATCTTAATTGTTACACGCGAATATTGAAAAAAACAACGAATTTCACCTCGCGAAGTTCATATTTTGTGGTAAAACTGAATAAATATTCAAAAGCATTGCTTAGTCGTCGGTTTCTAAGCTTTATTGGTTTTTTATATTCGGATAAAGTATTTTATTTCTTAAATCTTACAGATTTTGATTTCTTTTGAAAAAAAACTTTGTTGTTTATAGTCAGCCATTAAGCAGTTACACGCGTGCATGCTGTCATTGCTTATGAAGGAGGCCAAACCGAACATACTTTTTTGCGTGATTAATTATGCATTTTTGAAAACACATTTAGCTCTTTTTCTCATGTATGTGATGGTTATGTGATCCAAACTCCGTGCAATAATTTTGAATATTTATACAGTTTCACCTCAAAATATGAACTTCACGAGGTGAAATTCGATGTGTTTTTCAATAATCGCGTGTAACAATTAAGAAATGAGAGATTCAACTTTAGTAGCACATCATTTTGTAGGCCAAAAAGTGTCTAATCGAATGCTTTTTACCGCAATCTCACAGCGTTTGTATAACTTTCACAATAACTGCTGAAACGCGACATGTTTTTTTGGCCCACCCTGTATATCATGGTATACATACAGAGCTATATGAGAGCTATGTTTATATGTGATCCATGTCAACTCCAATCGGGTTAAAAGCAAAATTGTGTTCATTGTTGGTGACAGTGGTAACAAAAAGAGCTATAAGACTTGGCGTTTATGGATTTCTAGTCAAAGTTAACCGTTAAAGTTGTTAACATTTGCTGAGAGCCTTATTGAGTTTGCCCAATGCATTAGGAGGTCGAATAAAAAACTTCGTACTTTTTACTGCATGTCTACAGAAACGCACATGAAGAAGGAGAAAACCACCGAGAACCTCGGTTCGCGCTTTAGTAATCATATTCGAAGACATCCTCAAAGCAATTGCATGAAATTACACATCGAAATGTTTCTCAGATAACGTGATAATTGACTACAAATGTTATGTCCATCAAGTTCAACTCTAAACTCATGCAACTACATACACAACAGTTCAACATCATAAACTCTCGTTCTTCAAACCAAGTTTCATTTTAATATATTCTGTTTCATTTGATCTACGGATGTATGAGGCAATACTGATGTTGCAAGGACAAGGCAAAAGTTCACAGTAAATCTTTTCAGTTCACAACAAAAACTGGTCAGTATTTGTTAATTTACTTGCTGGCTACCAACTCACATAAATACGTGGGATAATGGGTTAGGAAATAATAGGGTTAATCATTTCTGGTGCCCTTGCATCATACCATTCAACATTAATGGACATAACTCTTTGCCCGCCTTCATTGGGGCTAACCCTCAAATTACCATACTATGGTAAGAAATCATCTATGACTACTTTCCCTTTGTAATTAAAAATCCGTATTTCAAATACGAATACGCTATTATAATAAAAAAACATTTTGGCAATACAGGGACGGACAATAGTTCGTATCCTTAACCGTAACCATTACGGTATTTAGGCATTCTGAGAGCTGTAATATTAAAACAATGTTTCAGTATTGGCATCGATTGTTGATAATCGTCAGTGATTGAAGTGAATATCTGTTGCAATGCTGCCGACTATGGTGTACGTGCTGGCCGTCATGATCGGAGTGGTGATGGTCATATCAGGTTAACCAACTCAATACTGTATTTTACTCTAATACGGTATAGGCCTCGTAATTGGCTGCATTAAAACCCATATTCGTTTAAGGACCTTTCCCAATCATCATGATTCATGTGAGTAAGTTGAGAATTTGGTTCTGACTATTCCTGAACGTGGTTATGATTATTTGCAAACGAGAATCTGGTTTCGCCGTTGCCAGAACTTGATTTTCAACTTTGCACTTTTTTAATTAATTCCTTATTATCAATTATGAGGCCTACAAGTAACAATGCATGACATTTTCAACTTCCCATGAGTGAACTTCGTATGTATGTATATGTAGTACATGAGTTTTTCAAACTTATTTCCTAACGATTTCCAAGAATTAGATTCAGTTTTTTTCGTAGCTAATTGTTTAATATCATCATAAGGTAATGCGTGACCATTTTGTAGTTGCTGCTCGTACATTTGAGGAGGGTGTGTTGGCCCCGACCGAGTCCAACCTTAGCATGGCCATGCACACCGATTTGCACGAGTTCGACACTTTGTTGATTATTGTCCTCCCTTTATTTACCATTTACGCATTTTTTATTGCGGACTCCAAAGCTTGTCCAGTTGGCCTTGGTCCCACAGCCTAGCACCCTTCTCGCATTCACGGGATTCATCATAACTGCTATGCAAGTTTGCAAAAAAAAATAACCCGAGAAAAAGCTTTTATTCAAATAACAGGTCGATGAGTTACAGTTACAGATCGGGTTTCATTCTTGTACATTGCTGTGTTTTTTGTGAATTTTCTGATGAGAATTGGTGTGAGTTAACTTATTAAATGTTTCAGTGAGCGTGAAAACGTACAACGAAGGGCCGCTCGGTAATCAAAGACCGTACGGGTGGATGAAGTTCTCTTGAAGCAACTCATTGAAACATTTTAAATGCAGAATTGTTTTTTTAAGTTTGATGGATGCGTATCACGTGAAGTTAAAAAAAAACTTGATAATGATGATTTATTACGCATACAAATGATGACGTACTGTATTTTCATTTAACAGTCTGAAACAATCGTACAATCTGAAACAAACGCACTCACAACATCTACATATGTACATCTCAAGAGTTGTTTTCGCGGAAACATAGGGGACTCCAAATAGGTTTTTTTCTAATCGCAATTTCTTTGTAAATATTGATGATCTCATTATGTACATTTGGTCCGTGATTCAGATATGTATTGGATATCATCAGTTAAAATGAATCCATTGAGCGCATGTAAGTAGAAGTGCAATGAAGCATGTAAACCATTAAAACAAATGCCGCATCGTATGAAGTCAATTATTTTACTTTATTAACTCTAATTAAAGTTTAGTAAGTTTATTTACTCAAACTGAAACCTTCAACTGAAACAAGAGGAAACGAGTTAACGAGTGTTTTGACCAGTGAGTGGTTTGTTTACGGTTAACGACCTTAGTGCGATCCAATTTGTTAACCCCCGTTAACTGGGTAGTGCTTTTTACGAGGATGGAGTCTGGGGAAGTAAGGGCCTTTATATTTGTGGGTTGGATTGTGTAATTAACAAAAACCATGTCCGTTACGTTATGTATGTACAGTACGTATGTATGTATGTAGTTACTGAAAAACTTCGTTTGGACCTCTTCCTGCTCATTCGTGTGTCTGTATAACAGCCAGCGGACCAGAACCGAAGGGAGAAGTGGAATTCCCCCTCTTCAAAAAGTTCTCTATTTTTTCCCTAAGTGGTGGGTAAAACGGCCCCAACACTGCGAACTCACCCCGCTATGATGTGAAAAAATGACCTAAATCTTTTCGATACCTACATTCTGAAGAAATTTCCCTCACTTTATGGAAACTTCTCGTTCGAACGAGCCACTTTCATGTGTGTCGAGTCGACTGTACTGTATGTACTGTATGTACCGTATGTACTGTATGTACTGTATGTACCGTATGTACTGTATGTACTGTATGTACCGTATGTACTGTATGTACTGTATGTACCGTATGTACTGTATGTACTGTATGTACCGTATGTACTGTATGTACTGTATGTACTGTATGTACTGTATGTACTGTATGTACTGTATGTACTGTATGTACTGTATGTACTGTATGTACTGTATGTACTGTATGTACTGTGGCCTGCAAATGTCAAGTGTCCTGGCAAAACTTCAGTGTTCCGGCACTTTGAAGAAAACTATTTTCCCTGTAGTTCCATGGTGACCTGGATTTCGTTTCTAGGTTCTCTTTTCATTTTACGTTACTTTTTGTCCGGTTAGAAAGGTTACTGTTATTTGGAAACTTTGTGTACAACCTAATATGCTGCTGTATATGCATCATTGGCAATTACTATTTCTAAAGAACATAATTCGCAGCAACAGTGAAAAGTACAAAAGAAAAATTGTTTTCTATTTCTATTTTGTGTGATACATAAACTTTTATAGTAGAATTGAAACATTAATAACATGAATAATGAGCGTACAGCCTCCACGTATCGGGTGACGCATAAAAGTGCCAACACACTCAGCGTCTATTACATACTGTATGTTTATGCAACTCTGATGAAACGGGCACTCTCCAACTCCACTGCATTGGGTCATGGCAATTTCCATTGGGTTAAAAAGCCTTACCCACCACCAAACCACCATACGTTATACCCAAACTCACTTAATGTTTCTGCTTTTTATTATCACATATAGGAAAAAGTTCTCGCGGGCAGTGAAAACTTGCATGTGAGTGACTGAAGGTACATACATATATGTACATATATGTATTGCAGACATACGAACATGTGTTATATGTCAAGTTGCATGCCAGTCAGTCAGTCCGTCCGTTCCTGTGCATGACCAAGCCAACCGTGGCACACACACATTCCAATATAGCAACTACTGACTAGAGAAAAATGAGGATACTTGTTTGATCTATAAGTGGCTGCGCGAATCTTCGTCGTTTCTAGCATATGCATGTTGACAACCTAATAACTTGAAATCCTTAAGTTTTTAATCTACTTCATTCATGTTTGCAAAGTGTGTGCGCATGATGCAACCCAAAAAACGTCGCACGCTTTTTTTACTACGACCATTAATGGCACAGAACAATGTGGTGGCCAATTATCGTTGGTGGCTGTGAATGGCTGTTGTCACTAGCAGACGACAAGGGAGAAAATGTGGGATTTCCCCTCTTTGGTGGTTTCAAAAATAGAGTTTATTCCTGGTGTGGGTAACGTAGTCTAATTTAAGCCAATTCTCATCACTTAGAACAGATTTCCCTACCTTTGAAAATGATATCCATCACGAATTCATTTATCTATGCTTGCTGACCAATTTCCGGTAATTTAATTTAAGTTCACTTAATTTCAGGTAATATATTGCACCAATCATCGGCACAATGATGATGTCCGTCATAGTGTACGTGGCGTGTGTCTTCGTGTTGACTATCATTTGCGTAGCAGGTAATACTCATTTATTTATACCAAAGTATTTATATACAGCTGAAGATCAATCAGTAAGAGAAACTCTTATATTACTCATACTTAATCTAGTTTTGAAAATATATTATAAAATCTAGTTAACTGTATCTGAACCGTTGCACGAATACAAACACTGATTTCAGTAACGGCTAAATCGCTACACGCCGATCATCAAGAAGTAATACGCAAATATAGTTGGAAGAATTGGTGATTCACTGCATTCATGTATGTACACACATGTAAATACGTTTTTCCGGCTCTGTTTATTCTAGATCTAAAGAATTGTTAAATATAAAATATTCAATAACCAAACTGCCGTTACCCTGTGTATAACTACATACTGATATTTTAGAAAAATATAAAATATAAATC
The DNA here is from genome assembly GCA_964036265.1 of Daptonema setosum. Classification (NCBI taxonomy): domain Eukaryota; kingdom Metazoa; phylum Nematoda; class Chromadorea; order Monhysterida; family Xyalidae; genus Daptonema; species Daptonema setosum. Next base: position 12,999,182 of record OZ038445.1, read on the forward strand.
ATCCACTGGTGTTATAATTAATTTACAAATACAACCAATGTCTACATGTAGATACCCATTATCAGGCATTCAACTGTCAAGAGTTATCACGTTCAAAGTGTTTTTATTTTATTTTACACTTCAAGATCAAGACTGACGTCAAACATGCGTACTTACAAAAAATACATACATGCTGCATGTATCCATGTACAAATTTGTGATCAGTTTAGCTTACTTTGTTATCCATTTAACTTTCAACTACAAAGTAAATGAGCACGATTACACATCTCATTCAGAATTTCATGATGCTCGTAACATTTAGTGCATGCCGATTGCAATTCTAACAGACGACATTCAAACTGTGCCTACAAATGCGTTGTGAAAGATTATATGGTTTTTTGAATATAACGAAATATGTATAACCGAGTTGCATATGTGCGTAATTATGTAGAATATACTAATAAGAGGCAATGTGAACCGAGTGAAAGTGCTTTTATTTGTTTCTATGACTGGTTGAAGCAGATCACATTCGTGCCAGCAGTCAGGCACCGAACACGACTCTTCTTTGTTCGATAGTTGTCGTTGTACTCGAATCCATGCGAACGCTTGCCGAAGAAACGAGCTTCGAACGTCTTGCGAGTCACTTCATCCTTCTTATCCAGCTGCTGAAACAACGAGAACACCATTATGTTCACAACAACAACAACAACAACAATAACAAAAACAACAACAACAACAACAACAACAACAACAACAACAACAACAACAACAACAACAACAACAACAACAACAACAACAACAACAACAACAACAACAACAACAACAACAACAACAACAACAACAACAACAACAACAACAACAACAACAACAACAACAACAACAACAACAACAACAACAACAACAACAACAACAACAACAACAACAACAACAACAACAACAACAACAACAACAACAATAACAACAACAACAACAACAACAACAACAACAACAACAACATACCTGTTGACGGTAAGCCTTGGGATTGGACAACCAAGCTCTTTGCTGCCACCAAGACCATTCCGAATCGGTCATTTCGGCCTGGACCAACATTAGCACAAACATGAAAAACACTCCGATGAGCAGTGAGTTGTTCATTATTTCGCGATATTTAGTCGGGTTGAGTTCAGTGACGTTCTTGAAATAAATACAGTTAGTTTTCATATTCTAAAAGACAGTACAGCTGATTCTCTCCAATCTCTATACAGTAGCTCCATGTGACAACGAAGAGTATGTAACTGAAGTATGTGTAAGTCATTCACAATTAGTATGTAACTCAACCGGTGGTTTGATACGATGAATCAAGTGGTTGATAGATAATGCATGAGGATTTTTACATGATTCTAACGACAAGTTACACTACAATCGGATACAAGAATGGAATGGATGATCATATAACCACCGTATCAGATGATCAGAAAACAAACGTATCAATAGAAACATACGAGCGAAACTATCCTTGATCAATGAATGTAGAAATGACTTACATCCCCGGTTGATTTAGAAAAGAGTCGAAAATTAGAAAGAACCGAATGAATGATTAAAAACTACAGGCAATCTGTGTGATCCATGCTCTACGGTAATGCCTACTAATGAATCCAATATTTCACTGACGACTACGATTGTACTCTATCTGTTTTAATATAATGATCAACTACTATAAAAGTAGAAACATTGGAGGAAACAAACATCGCTGCTAGAAAATTATTCAGTCAGTCTAACTTGTTAGATTTTAAAGGAAGAAAAGATGCGAAAAAAACGATATTGTATAATAACGTCTTCGAATAGTGTAAGAAATGTATTAATGTAATCTTTTCGGATGAATGTTTTTAATTAATTAATAAATTACTTAGTTCTTGTTTCGTTCAGTGTTTACATGTTTGCACACGATACTGTTAATATATTTACAAATGTACAAAACTTGAAACGAACATCGATTTTATCAAACCATGTTGATTTTCGAGTGTGTCATCTTCACATCCAGTCCTGTTGAGACAATCATACAAGACCGACGATCAGATTAACAATGGTACAATGAAATAGTTGCGTATTAATGCGGGAAATGCAATCTACAAAAAATGTCTACCAATTATAATAACTCGGTAGATTATACTGGCACCTAACGGTACCATCACGCATGATACATACGATCATGCTACATTTACATATAAATACCGTAGCAGTTGCTCACATGTTAAAAGTATTTAACTCATCATGATGTTCTATAATTGAAGATACTAACCAGAAATAACCAGTAGCCAACCTAGAACTCGTCTTCGTTCATTCTATATTCATCACTTACTATGTTTCATTAAATGGCCACGAACTACAGGCATGATAAAATTGAAAAGACAATATATATATATGTATATATATATCAAGGGACGGCCGCTAGGCCGTTCCCTTAATATGGTTCGATTAAGATAAGCTTTTTTGCGGGTATCTCGATCTAGTCTCATCGTATCAACTTCTAGTCTGTTTCATAGGTTTTCTCGTGCGATTCTACACCTGATTGGCTATTTACCCGGTATGGACAAATTTTCATTTTTCAGGTCCAAAAACGATGAAAATGCGATTTTCCGTTTTTTTTTTCTCCCCCAAAACGGTGTATGGAAACTGGGTAAGACCTGTGAAGCTGAAAATTGGTACCTAGGTCAACTTTCTGCGTAGAAAACGATTATTAAACTGTCCCGCAGATCGGAATAATATTTGTACCATTTTTAAGGAATTTTATGAAAAAAATGTCAAAAATCGCAGGCAAATAGAAAAAGAATTGTTGTATGGGCGATAGCGTGATCCGATCAAACTGAAATTTTAACTGGATGTGTATTACACATGTCGAAGTATGTTAGGCTATTCAATTTATCATTCTACTCAAAAACACAAAAAGCGCATAGGGTCATGTGAGGAAAAAAATTTACGAAATTTTTCACAATAGCTTAATTACTCTTGTTGAGATGATTGAATCGTTAAGAAAAATATTCTATTACATGCGGAATCAAATTTAAATATGACCTCTCTCCATCACATTCTCCGAAAAAATAATCGTACTTTGACAAAAACTTGAAAAAACTGATGTAGAAAACTTCAACGTTTTTGACGAATTTTGCTCTTCCGAAAATCAAATTATCTAAAGATATAAACACTTGAGACCCATTGTATTATCTGAATGTCTAGAATGACTGAAGCTGTATCGACCACAGAAAAGATGATTCTATGCGTATTCTCAAAAAATATTTATGACCCGGCAAAAACCGGTGAAAATTCAAGTTCACTTAATCACACCGTTTCAGCCACATTGGATTCCAAAATTTTCATTTATACAGAAACATGTTAAACTTGATTTTAACAGGAGGTCTAGAGGGAATACAGTTCTAATAAACCAACTTTTGAAAACTTGAGTAGTACATTAAAAAAAATTTTGTGGTCCGTCAAAAAGTACAGAAATGAAAAAAACGGGTCGAAATTTAGTAATTTTTTAGTCAGTAATTTTTTTTCTTCGTTTCTAGACATGTACGAATAATATTAAAACGCCTTAGAACCTTATTATAAGTGGTCTGTAAGTGAGGAAAAAAATTCAAGAGTCACATGGTACATAGCGTCCGCTGTTAAGTACAGCTAACCTATAAATAATCAAGTTTTGAGATTTTTTTCACACTAGATGTAATGATAAATTTATGATTGGAAACTAGTTTTGATGTAGCGAATCAGCTTGTAAAATATTTTTGTCAAGGTAGTCTAGTGGATAGTGGGTTTGCAGGATAAACGGGTGGTGCTGGCTTCAATACCCCAGAAAATCGAAAACAACGAACGTGTTAATTTGTTTCATTTTTGATATAATAGACTTCTCCCGAGGTTCAACTGTCAATTTTAGATATTATAAGTCAGCTTTTAACTCGTTATATCACTAATCACTAGTTTAGATACATGTGATTTGTTCACACATAAAAAAGTTATAGACAAGCAACTAAAAATGCCCTGAAGGCATGAGGAGTAACGAATATGGTTCGATCATGGCAAGTCCAATCGTGAAAAAGTATGAGACAAGAAAATTTTATTCTCATATTTTAAATAGTCTGATCGTGAAAAAGCAGGAAACAAGATTTACGATGAATCACGAAACAATTTTGTACTTCATTAAGTCAAGAATCAAACCAAATTACACGAAACATATTTGGGACTTTTCGGTGGAAACGAAATCCCCTTTAGTTCGTCTAGGATGTTGTGAGCATGGGTCATTTTTTTTCGGTCTGTGTGACGAATATGCCACGAAATTTTTTATTTCCTTTACATTCAATAATGATGGGATTTTTTTAAAGATACTTATTTAATTTCATTTTATTTCATTTGGGCCAGGCCCAGGACATACAAAAGCATGAGTACACATGACAAAAGTATTGTATGACCATTTATTTTTGAACAAATTGAATCCCAGCATTTTGAATAAGGATAAATATTACCACAACTATCATGAAAAGTCCCAAATATGTTTCGTGTAATTTGGTTTGATTCTTGACTTAATGAAGTACAAAATTGTTTTGTGATTCATCGTAAATCTTGTTTCCTGCTTTTTCACGATCAGACTATTTAAAATATGAGAATAAAATTTTCTTGTCTCATACTTTTTCACGATTGGACTTGCCATGATCGAACCATATTCGTTACTCCTCATGCCTTCAGGGCATTTTTAGTTGCTTGTTTCTGTTATACACAAAAACTTGATAGCGCTATTCAAATAGGCCATGACATCGTCAAATTGAATGGCACAACCAAACCACCTATTATCTATTCTATTTCATGATGTCAGACATCACGGCCTAATCATCTCCGCAACCGTTTCAGTACCAGCCGGGACCACATTTCACAAGCGGTCACTGATCAACAAACGGAATGTTGCATTCGTTCAAACATATTTTTGTTATAAAACATGAATTGCGAATGTTGCAACCTGGCTTATCATTTTTATATAAAATACTACGGTAACTGAACTGCACACATGTAAAAAAGAGGCATTTTGGTTGGAGTACACATACATTAGATTAACTGAAAGTCAAGATAAGTTACATATGTATGCATGTATTTCATACAACGGATACATAAATCTCAGGTGGGCCATCAACATCAATTGAAGACACACCTCAACCACACCTTGTTCCGCGTCCGGAGGCATTCACCGCAGACACGCTTTTGAGATGGCCATGGCCACCTGGTCAAACTCCCATCCGTACGTGACCGAAACTGGAGACCAACGTCTGCGTCTGAATGATGCCACGCTCGTTGAATCGCCAGTTAAACAATAACGAACTTTGAATGGGAACTCTAAATGGGTCGACGAGAGACCGGCTGTCCAATATTATTATATTATTATTATTACATTATATGAATGTGTATTTAAAGTTTACACCGTTACCCAGGTGACGACAGTGCACTCCCTCTAATCTTTTTATTGTCTGTGAAAGTAGAAGTACGTAATAAACAATATACATCTGCCTACGTTTGAACTTTTCCACAACCCATACAATTTGATCCTACGTTGTCGGATGCGGTTTTTTAGATTGCTCACTGGTTAGTGCAACTTGATTGATGTACAGTTACATCCGAAGTATATCTGCATCATCGGCAAACAACTCACCAGTTCAATCTTGAAGTAGTGTATTGATGTATAGGGTGGCCCACATAACTTGCAGCATTCTAATCAACCGCCAAATATTTTGTGTTGCTGTTAATAAAATGAGTTGTATATCATCTGATAGCATATAGTCTGATGTTTTGTTTGCCGCTTACTGGAGGTTCAAACCTATTATGCAGCTTGAGATACAGCCCATTTTCTGAAAGTAGTCATTTTCAACTTTATTTTTGTTTTTAACTGACTTTGAATGCACAAAATTACAACGTATCATTGAAATAACAGAAACTTACTGATACTAAAATAAATCAGAAACAAAAAGTTATAGTTTATAATACTTGGTTTCACCAATCTCGGCGCATTTCGCACAGCGACTCATGCCGACTGAGCGGCAATCGTGAAACGTGACCTATACGGTCATGTGCACTTTTTTGAAAAAACTTTTCGAAACTTTGTGGATCGATGCAAAATATCTTTTCATTGCTTATTTCAGTTATTTCAGATCTTTATAAGTTATTTTAGCAAATATTTACAAAGAAAAATCATGAAAAAATGCAAACCTCAAACCAGAATATTTTTTTTTGATTTTGACTACTTTCACGTAAAGGGCCATATCTGAAGCTGTGTGATAGGTATGAACCTCCAATATACGGCAAACAAAACATCAGACTATATGCTATCTGATGATATAATACTCATTATGTTAACATCACAACAAAAAATTTGGTGGTTGATCAAAATGCTGCAAGTTATGTGGGACACCCTATACATACCTGATGCCTGACTGCACTTTACATGTTGATCCAGAATGGTGACAACGAGAAAAAGAAGTTATGTAAGATAACAATTTAGATTAAGCTTTTTTATTTTTATCATTTTTAGTTCACACATGGTAAATAAGATACACAGGTTTTCCCATAAAAAGGAATGATTCATCGCATCCTCAACGTATTTACAATGAATATCTCACAAAAGTAGAAAAGTTCAAAGCAGTGATCGGAAAGATTGTACATTACAGAAAAAACCACGTTGGAGGTTGATAAAAGTCAACTGATTCGCCGACGTTTCAGCTATGTGTATATGTAAGTAAATGTCATTCCACAACATTAAACAAATCGGTTGTTATATTTTATTCATCTAAGCCTTTTTTCATACAAAACATGTAAATATTTATGTATCAATTAGCAACCAACACATCACTTCATCATGTTCTTGCACCACTCCCATTCTGGCATGTACGGTGCACATGGCATGTCACGCTTCCTGTACGGGTTAAACCGTTTGTATGGGTTGAACCGCTTGAAACGCGGCTTCACGCTCTCCACCAAACCCGTTTGACCAACACCCTGCAAAAGAGTGAGTGCGTGAGTGAGTGAGTGAGTGAGTGAGTGAATGAGTGAGTGAGTGAGTGAGTGAGTGAGTGAGTGAGTGAGTGAGTGAGTGAGTGAGTGAGTGAGTGAGTGAGTGAGTGAGTGAGTGAGTGAGTGAGTGAGTGAGTGAGTGAGTGAGTGAGTGAGTAAGTGAGTGAGTGAGTGAGTTAATGAGTGAGTGAATGAGTGAGTGAGTGAGTGAGTGAGTGAGTGAGTGAGTGAGTGAGTGAGTGAGTGAGTGAGTGAGTGAGTGAGTGAGTGAGTGAGTGAGTGAGTGAGCGAGTGAGTGAGTGAGTGAGTGAGTGAGTGAGTGAGTGAGTGAGTGAGTGAGTGAGTGAGTGAGTGAGTGAGTGAGTGAGTGAGTGAGTGAGTGAGTGACTGAGTGAGTAAGTGAGTGAGTGAGTGAGTTAATGAGTGAGTGAATGAGGGAGTGAGTGAGTGAGTGAGTGAGTGAGTGAGTGAGTGAGTGAGTGAGTGAGTGAGTGAGTGAGTGAGTGAGTGAGTGAGTGAGTGAGTGAGTGAGTGAGAGCAACATTTGAAGCGACTTGATTGGACCGAACATCGGCTATAAGCAGAGCAGCCAGCACCATTACAACGGCAACACATGACGAATGCATGTTCAATACAGTAGTAATCCCGTTGATCGACCAGCTGAATCTACTTCTTTTGATTCTGGAATTTTATGATAGAAATTTATTTTAAAAAATATTTTGTTAACATGAAATAAATGGAAAAAGTTTTAGCGAACGATCAAGAACGAAGAAGCAGGGAAATTTGACAGAATAAGCCTATTTGTCAAGAGTATCATGAAACCGAGTAGTGAGGTCTGAAATGACGAATAGTAAGTCACAGTCTGTTGGGGCTCAGTTTTTATTTCAAGCAACATTTTCACCATCAAAATTTGCTTGCATGCAATTAAACTTCAGTGATTCTTACTGCAAAAGTCAATACATGCGTACAGTAAATGGAAAATAAGTTCGAACACCTACCTAAGCTATGACCAAACAATGAGCGTAAGTTTTGCTGAAAAGATAGGAAAAGACGATTACATTCAGATGTCAGCCCAATAGAATGAATTGATTTTCGTTTGAAACAATCAAAAACTGCGAAACCAATTCAACACCTTCCGACCGCAACAGAATGGCACATTTGCCGACTGGGATTCAGTAAAATACGGGCGATGGGCGTCTCGTTGCCAATAAGCACCCTCCAATATAATGGCATACAATTTCACGCTCAAGACGTCTTACGCCCATCGGAAACGAGTAAACGAGACGTTGACCCATCGCTCGAGAAGGATTACGGTAGTTTTTACCTCAAATGATGTACAGGGTGCGTGAAAAACGGCTCAGCTTTCAATGATTGGCCACTCTGAATGTTTAATGATTGGAAACATAAAGTGTTACGACGGCATACTGCTAAACTATAAACTCCATGTTGTATTCTCTGGAATGATGAAAGATCCATTCGGTGATGGGATGTCAGAAACCTTTAGTGAACAAGGCATCAATCATTGGGTATAACCTGAGCCTTGATGGTGTTGTTCATCTATTCTATCTAGACGTGAATGTAGATTGATTGAGCTGTTTTCAACTCAGCATAGGATTGTTCCATCTTCAGCCAATTTAGATAGACCATCAAACCGATAGCGTATGTACAGAATGTACATGTATGTTTACAGGAACGAAACAAAACATATATTTTCAAACAGAGACCTTTGCTCATTGTGATATTTTGGCTTGTTTCAGAAATTAGACAATTTCCCATAACGTGTGCCCGGAAACCATTATTTGCGAAAAAAACACGAGACAATGAAAGGTGGTACATACAGTTATACCGTCCACTAGCGGACGAGATACATAATCCTCCAAAGGGAGGGAAAATTCGTCACATGGGGGAGATTTGAAAGTTCTAGGCTATTTTACAGACACCCTAGGGAACAAATTTCACTCTTTGAAGACGCCAAACAGGTGGAAGTTCCAGTTTTCCCGCCCTTCCCGCTATTGCATACCGTGCAATTGTAGGTGGCATGAACGTGCGATTGGGTGTTGGTTGGTGGCGTCTCCCCTTCCATGATGGCCACCATAATAAAAACGTTTGCTCATCTGTTAGAACGAAATTGAGTTGAGCGTGATCAGCATTTAGGACAACCATGTTTGGACGTAGTTTTACTTTATATAAAACGGTTTTTATTCAATTTTGGGCTATTTTGCCTAAAAACCGCCGGCCCACTCACTCATTCAGTCTATCCCGTTGATTACTGACCAAGCATTCCAATCCAATGCAATACTGAATTGTTTCACAGATGAAACCGACCAAACAAATGGACCACTCCGGGTGAGTGCGTTCCAGACTTCCAGCTGTGATGATAAGATATAATGGTGTATTGTAGTAGTTGATCAACAAAAGAACCAAACGGTTTTGAGCGTGATTGGGTGTTCAAAGTTTCATAATTATCTGTTGAAAAAAACTAAGGCTTAGAGTAATTTTTTCCTCACTCAGCCTCTGTTTTTCATTTCATGAACAGTGGTTTTCAGCATAAGTACGGAAAACTGTCGAAGCCAAAAGCACTATGGCAAGAGAGGCTGCAACGTGCATGAATAGAACTTAATAAGGACACAAACTAAAATATAAACAGTACATGTTTTACTACGTTTGTATTCCACTATGTGAGGACCTGACTAACGAATAATCCAATGTCAACTCATTCATAATTCACAAATTACAACAATACACAAAAAATCAATCAAAAATTGCCGAGTTAATTAATCACAATTGAAATAAATCGAGTGCACTATACAATGGCGGACGTACATACCGGCGCCATACGTGACTAATGACCAGCCAGGTATCTTACTTTACTGCGGTATTGTGTCAATAAACAACATTTTTGATTAATTTTTATCAGTAAAACAGCGTCAGCGTGTACGCAATTAGAACATTTTCTTGGTATATATATCATGAATGCCAAAAACATTGTGGTGAAAGTAATCAGATTGGTATTACTGGAGATATTGGGAAGCAGCCTGTGAATAATGATCTGACTCGTTGGTTGTCGAAGAGCAGCAAGAACAAGTTATATACAGTTATTGACGACTGCAATAAATCCTCAAACGTTTTTTGTATTGTATTTTCTGCATTTATTTGTTACTGCATATAAATTTTAAACAAAAAGTTGCTCACTAGAAACATTAATTTAGAAATGCTCAATGAAGCGATTTCTTTTGCTTTTTTGCTGTACACTAATTCGTTTAGTTCAAGCACCAAATTTATAATTTTTTGTTACCATTTTTACAAATGATGCTACACGTTAATGCACATTACGGTAAAAAGTTCCTTGATGTGTAGTGTAGTTATCCCACTTTGATTGTTTGAAAAAGACGGCATTACATAGCAACATATCACGCAACATAATAGTTAAAAATCGGTTGTTTTATTTCAGTATCGGCTGGCAGTCGGTATCAAAACCCGTCCGTTATTCAGATATTTGAGTTAAATTACGCATGATGAAATTCGTAATTTATTGGCGGGTTAACGCTGAGTCTAAGCGCACTTGAAAAATTTACATATCCCGACATGGTTTACTGTTTGGAAATGTAAGTATTTAGTGCAATATTATTTAAAATATTCTTTTTACGATGTACTGCTTGAAAAGAAAAATGTTTTATTCTGTGCCCTGAACTCACCAGTAACCCTTTTATTTAAACTCAAAGCAACGATAGTATATTCAGATCTGTTCGTACAACTCTGAAGCAAGTTAGTGTATGTCGTTGGAGGTGTTCAATGTGATGTGATTGTCGCTCGTGTACATTTTTTTAAGTTTACAACGAAACATAACACAGTAATGAATTATGTCTATAATTGTTGCTATAATTCTTAACTTCACCTGGAAATTACATTCTAGAAATAAAATAATGATTCGAGGAATAAGAAACGAAGCCTGGCTTAACCCATCAGCCGAAAGATCACCCTTTGGAAGCGTTTTGACGAGGACATGTGATCTCGAGAGACCCATGGATGACTGAACAGAACTTTTATGTGCCATGATTGAGCCTAGATGGACACCGGGGAGACTGTAATTGCACAATGGTCGACCCTGGCCTCTATAGCCTATCCAGGGTTCCTTATTGATTACGGGTGATTGTTGAATGATGTTTGGGTTCCACTAAAGTTTGATGGCAATTTAAAATACAAAACTGAACTTGTCGCGCGTCATTTTTTTTCCGAAACAAGTATTTTTTTACACTCGGATAACATACGAACATTGCATTAGTTCATTTTGTATGTGGGAAGCTATACCGATTCTGATGACCCGACACGGCAAAGGGTTGTACCCGGGGTGGTTGACCGTGAGTCCCATATAAAAAAAGTATTTTTTACACTGCTGATGTTTTGGAATAATCAAAAATATGTCACTTATGATGAAAAATAACAATTTATTGCAGAAACCAGTGAAAACCAGTTTATTAATCACGCAAAAAAAATTCTCGTCGTATTTCTTGTTTTGGATGCAATGTGTTCATGATACATAGTTGCCTCGGAAGAAAAGTTATTGGTTAGTTGCTATGGGTATTGTTATTCACAAAATACTCTTTGTGAAGTTAATGAAGCTTGCAAATGTGTTACATTATACCCCGACGTTGTTTTCATAACGACATACATGGGTTACGGTTTCGATCAAAGCGCCTCCAATCTAACATGTACGGATTAGCCTGAGCGGATACCAAATATGGGCCACAGTGTAAAACTTAACAAAACCCCTACAACAATGGTCATCTACCACTACCATACAATAGTTCATACACACATAAATAAGTTGCAAACATGTATGCAACCTTTAGCAAAGGTCAACAAGTTGCGTCAAAATTGACCGTATAGACAGTTCATCTCACTTCCCAGACAAACGTGGCACTTTAATTGGCACTTCCAGAGCAAATTACCACCTACCCTGTAATAATCAACTAAGGTCAACAGTACGAATTCAGATGTATCAATAAAAAGTGAGTGGAGTGTCGATTGGTCTTGCCATGCTTCAATTAATGCAAAGTAGACATGAAACGTTGACACTTTGATTCGCTCTGGATGTACCCGTATGAGTAATGGTCTTATCAGCATGTGTTGACCACATAACACTTTGGCTTGGAGGAAGTTTTTATCATGATCTGATAGGTTCTGTTGTTGATAATGTTCATGATCCATTCATTTAGTTTAATGAGAAATGACTTCAGTGTTCTTTTAAGTCCATTGAAAAGACGCCTACGTCGTGTATCGGATTCCACGCGCTCAAAAGTTCAAAAACAGAGTAAAAAATTTCAGGAAACCTTCGTATGTTATGTTGCTGACATACGCTACAAATCTTCAAAATAACTTTTCCAACATAGACCCATTCAAATCAAAGTTTCATTTTCTTTCAGGCCCACCCTGTACATTTATGTAAATACTGTATGCATAACCATTTACTCAAACTAGAATACATAAAATGTAATGACATCTAATGGAATAAAGACATCTACATGTCATACTATAGGAATTGAACACACCACCTTGACCAAGACAACCCACCATTTACAGACTACAACTACATATTTTATTTATTATTAAAAGAATTTCATCGCTAAATTATGGCACTATATTTAAAACTATCGATAATGACCGAGTAATGTATTGATGAGTTAATGCATCTGGTACCACAGCCTGTTGAGCAAATTCAGTATTTCTTTTAACTCAAAACTAAAAACGAAAAAAAAACGTTTTCCTGTTCAACATTTTTTGAAGCAAACCACTTGACATTTGGCTAACATACAAACATGTACATATTGCGCCTGATCCATTGCACGTGTGGCAAGTGGTTTGAAAAAAACAAAACTTTAGTAACAAGATACCACGAACAAGCTACATACAGTATTTTATATCACTCATTCATGCACGTGGTCTTTCATACCTACAGTATGATAATTACGTACATACAGTCCATGATATGTCCGTACTCAGCGGACAAAAATAATGAACGATATACCGAGCCGATACCATAATTTTAATTTTTGGTACTTCCACATGGGGTGTGTTTACGGGTTTTCGAAAAAACTTCGGCATTTATGACTGCCTACGTGAGGAAACTATACCATAACAGCTTCGGTTACTGAAACCTGTGGACTTGAGGTTGAGCTACAGGAATGCAATTCCTCTAAACATTAAAAAAACACTACAAACTTATAGTCTTAACCGGAAGTTTATCCGCGTTCATGTCTACTGTAGGTGTGTTTTAATCAACATTTCATCAAAAACCTTTTATTATCTTATTACCATGCGACCTACTGTAACCTTAGGAACTTTTCATAAGTATGACGTACGGTTTGTGGACTGAAAGACATAGACGACTGCCTTGGGGCCTAACTTACTGTCATGTTCCACGCATGTACATTAAATCCATATGTACAAATACGTAACGTTGTTTTCTACAATAAAATCAGATTGTTGACTGGTTGTTTATTCCTCTACTTTCTATATAGCCTTGTGGTCCATCAGATTAACACGCATTGTGGTTTACCTTTGGCACAGATAGACGTAAGCGTTTTGACAGGATACGCGTTTCCTTAAAATTTTTTGTTTCTTCTTAGTAAAAATGTGATTTTCAATAATCTTCCCTCTATATTCACGTTAACAACCGGAAAACTTGAAATGATCTAAATTAAAGTTGATTAACAGTTTCGTGGGCAGATATTATATGCAGACTCGTCATCGCAAAACCACTCAAGTGAAAAATATTTATATAATTGCTCTCGGTCGGTAAGCAACTTTTGACGTGCTTATTTTAACAATACCCAATTAGAACATACAGTACATTCCATATACAAAGTGGGTTGCTTCAGTGCACGCTCAGCTCATTAAGCACTGCTTTGTACGTATTTACGCAAAAAATACGCCAAACTCATCGCTAACAAAAGCATCCTATTAAGGGTGAGCTTTTTTTGGTAAGGTTAATCACATCATTAGTCGGGAAGAGTTTTAATGATTCTCGTTAACTGAAATCGTATGCATATCGTGTACAATTGACGAACGCTCATTAAATATTACTAGTGTCAAAGCGGATTGTCTTTGATACTGTCCTCATTAAAAATGTCCGTTTCCCGTTGGTATATAAACGAAGGTTGGAATACATGTTCACACATTGACAGCATCCTGATTGATATCACGACTGCTGCCACGATCTGATGGTCAAGCTCACGTTCCTCTCTATCTGACCATTTCATAACCTTATGTGTATACATACTCTACTTGTAAAACAGCAAACATTTTTTACTTCATTTTACTTGTAAAATAGTTACACATATTATTGTAAAGTTTATCAATTTAAAGCCTTTCTATTCCAGAACATAAACATGAATTCGTCAACGATCACAAACTGCTGGTGTCTGATGGCCGTGATGGTTGCGATTACGGTAATGGTGCAGGTCAGCGCCATCCCCAGTACGGAGTGGCATTCACGGCAAGCACCTGTGGTTAGTCCATGACATTATCTAGTCTAGCGCTCAGGGCGTCAGCCTAGCAAACTGGTGGTACTAGGTTCGAAACCTGACCTCAAACATTGATCCTGACGCGTTTTTCTGTGGTTTCTGTCATTGCCCGTCAGTTTATGCAATGCTCTCTGGTCACCACGAAAACACCATTCTGAATGGTATAAGTGGGCCCTGTTGGCTTCAGTAATGAAGAAGTCTTAGTAAAAAACGTCAGTCATTATATGAATGAATTAATCACCCAAAGTTTGTTTCAACCCCAAAGTTACTCGGTCAATCTGACTTCATAAAAATGAGTTATTTGATCAGGTTTTCTCATTAGATGAGTTTCAGCGTCCTGGTGCCTGGCGGTTGCCGAGCAAGAGATTCTTGTTTATGCGATTAGAGATGGTATGAGTGTTTACAAAATCTAATCCAGTCTAATCTCAACCAAAGCTTTCAAATACTTTGTAAAAACTTACCCATGAGCTTAACCTAAACCCAAACCTCAACCTTCTGCTCACAAATTCCATTGCTAACAAACCCGAATCTCTAACTAACAACACCATTATACCACTACCCTGTACTTGCAGCATCCCCGTGGCTGGCGTACGGTTCCGTCCAAGCGATCAGTGTACATCGGCGAGATCCCGGCACCCGAGATCAGATCGGGCAGTCGGTGTCGTCCATCATTTGGCTATATATTCTGCTACAATGATGACGGACAGCTGGTAGCCATGAAGTGATGTCATCAACTTGTATCATCAAATTGGTAGTAACTGCTTTAATTAGCGGGAAATACTGCAGTACATGTAAGGTGCTTAGTGCATCACACATTTTCACTATTCGATCCCACCCGTCAGTCTGTCCCTGTCGTCAGAAGGTCGTCGTGTTGATCATTCATTCGGCTATGATATGTATGTTTTTTACAACGATTTGTGTAGAATAAAAACGAATGTGATAAACAATTCAAGTGACAGACGTTTCAAGACTTTTCTGAAAGTGTTTTCTAACCACCGTGAAGCATATAAAATTGAGTATATAAATAAACTTGACTCTATATCATACACACAAGTATTTCGTAATCATACGAAATTCACACCGTTTTCTGTCTATTATGTACTCTAGTTTTGTCTATATATATTATTTCACGTGGGCATTATAATTTGTTAATCATAAATTAAATCACTGTTACCATGCAATTAAATGGTTGATTGTCTTCACTGGGAATAAGGCTTTAATACTTTTTAATAAAAATACGAGTGTTGATGCAAAAACATTCACTCACTCACTCACAACCTCACTCACTCACATACTCACTTCACTCACTCACTAACTCACTCACTCACTCACTTACTCACGCACTACTCACTCAGTTCAATCACTTTCTCAGCGTACATACATCCCAATTAGCTTCACAACAGGTTTAAATGAATTCGGCATCAGTGGTTTTAGTTTAATAATTTCGTTGCAAGCGTCTTGACTCTTGAGTTTTTAATTTCGCATTGGCATAACTCGACTGTTTTTGATATTCATGTTGTTGTTTTCAAAGCAAATCGTTTTTTTTGTTGTGAAGTGAACCGATTGCTCTTCAAAACTATGAACAGGAAACTTCGGGAATAGGGATCAGAACAAAGAATTCACATACTCCAAGTCTCTCCAAGAAGACCGAAACCCTGAGTTCCGTGGTCGTAACTCTGGCTCTTACATTGGCCTCCAAGTGAAAATCGCAAAAACACAAAATGTTGTCGTGTGCCTCCAAGTGAAAAAATTGTCGTGTGAAGATCTTTAATTATACAAGGGCAGTAAACATGAGTGTATGAAAAGTTTTAAATATACAAGTATGTACATATTTGTATGACCCGTTTATTTTTAACTTGTGTATGACGTTGGAATCTGTCGTTACGGAGCCAACTCGTGATTCAGTTTTTCAACTGTTTTGCGGTAACTCGGTTGGACGAGCCCAGACATACAATTCCCTGGCCAGTTAGCCCACGCTTCATCGTTACTGTTATTATATTCCACCATTTGCTGTCCATATACAGTGTAATGAACACCCTCTAAAGTTGGGATGCGCACATTCGGATACACACTGCAAATATTATCAAGTGTTACAGTGGATACAATTTTTTAAACCCCATACAATCGAATCCGAATTCGCAACAATCATTTACTTTTTTGTTCAATTCCACTCCCAAGTTCAGGAAAATACATTGTTTCGCATCGAAGTTAACATAAACCGTAACTCAAAATGAGGCTGTTAATAGTTTGCATCACACTCTCAATATGCACTGCTTTCGCAAAACCACCACCGGCTCGACTCATTTTCGGACTCTATTCGCCTGTTTGTCTTTCGCTGATTAACTGATTTGGTTGTTGTTGTTGTTGTTGTTGTTGTTGTTGTTGTTGTTGTTGTTGTTGTTGTTGTTGTTGTTGTTGTTGTTGTTGTTGCTGTTGTTGTTGTTGTTGTTGTTGTTGTTGTTGTTGTTGTTGTTGTTGTTGTTGTTGTTGTTGTTGTTGTTGTTGTTGTTGTTGTTGTTGTTGTTGTTGTTGTTGTTGTTGTTGTTGTTGTTGTTGTTGTTGTTGTTGTTGTTGTTGTTGTTGTTGTTGTTGTTGTTGTTGTTGTTGTTGTTGTTGTTGTTGTTGTTGTTGTTGTTGTTGTTGTTGTTGTTGTTGTTGTTGTTGTTGTTGTTGTTGTTGTTGTTGTTGTTGTTGTTGTTGTTGTTGTTGTTGTTGTTGTTGTTGTTGTTGTTGTTGTTGTTGTTGTTGTTGTTGTTGTTGTTGTTGTTGTTGTTGTTGTTGTTGTTGTTGTTGTTGTTGTTGTTGTTGTTGTTGTTGTTGTTGTGTTGTTGTTTGTTGTTGTTGTTGTTGTTGTTGTTGTTGTTTTTGTTGTTGTTTTTTGTTGTTTTTGTTGTTGTTGTTGCTGCTGGTGTGGTTGGTTGTCCTAACCTATGGTTATACTATGTAACTTATCTAAAGGCTTCATATCGCGGTTTACCCGAGGAGCATAGAATGGGTCGGCGATCTGTGCTACCCGAAGGGGTGGCAGAACAATATGATGATGGGTCTGATCAGGTTGACAAACGAGGTGGTGGTCGATACATTGAAATCGGTTGGTTTGTCGTTCAGTAACTCACTCACTCACTCACTCACTCACTCACTCACTCCCTCACTCACTCACTCACTCACTCACTAACTCACTCACTCACTCACTCACTCACTCACTCACTCACTCACTCACTCACTCACTCACTCACTCACTCACTCACTCACTCACTCACTCACTCACTCACTCACTCACTCACTCACTCACTCACTCACTCACTCACTCACTCACTCACTCACTCACTCACTCACTCACTCACTCACTCACTCACTCACTCATTAGGTTCCGAAAAGCGCAGTGGTTCAAACAACAGATGCCAGTTCAACGGGATGTTCCTCATTTGCATGAAACCAGATGGGACCATCTTCAAAGCGGCTTGAAAGCGCAACTTCAAAAAGAAGATAACTGAGTAACTTGATTATAATTCCATGTTAACTAACATGATTTTTACATGGTAGTGAACAAGCGGTTTATAAACCAATTGTTAAAATGTATCTTTCGTCATCTTTCGTTTTCCATTTTCCGTCTCATAAATCATCCGTCAATGTTACACATCAAAAACAATGTTAATATAAATTCTATACATGGCCTGAAAAAAGAATCTTCATTGACCTTGCCGTATTGAATTCGAAATGTGTGGTTACTGAATATGATAGTTGATGAACCATGCCACAATATAATACATTGCTGTACAAGCGGCCGAGAAGGTAGGCCAAAATAACATTACCTCCTTTTCCCATTTGAAAAGTGGATTTTTTCTTAAAGTTGTATATGAGCCTGTCTAGTCTAGTGCCGAGGTACCCAGCCTCGAAAACTGAAGTTCGAAACCAGATTTTAGACATACAGTATGTAGGTCCTGCCTGACGCGTTGCTCTGTTTTTTTTTCAATTGTTTGTCAGTTTATTCAACTCTCTGGCCACTACGGAAACACCATTCTGAATGGTATTAGTGTGTCTTGGTGGCTTCAGTTATTAAAGAAGTCTAAGTAAAAAAAGAAGGAGAGGGCAACAACACAATAAAATTTAACAGTATATTATACTGTTCATTATGTATGGTCCACTGTGCATGTATGTAGCTGACTCGATTTCCCGTTCTATCATCGCTGTCCGCTTTTGCTATATTGAATTTGCCTTCCACCAACCTAATATAATACCAGTTTTTCACGAATGAAGGCTGCCTATTAATTACGGTTTGGGTGCAAAAGATAATGATACTGAATTCAGTGAAATAATCGAATTTCGCCTGACGATATCGTTATACATATGTAACCATAATATAAAATGTTAATTGTTATTTCACAAAACACTAGAGCGATGAAACGTTTTGCAACTCTGTCATATGGAGCTTTGTAATCGAATTTATAAAATAACCCATCGCATGTCCGAATGGCATTTCATTCGGTACGCCGTTCAACATTGGTTGAATTCAACAGTATACAATTTCATTAAAGTCATTTCTCTTTTCGCAGGTACGAAGGAACCTATTCTTTCATAAAAGTTTACAACGTAATAAAATTGTGTTTTGGAGAAAAAATTTTCACTGACAAACCAAATTTATTACTTGCAATGTGAACTATGTAAGGTTAGTTTGTGGTCTCGCAAGCATGGCCTTTGCACAACAGCACATTCAAATGCTGAACAAAATGAGCTGGTCTGCGCTAATTTTTCGTCTGCGCTAATTTTTCGTTAGACTCGCCAGTTCCTCAGTGCCATTAGCCAGTACATCATAGATTGGATTTATCGCAAGCTCTTCTCTTTATCTCATTAACAATTCCAGCAGTTGTGTGCCAATCCCAAAATGTATAAAATTTGCATTCTGATGTTCATGCTGAATCTGTACCTGGCTCACCCCATAGCCAACGAAAAGCGCGGTTCACCCATGATCGCATTCGGTTAATGTTTACTCATTCATTCACTCACTCACTCACTCACTCACTCACTCACTCACTCACTCACTCACTCACTCACTCACTCACTCACTCACTCACTCACATCACTCACTCACTCACTCACTCACTCACTCACTCACTCACTCACTCACTCACTCACTCACTCACTCACTCACTCACTCACTCACTCACTCACTCACTCACTCACTCACTCACTCACTCACTCACTCACTCACTCACAAAATCACTCACTCACTCACTCACTCACTCACTCACTCACTCACTCACTCACTCACTCACTCACTCACTCACTCACTCACTCACTCACTCACTCACTCACTCACTCACTCACTCACTCCCTCACTCACTCACTCACTCACTCACTC
>OZ038445.1:13021565-13136811 GCA_964036265.1 Daptonema setosum
TCCAATAAGCTGTAATCAAATTATGTTTTTTAAGTCAGCAAGACATTGAAATGAGAAACAGCTAACTCAAACAATATATGATTCATGTAAAAGTACATATATCAGTTTCATCTGCGAAGTTTTTGTAATTTATCCGAATTTAATAGCATAAATGCTGGTCTGCATGATCAAGTACATAAATGTGTATGTACGTATGCCAGATACAGGTTGGCTAATAATAAGTCTAAAAGTCATTTGAACTGCGGTCATGATTTGTGACAATGACGGGCGATTGCATGTTTGTAATGGAATGTAGTTAATCATTTATTGGATGAAGTTTAATGTTTTTATTAATCAATCAATCATACAAATCAGCTTAGGATTTAGCTGCCCGGCTAAATTGGCACTCGTTATAAGTGAAACAACAACGAAGACGGCAAAAACAACAACAACAACAACAACAACAACAACAACAACAACAACAACAACAACAACAACAACAACAACAACAACAACAACAACCAGTAAAACACATCTGTTCCTAATGGTAATAACTGTCAGTTGACCAATCAACTTTGTATGACATATTTCTTTGGCCTGCCAATCAAATTTCATTTTATCATTCGCTTGGGACCATATTATTCAACGAATTACATACTGTGCATTGCTGTACATAACCATACACAAAAAAACCTAAATTAGTTTCAACGTTAACAATTTTTCCATAAATGCCAGAATGTGCTCATTTTCAGGGAACCTTTCAAACTTTAGGAACTGAATAAGATTGACAGGAAAAAATTGTTTTACAGTACATTTACAGAAAAATCTTCTTACATACTGGATTGGTTGAACGAATACAGTACTTCTTTAAAACGGGTATGAAATATGACAATGGTAACAAAAACTTTTTTCGAAAAATACATACATACATGAGGCATCTTCAAATTTGCGATCTTTCCGTTTCTGGGTTGTAACCTAATCTGATACACAAATACTTATTCTTTGAGATATTGGTTACATACTTCAACCATCCACGAATTTATACCCAAAACTTACTATCATAATCGTGTCCGGCTCATTATGGCAGTTTTAATGATTTACGCATGTCTTTTATTCATTAGAAACAATCATTATTTTCCAGTTTTTAGCCGAACATTTTCTAGAAATCACACGCAAACTATACAGATAATAGACGTAACAGTCTGTTGACTTGATATTCATAACCATTCACATGTTGGCTAATTATCACTCGAGTTATTAACGGTCTACATTTATCCTTTATCCACTTTACACGTATCCGGATACTGTAAGTACACAGACTCATTAAGAATTTCATTAGCTCATAATAATCAGATATGACATTGAGTAGTTCCAGTTAACCTAATCTTAGCCGTCTTCGTAAACACTTTTTTAACATCGTCTTTCCGTTGGTCAATTCATATATACCCTTATATTTTTATGTATGCAATATTGTATGTATGTTGTATTGTACATGCTTATTTACCACCCGATTACTGGTTTCCGGAATACATATTTTAAACGATAATTCATTCAATTCTCCAACAATAGCTTACTCCTGTATCAAGAGTGCACCGTTTTCAACCGAGCAGTACTATTCTAAAATATAACGTTTTTTATTTTATATAAACTGGTTATGAGTGCAAAGCATACGTTATGTTATATTCATTGATTAGAACCTCCGGAAGCTCTTCATGCCACTTACAAAAAGAGTGTGGTAATTGGTTAACTAACGCGAAGCCTTACTGATTACCGGGAGACTATCGTATCTGATTTCAACTCATAACAACATTACAGTAGTAGTAGACAAGCAGAACAAGCTTTGTAATGTGATCTTTAATTGTGGTATGTACTGTATGTAGGTCTGTTTTATGAGTCCTATTTATGTGCATTACGGTGCAAAAACGTTATTACAACATAAATTACCAATGCCACACAATAATTTTGCGTTGTTTAAAATTTAAAATTCACTAACCCACTATCTCATTCATTCTCGCTTACCAATTGATTTTCATTCCAAAACCATTCATTCTTTTCGATATCCTTTACTCCCAATGGAACCTTTCATTTGCAGAATTTCGAAAGCATAAGATATGTAAATATTTAGTGGAAATTTCGTTATCCACATTTCTGAAGATATTTAAAACGAGGTGTCAAATATAAATATTTTCAATACAATATTATATTCAACGTTTTTCTCCATCATTTTCCAAAGTTGTAGTTTTTGTTGCCCTTGAGGCAGAGAGCACCGTGACACGGACTTTTCTTCATTCGGTCGCACCACAGATCCAACACGATTCGATGGACCCGAATCCGTCCAGTATTCGTATTCGGAGTACTGCAACGATTCACTCACTCACTCACTCACTCATTCACTAACTCACTCACTAACTGACTGACTCACTCACTCACTAACTCACTCACTCACTCACTCACTCACTCACTCACTCACTCACTCACTCACTCACTCACTCACTCACTCACTCACTCACTCACTCACTCACTCACTCACTCACTCACTCACTCACTCACTCACTCACTCACTCACTCACTCACTCACTCACTCACTCACTCACTCACTCACTCACTCACTCACTCACTCACTCACTCACTCACTCACTCACTCACTCACTCACTCACTCACTCACTCACTCACTCACTCACTCACTCACTCACTCACTCACTCACTCACTCACTCACTCACTCACTCACTCACCCACTCACTCACTCACTCACTCACTCACTCACTCACTAACTCACTCACTCACTCACTCACTCACTCACTCACTCACTCACTCACTCACTCACTCACTCACTCACTCACTCACTCACTCACTCACTCACTCACTCACTCACTCACTCACTCACTCACTCACCCGTTTGCTCGGCGGTCCATTCCAGTAACGTCGTGGCGGCACTGCCTGGTTCAGGTTGATTACGGTGGCCAATACCATCGTGAAAATTACGATTTTGTAATACATTGCCGATAGTATTTCCTAAAATATATTTTGATATTGATTTGTATTTGTATATTTGTGTGACTCCGAACAACAACTACAGATACGTACAGTAGGTAAACAAGAAGAAAAAATGCGGTGAACCTACGTATAGGTCTTTAGGAAATGTTTTTGATTCAACAAAAACGGTCAGAGAAAATGGGAAACCTTGCATACTGGTTGAATTAAATTGATACATCGTTGCAAGCAAAATAATATTGACGTGAAACAGAACATCTGTTATTGGAACGTTTATCAAATGTGAGTTGCCAAATAAATATTGTAAAAATATTACATGACATGGAAATACATAAATGTGCTCTGAAAGCTTAGAACCTGTCTGCTACTAACATAATAATAAAATACTACATGGACATAAAGTGCTTGTGATCCTCTTTTTGTCGAGTAGATAAACGAAGTCACTTAGTTTATATTAAAAACCAAACCGTTTTCGTTACAGACTATGTATTTCACGAAAACTGGACTAGTGAAAGATTCATAGTCACTTGCATCGACACCCTATCATCAAGCATCTGGAAAAAAATATAGAAATCATTGCGAGCATTGTCGGTTTGCCATTCGAATGGCACCTTTGAATCCTATAAAACATGACGAGGTATAACATGAATTGCGTGTTCTAATGTGAAAAAGTGCTCATGACATCCGCTAATACAACAGTTACAGTTGTTGATTATAAAACATACGTAGACATTTGCACTATAGTCATGCGAGTACATTACAGTGTATAAATGACCTCCTAAACATTCATTTTAAATAGAATGTGCTCCCGATTCATCCAAGGACTCCAAAAAGATACATATGTATGTGGGAGCAGGCAGACAAACAAACTTGTGTGACACGTTTTGATGGTGCACATTACTTATGTAGAGGACGTGGGAAAAGTTGAAATGCCCCTCTTTGGAGTTTTCTAAAGTTTAATTTGCTCTTTACAGGGTGTCCCAGCGAGGGGTTCACGATTTGTTTTTTGAATAACTTTAGTATGCGTTAAGCAATAACCTTAAAAATTGATATTGTATATACCAATACCTTAAGAATTTTTTGCCTTTTTAAAATTTTAAAATTCGTCGATTACAGCTCGAATTATAGTCGAGTGAAAAAAAACTCAATTTTCAACGAATTTTCGGAAGAATTTCATTTTGAAACATATTTAAAACTAATTCAGTGGTGATTATACGACATATATATTAGCTAATTATGCGGGAAATAATAGAAAAGAAAAGCTTCATTTAATATGACCACCGAATTTTATCGATACAACAATCTTTACGAGTTTTGAGATCGAGTAAAGCGTTTGGTCGCGATTCTGCAGTGATGTTTGCCATTTCCAATAAGATCATTTCTATGAGTTCTTCCACTGTGATCATTTTGTGGGAATAAACTAGTTCCTTGAAATGTCTTCAAAACGAGTAATTACAAGTTGTTAAATCGGGAGTTCCTCCACGTTCGACCCATTCAGTGAAGTTATCGCGCACGCAGGAACCGTGCCCTCCTCTGTGGTGGGGCACCGTCAGCTTGCATGATCATCATTCCATGAACGAATTTTCTGATAATTTATAGATGCTGCAGTAAAAAATGTTTGAACCTGTTTATGTACATACTTGCCACAAGTTACAACTCCATCAAACTTCAAAGAAAAACAATCCGATCAAACCGCCGTACAAATTGGCACACCAATCGTTGATTTGGGAGCGTGCCTGGGTTGAGTGATTTCAGGATATGGTGAAAATATTGAATAAGACAATTCTTTTGCATCGTTTATAGCATAATCTGTGACTATATTTGTAGTATAACACCATTGAATTAGTTTTGAATATGTTTCAAAATGAAATTTCTTCTGAAAGTTCGCAAAAAAATTATTTTTTTTTCACTCAACTATAATTTGAGCTGTAATCAACGAATTTCAAAATTTCAAAAAAGCGAAAAATTCTTAAGGTATAGATATTTACGGTATCAATTTTTAAGATTATTGCTTAACGCATACACAAGTTATTCAAAAAACAAATCGTTAACCCCTCGCTGGGACACCCTGTAGGTTACATTAGATAAAATGGCTTGAAAACTGGCGATTCCCCACTTATTGACAAAATTCTCCTCCTTTTGGAGGATTAGCTCGTCCGCCAGTGTGTGTACTCTCTTGTGATTAGGCTGTCTGAGGCAGTTATCTCACACCAAAACACAACTAAACCTGATAGCCAGTAAATATAAATAAAAAACTGACGTCGTTTCCTTTTTTTGTTTGGAATGTTATGAGTTAGCAGGCTGTTGAGTTCAGAAAGACGACATTCAGCAGGAAATTAACTGGAAATACCAGAACACCGTAACCTGCATGTGTACAGAACAGGGTGTTCGCATATCCATCCGGTAAAATATATATCTGCAAATGATGAAACTTTTCGATCAAATTCAGCAGTTTACATACTAATTTAACTTCAAAAAAATGTTCATTATAAAACTTGGTATAAGTTGTATCACCCACCACTACACACGGTGTTCTGTACTCCGCATTTATCTGAAAGTACAGCAACCAGCGAGTGTCTTTGGATTGATAGTGGCCAACTACCGAATTCATACGGGAATCCGTTAGACAGAAGTACGGTAAGTTAGGGACCACTTGCGGAGTAAGAAGTAGTATGTTATCCACTAAGCAATGGAGCAAGTAGTGGAGCAATAAAAGTAATGTTTATGATAACTTAGAGTTTATGTTCACTACTATTGTATATTGTATGTTGAACTATTGTATATTTTTTAGAAATCATGAATCAGTCAGGCATGTCAGTCACATAGCCGATAACACCTGACATCCAAACGGTGTCACTTTCCCTCGTACCTCCCTCATTCATTTGCTCACTCACTCACTCACTCACTCACTCACTCACTCACTCACTCACTCACTCACTCACTCACTCACTCACTCACTCACTCACTCACTCACTCACTCACTCACTCACTCACTCACTCACTCACTCACTCACTCACTCACTCACTCACTCACTCACTCACTCACTCACTCACTCACTCACTCACTCACTCACTCACTCACTCACTCACTCACTCACTCACTCACTCACTCACTCACTCACTCACTCACTCACTCACTCACTCACTCACTCACTCACTCACTCACTCACTCACTCACTCACTCACTGACTCACTGACTCACTGATTGTCTGTCTGTCTGGTTGACTGACAGATTGTACGACTGATTTGTTGACTGACTAAGGGATAAACGGACTGACTGATGAAACTGACCGTAGCCAGAGTATTATACAGAATGAAAGGGAAGTATAAAAGAGCTTTAACTATTCTTATAATTCAATTATCGCTAATTGTTCAATCAGTCATTGATATGCAATCGGAGAACCATTGATGCGTAACACAATTGTACCCATTTCGATTCAGAAATCCATTGGCCGATAAATTTGATAGTCAGTCAATCAATCAATCAGAAGTCACTACTCAGTCGATTAGCAGAAAATTCAAACGGTCTTTTTGACAGCCAGCCAATCAACTTGTAGTGAGAAAGACCAAACAGAAAATCAGTATTTAGTTGTTCTTTTAACGGGAATTTTGCACTTTATTTGTAAGTGAATGAGTGAGTGAGTGAAAGAGTGAGTGAGTGCGAGTGAGTGAGTGAGTGAGTGAGTGAGTGAGTGAGTGAGTGAGTGAGTGAGTGAGTGAGTGAGTGAGTGAGTGAGTGAGTGAGTGAGTGAGTGAGTGAGTGAGTGAGTGAGCAGGAAGGTGGGTGAGTAAATGAGTAAGCTATTCAAACTGAGTTGCTGAAAGACTGCCGCAGGTGTGGTTGATGCTGATTCATAAAGATATTATAACAGTTCATGTACACACCCTGAGCGTGTGATCGGTTATTCAAACGGATATATTCACAATTAGCAATTTTCATGAGTGACCACCTGATTGGCGACTGAACTTTAACACATAAAAACAAAAAAAAACCTCGGACAATGTTACATCTGTTTTGTGTAACTTCGATTTAAATATGTGCATTTAAACATTTTCAAATGACTTAACCAGGTCCAAATGGTAACTGTTTATAATGCAACTGTGAATACAAACATACGCACTGCATGATCACCATACATGCACCTATAGCCAGGATATGGCTAAAATCATAACCATATTGTCAAACGTCAACTTGACAGATCTATACAGTTGCGGATGAGGCAAGGTTGCATCACTGCTATTTTTTATAATCGATCACTGGTAACAAAGTATTTTAGAATGGTAAAAGGCTTTCAAGCAGCATGTTTTTGTTTTACGGTAAATAAATCTTGTTTCTGATTATGCGTATCCGCACTCATAACCGAATGCGTACGGATCTGTAAACAGACAAGTAGTAACGTCTTAACTGTAGTACTCCGGGTGCAACAACGCAACATCGATCAACTGCTGCTGTTGCACAACTTCGTATTTAGCAAATGGCCAAACAGGCTGCTTTCCCTCGGGTGACAGGTAAAATGCCTTTCTGCCTTCCTGCCTTTCAATGTAAACCAAAACTGTCGTTCATTGTTCTCACTCGCTAACACGCTGACCATAACTAAAGTGACCAATACTGTTACATCGTTTTCTTCATCACTGATTTTCGCCGAAATTTTCATCAACTTTATTAATCAATCATTGGCTCGGTTGCATATGTATGATAACTGCAACAACATTGCAGACCTGCCCATCGTCCAACCGTTGACCGTTACTGGTTATTATTATTGTCCGAAAATAACTGCAACTGTTGGGTATGGTCGTTGCATGTCTTAATCGCTGTTTTTGCGCCCAACCCAACGATAGCGAAATAATATTTTATTTAAATGGTTGATGGTTTTGTTACGTTATACTGTTATGCGATGCGATTGTCTCGCCTTTATACTCTTGCACATACAGTTTTGGTCGGCCTTGTATAAAAGTTTTTACGATGACGATTGCCGATTTTTTACGCAACTGAATTGGCTGGATATTGATTACTTGATTTGTGGATTGAGAGCTTTGCAGGAAATTTTGCGAGTTTTTGTGAACATTTTTCGTATCGTCGTATTGTCACGTACCATATAGCCACTTTGCATCAATACTTTGAATTCAAATGGAATTTCAAAGTAATGTGTTAAACCTAGACCGCTTAATGTATGGTAATACTTAAGTAATTATCGTAAAAGGTCGTTTCATTCTGGAAAACGAGTTTAGCTCAACCTTTTGACATTCGTTATGAGGCTTGAAAGCCGATATGCTCATTATATCAAAAAACCGTCTGAGTGAAACATCTCAATACGGATCACTGTTTCTCATAATCAACCTTAATTTGCCGGTTGTGTTCTTCGTGTACTGTTCCATATTTCACGTCTCGCAACATATAAATGTATCTTTCATGTCTTCCGATTTAGATGTTCGTTTGGTTGTCAAGTTGCGGACGAGTGCAATCAGATAACCAGGAGTTTTCTTGAATCACTGGGATTTGTGAATCAAATTACAGACACATGTACCAAATTTAAAAAACTTGAGATCATTATTAGTGAAAGAAGTTTAATTTAGCCATATCTGCAGATTTAATTACTGAAGATGCGTTGGTTAAATGGGTCTGCGTAACGGATTGAGTTGTTGGTGGCCTTGTCGCTTTTGTGTTGCGCCCATAATGGATGCATGTTTGCGCTAGTTTCACTTTTTATGCTGCGTTCTGAATCAAAGCCCCGATGACCTTAACCCTTATGCAGTCATTTACCTATAATGTTTTACATGTACTGTATTAATTCTTAGTCTGAGTTCAGATCAAAATTTCTGACTCAGTAATTCAGCTATGTACTGTTTCGATCGTTTTATGAGATCATCACTTTCTTCACTCACACTCACGTGCGCTAACCTTGTCAATGACATTGACTTCACATACCGTTGTTACCCCATTGCGATACAAAAACACAATTTAGCCATACTGATATAACAACGTTTCATAAACATGCGGTGAAAATACCATGTATTTTGCTCAAAAAGAGTTTTTGTTTAGTAAAAGCTGAACTTTTTGCTGCAATCTGAAGGTGTTCCAAGTACGGATTGTTGACGCCAGTGACTGGCACCTTATACATAGATACAAAGTACTACTGGCAACATTGCAACAAGTATACTATTACTTATATAGTTACATATACATGCATCTGGCAACAATGGCCTGACTATTGCCAACAGGAAACGGGTGTCATATATTAACTAATTGCTATTACCTTCAGACATCTGTACTATTTTCAGCCTTGATTTATTACTGATTTACTTCAACCATTATTCACACCATTTACCGCATTAACAGTGGTCAAGCCATTCTCCATCTGAGTTTTTTGGAAATCCGCCGTTTCGGAACGCTTTTTTTTGTTTGCCCCCTTCCTTTATCCAAGGCATTCATTCAATCGAACAATTGAAGCGGAAACCTCCATTTTCATATTTTGAAAAGAGTAGCTTAACAGTGCTAGGTTACTTTATTTTTACTCAAAACTGAGCAATAAATCAGGATTAACAATGGCATCGCATCACAAGCTTATCACAAAACTGGATGACTCCGAACTTGATTCATTGCAAACTTACAGTTTATTATTTCTGGTCACTAACGTGTGGCTGTCTTGACTTCCTTCAAGTCGGTGTGCATTATAAAACATTAATTAATATTATGCAATCAATAGCTTCATCATTGTGATTTATTCAGAACATTTGGCTGTTCCTCCTGTACAAAAGGTGTCGCGCTTTTGAGTGTTCTGTCCACACATTTCTGTATCTTTGACACTCGACAACTTTTACAACATACAAACGTATGTATGTAAGCATGTACAGTACGTTGTACTACAGAGCAAACACAACCAGTAAAACGGACACTTCCACAAGGCAGATCTCAAATAAACCTGGCCAGCCCAGCTGTACATACCGTACACTTGAAAAGGCTTGTCAAAACATTGCGTATTCGAGAGCCCACCCCAAACCGGCACTCGACAATGCGCGAACAGTTTAACACTTTGCGTATGTAGTACACGAGTGAAGTACAGGACTTGGCAAACCTTTAAAGGGGGAATCTTTTCATAGAGGGAGGAAACGGCAGAAACTAGACCATTTTACCTACACCTCCAAGAACAAACTCTACTTTTTTGGAATCGCCAAAGAGGGGGAATTCTACTTTTTCCTCTCCTTGTCGATGGTGAAGTACAGTATGGCCGTATGTCGTCCACGTCCACCGGTGTTGAAACCGACCATACAAAGTACATACATATTCATACATCAACTGGTATAATATAAAAGTTCTAGCTTTACCATAACTGATCTAGCTTTACCATAACTCATTAATACCCATATACTTGTATGTAAACATGTAGTTAGTAAGCAAATATTTTCTGCCTGGTTTTGCCGTTTTTATAATGAAAGCAGCACAAAAGAGCGTAACCGACGAGTCGATAATGATGTCGGTTACGGAATCAAAGGTGATCGACCGCAATTATGCCCGTCGATCACTGGATCACATCTGGCAACACCTGACGTGCCCGATACAAGGTGCCGTGGGTCACTAGCGAACGAGCTAACCCTCCAAAGGGGAGGGAATATTTTCAAAGAGGGAGGAATCAGCAGTATTGAGTCCTAACTGGCACACTTTTTGAAACTGCCAAAGAAAGGTGA
The DNA here is from genome assembly GCA_964036265.1 of Daptonema setosum. NCBI lineage: Eukaryota > Metazoa > Nematoda > Chromadorea > Monhysterida > Xyalidae > Daptonema > Daptonema setosum. The sequence goes on from OZ038445.1 coordinate 13,032,221, forward strand.
ATTCCACTTTGCCTCTACTGCTCGTCCGCAAGTGATTCATTTCAAGGTGCCGTGGGTTAATCATTTCGTGGGTTAATCGATTGTGGAGGCATCATCATTTCAGATGTGATTAACAACCGGCGTTGTCTGTCTGAATGTTGCAGTATTGTTACCAATCGCAGATTACATTTGATTGAATCAATGGTTGCCTGTTTAATTGATTCAGTTGGCTTGAGCCTCCTAACTGGTTGTGCCATACTGTATATATGAATGAATGGATAAATTTAGTGCTACACAATCAGTCATTAAAATACTTTGTTAAGTTATCAAGAAAACCATTGAAAATATATGCCAATTTAATGGGTTATAAACAGTGTAACCAATTATGTATCCACGTACAATTCAATGTGATTGGTCTACTACACCATTTCAACGACCCCATACACCATAAATTGACAGCCATTTTGATCAATTACCTAAACAGTTGGCCTGTTGAAGGCGTTTAGGCAGATTGCGTAGACCGCTGGTCTTAAGGGTGCCTTTGAGGGTACTAGAGGGCCACCGTGTCTTATAGTAATTCATTTTAGGCCGCAAATTAGGCGGCCCGGGCGGGGCTAAGATTCTCCCACAACAATTGAAACACTGGCAACTGTTGAAATGGCGCGCAAATCTTGGCTGAAATTTAGAGATTTCTTCTGTAGATATTTCGACGATTTCACTTTGTCTGGCCTTTTCGTCGATTAAATACCAGACGTACAGTCGGTGCAGCGGGTTATGTCTTGTAAAACTGTTGCCATTCACATCCTAAATTTGCATTTTTCTCTGATTATAACGGGAATATGATGATAAAAATTGGTGGGGATATAGAATAGGATCTGGCGCAACTTTTCAGTCGGCCAGAATATTAAAAAAGTCTTCCCTACTCATGAAACATCACCTTTACTACAAATTTATGGTTCGTGTACGTTCTCGTATTATTTTCTGCCTGTGAAATATTTTTTGCAACTATCTGTCAAACTGAAAAGGTGCGCCAGATCCTATTCCATATCCCCACCAATTTTTATCCTCGTATTCCCGTTATAATCAGAGAAAAACTCAATTTTAGGATGTGTGTGGCAAAAGTTTTACAAGACATAACCCGCTGCACCGACTGTATGTAACATAGGGAAGCAAACAGTGTGAAAAAGCAGAGTTAATCAGGCAACATGGTTAGGTAAATAGGTTCATCTAGACATAATAACAACAATAAATGATGTGTTAATGCGTCAGAGTCCGGACTATTTAGAGATCGAATGCTCTGATTTCACTGTTGCATTATTATTACTTTTAATCTCTGACTCTCCAGTTCAGTAGACTAAACTCTCTGTTTATTATTGCAGATAATAGTGTTTAGCATAGTATCCGTTTTTTACTTTTTATACCTCTTCATGTTATTTCACGATTATTGGAAAGATAAAAAAACATGGGATCTGAAATCTCGCATAAATTTGTTTTGATTTGCCTTTGTTGATCCTGTCATTGTTTGTTGGCGTAAGATTAATTCACGTGTGACTAACACAATCTTGTCTGAAGGGCAATTGTTTTGTTGGTGATACGGAATAATAATAATATGAAATTGATAGATATCATGGCACTAGCGGACGATAAGAGATGGCAAAAGTGGAATTCGGCGTTCTTTGGCGTTTTCTAAGTTTCTACGTTTTCTAGATTTTGTTCACTAAGGTGTAGGTAAAATGGCTTGAAACTTGCTAATTTTCCCTCTTTGATGAAATCGTCCTCCCTCGGAGGGTTAGCTCGTCCGCCAATGTTGCATGGGCAACTGGGCGGAAATGTGTACGACATCTGTATGGATGCACCCACAGGTACATAAAGTACACTTGACTTGATGTCCCATCATCTCGTCATATCATTCATCAATCACTTTGCTTTACAATGACCACTACATAGGACACAAATACCCTTTCAGGTGTGAATAAGTATTTTCATCATTGATAAAATAAATGATACTTCGAAATACAAGGCAAACTTTCTGGAGCCAGGAAATCAGTCTTAATTCTTGTCTTAGATTTCCCGAGTTAAAAAAATCGTTTCCTATCATGGTTGAGAATAGTAAAGTAAAGTGAACAATTGCCAGGTGTGTATGTGTGTGCCTTATGTGGAGTGTGTACGTACCAATACAAATGTATTGTTGATTCACACCGGACCACACGATTCACTGTGTCCGTCCGTATGTACACAAAAAGCAGATACGACGATATATCGATGATACCTCCATTCCATACTTGGCACAACGTTGTCAGACGAATGCGGGTCCGTCCATTTGTTAATTATAGCAACTTGTTCAGGTTGTGAGACCAAATACAAAAAAAACTATTGTATTGGAGTCATCGTTGATCCTGACATCAATCACTAACTCTCTTAATCGGAAAAACTCTGAAGTCACTTCTATAGGTGTCTCACAGCCACTTCTGAGATTCCACTTCCAAGGAATATATAATTCAAGCTACTGTACTGTGCTCACCGACAGGCACAATCGCGGGTTACTCAATGAGTCACTGAGTCATTCCCTCAGTGAGTCACTCACGCGCAGCCGTGTGAACTGCACGGCTCCGACCGTCACCGCACTTTCACCTTTTACCGGAGGGTGTTTGTCGGATTTACGCCGTACGTATTACATAAATAAATAACCCAAATTTATATTGAGATTTGTTTTGAGTCACCCGAGATCTTGATTCTAATCTGGATCAAACCAATCTTAAGCACTTTTTGATGAGTCTACTGTCAGTATTCAACCGTTTTTTAAGGTTTTGAGTAATAAATAAGACATATTCATAATAATAATACATATTTGTAATAAGGATTGATATCAAGGTTTTCCCTTCATTGTGTTTTCGCTGTCAATTTATATTTCCTAATTATGTCTCGCCAGGACAATCTGTTCCTCTGCAAGATTTATTTTCCATAAATAAATATTTTGACAACAATTTATTAGGAACAGATTGGTGAGGTCATGAATATGCATCGATCAGGTTTACGATAGACATACCATTTCATTCACGGGAGCCAGTGAAAGCAAGGAAAAATGATGTTGTTACCAAAAAAAATTTATCATCAAGATTGTAATAAAATCTGTTTATTTTTCTCAAGCAAACATTTTTTTCAAAATTCAATCCGCAACTGAGCAAATCACTTTTTCGGGCAATGGATTGTCAGTAGAATTTGATAACCGGCACGAGGGGTTCAGTTAAAATATTTATCGTTGGTCCGTAAGAGCTCAGTAGAACAAAATTGAAAAATGTCATGAGAAACGTGTGTACAGACGAATGTCATTTGTTTTTTTTGGGGTTTTCTAATTTTAGTTGAATCAGCTTCCAATCTATTTTAGTAATAGAGTCAGTTTCTAGTCATGCTCATGAACCTAGTCATCATTGTACGTAAATAAAATTGAGTCGGTGTTACTCTTCACGCTAATTAGCCGTTATCAGGGCGTAATCGGACACTTACTGCCACAAATCGTACCATCATCCTACCACATCAGTGGAAGAGAAGGGGAGGAACAAATTAAATCCCCCCTCTTTGGCTGTTTCAAAAAGTAGAGTTTGTTCCTTAATGTGTAGGTAAAATGACCTAATTTTCTGCCAACCCCCTCTTTTTGACAAAAGAGCCCTCTCTTTAGAGTTTTGGTTCGTCCGCCAGTGCCACAAATTGAATAATACCATCATTCCACTCCACCACTATCTTTATTTGTGTCGACTAGAATGGCATGACACCTAAAACATCAAACATGAATTTTCTGAATGCATTCAACTAGGGTTTGGCCTCGTTGAATATGCATTCCTTATCTTGGATAATCGCATTTCATGATTGTTGATTCTAATTCAGAATTCACTGGCAGACAAGCTGAACCTCCAAAGGTAGAACAATTACAGTAAAGAGATGGGGAATCACCAGTTTTGAGACCATTTTACCTACACCTCCAGTAATAAACAACACAATTTGAAACAGCCAAAGAGGAGGAATTCCTTTTTCCCTCCCTTTCTCGTTCGCTAGCGCCAATCCCTGTTTTTGTTATCAACATCTAACTGTACTACCACATAAATGTACGTAAGTAGTTATACTAAATTGACTGTACACGTTTCATTAGCCATAATATCTTCTGTTACGCCCAATAATATCGTATCCCGGTAACTGCTCGATTTCATGGAACCGGAAATTATTCGTTCCGAGTATTTGGAATCGATTACCTCGGTCCCCGAATTTTAATTGCCTGTAGTCGGAGCTTTGTTGAATGGCGTATGAGCGAGCAGGGCACACTCCGTACCTTTTAGTTCACACAAATATTCACTATTTAACTGTTCACACCAAAATACACCAAACTATTTCTTATCCACAACGAGTTGGAACAGCTCATAGACAATTCTTTAGTTAACGTGCCAATCCGCTTCTCACTCCGAACATGATATTATTGTGATATTATGCGGCTCGTAAAGTGTATTGTAAACTAATGACCCATCGTAAAATTCGGACTGTCAGTCAATTGGTGGTTCGGCGCTGTCGATATTGTAAACCAATGGCTGGTTATGATTGGTCATGGAAGTCGATTTCATGGCCATCAACATTATGTTTCTGTTCATGCGTCAATGGTTGGTTCCCCTCTCTTTGGTAGTTTTAGTATATGAATGTTTGAAGTGCGGTTGAAATGACATAACTTATAGTGACTGACGACACGTTCACTTTCTGTGGAAGAATTTCGTCCTCCTTTTAACTGACATACAGTAAGTGCACCATAATATGAACTCAACCATTATTAGTGAATAATCGAACAGCAATAACCATTTATAATCCCGTTTGGATGTTGAATCTTTTCCATTCGGAAAGAGAACTTGGTTTTCAATTGATTCTTGATCAAAGCATGATGTCCAGAAATAAGCATGGCTGGCTGTCAGCAGTCATACATTTGTGCTCTGATTATAAGCCGACAATGATCACTGGTGATAACTGCCCCATCCCATCCCCCATAACCTCCTACACTAGCGGACGAGAAGGGATGGGATAAGCGGAATACCCCTCTTTGTGGAATCGGTTCCCTTAGGCGTACGGAAATTGGCCTGGAAACTGCCAATTCTCCCCTCTTTAACAAAATTCCTCTCACTTTGGATGATTAGCTCGCCCGCCAGTATCTCCCATGGTCATTGTCATAAACCACAACCACACCTGACCCGATCTATAAATACAAAGGAGGCGATTAATATTTCATTAAACAAATTGGTGTGGTCAGCCGTTGCGGATGGTTTAATACGAAAATTTTGTTACATTTCCCGACAGGGTAAATAACTATACGAACCAATTTTCATAGAAGTTACTTCTTTGTTGTAATTCAGAGATGGGATTCTAGTTTTTAACTGTTTTGGCAAACTTTTCTGTATGTTTAGCTGAACAACAATGAATTGATGATGATTCTCTGGATTAATGATCGCCTGAACGCGCAGCTGGTCGAGTAATGTGATGACCAATCAGTTATCATTGGCAAGCATTCATTCACGTATGTTAGCTAACCAACAAGTTTACCTGGTTGGTGATACTGTCAGAAGAAGAAATCGGATAACGTTTTTTCCTAAAGAGGGGAGTCGTCGTCAGATTATATTCAGGCGTCTCGATACACGGACGAAACGCCATATTTAATCTTTTGTTTATATGTTATTTTTAATGTATGACGAACCGAATAACCGAACAGCCAAAGCAAAGATTCACTTTTCATTATATTTCAATTCACCAATGCCTGGCGGTCACATTTTTTGTCTGAACTCAAATATTAAATTGGATAATAATACGTCGTCGAATGATTATTTTTAGTGTCAGGTCTTACAAACTGTAAACAATAATGGAAAATTGAAATATTCAATTAAATGTTTTCTAGAACTAGAACAATATTTCCTGATTGTGGTCCGTTGCAGTAGAGTATCCAGCATTCCAGCGTTTTATTCGTTTGCGCGACTATGTATACATAAAATATACACAAACATTTATAAAATTTAGGATCATGCAAACATATCTGCGTTCGAGTTGCAAATTTTTTCACATGTTTTCATTTGCCGCCTTGAGTTTTATTGTTTAGAATCACTTTTTATATTATGTATATTGTTTATCTTGCATTTTTACGCGTATTTCAAGACAGTTATTTAGTGAATTATGGACGGCTACGTTACGTTTCATAAATCGTAGATTATCAATATTACAGGATTGACCTTGCGATCACTATATCAATTACAGATGTCAATAGCACCACCCGGGCTATGGATCACGCCCATTTATCGTAAAGTCATTGTTTTTAGTACATCACTAAGTGTATAAATTATGTACTTACATTAGCGGACGAGAAGGGTGGGAAAAGTGAAATTTCCCCTCGTTCGCTGTTTCAAAAAGTACAGTTTGTTCTTAATTGTGTAGGTAGAATGGCCTCAAAATGCCGGTCCGCCACTTTGATGTAATTCCCTTCCTTTGGAGGTTTGGATCGTCCGCCAGTGTGTACATACATAGATACATCATTCAAGTGAATTTCAGGCAGTCACTAAATAATGATTCGGTAATTTCAGGTCATCGTAACTAAAACAAAAATCTGAACGGCCTCCAAAGTCCGAACAGATTATCGCTGTACTCACGGAAGGACATCATGCATTAAATGATATTCTGCAATTATCTACTATCAACATAATAATCCGTGAATAACTTCCTCACCTCATCACCAGCTCTGGAATAATTGATTCAACAATCAACAGCATCAAACGTGTAATTCTAATTCATTCATCTACAAGTCTTGCATCACCTGGTTGATTGCCAAGTTGCCTCCCAATTGTCTACTCTGGCGGCCAGCCGTCATGACCGCTTCAATAACTCGGTGCTCAAATCAACCACAATCGATCACAATCAATCAGAATCGATTAGACTCAACCAGAATCAATCAGCAAACAAATTTGGGACAATTAAACATGATCCGACGGACAATTCATCACATTCTGCCTTCACTGGCAATACTTTTGTTACTTGACATCAGGCAAGCGTCTGCCTCAAATGCAACTTTATATAATACGGTGAGTGTTTTGAATCATTCAATGAAGTGTGTGTGTGTTTGAATGCAATCGGCTTGTGATTTCATTTTTCTCAATTCATCATTACTGAAAGTGACTGGCACTCTGACCAGATGACTGAGCCAAACTGCGATCGTAGCTGATATCCATCGATGTCGCTGATAATGAAACATTACAATGTATGTAGCTCAACTCAATTCAATTGACACCATAGTTTAACACAGTTATTACTGGTCGTCTGAAGTTTCGATTTCAGTCATTTTGAAACTGATCGTGATGGCGGGTACAACACACGTGGTTTAGAAGATTGCTTTCTGTGATGTGGTAACTGCATAATTGCTTTTCCACTGATTTTGTTTTCAGACGGATGTTATCTTCGATGATTTCAACCCGACCGATAATATCACAACCGTACACAAGTCGTATGCTGTTCCGTTGGAGGAGTTTTCTGCCGAGGAACTGGATATGATCGTGGAAGCATCCGAGGAAGTCCTTGATAAACCACCAGGTTATTGCTAAATTGATTACGTGTATTAAAAGAGTAGGTTCAGTCTAAGGTTCACGTTTAATGCCACGCCTGATTTCTGTGCATCTCTTAAAAAATTAGTTCTTGTTTAACTTGGAATACCAAATGTAACTGGAAGAGTTCAGTAAAAGACCCTAGCGTTTGCTCAGCAAACACAAACCCCCGTACAAGGCAATCCGCATTGACCACCACTCTTTTGACCACTTCCATTAACGTCAAGTTTCGGTTTGTTTGTTCATTGAGAACGGCGGCACTACTTAGTAACGGGCGATCTACGATCGTTCAACGGGATAAATTACGTATACAAACAAACGGTGAGTTGCATCTAGGGACATTGACACTGAATGTCGATCAAGTGTTGCTAAATTATTTCCGAATTCAAAGTTATTGGCAAGATTTGAATGCGAGCTGAGATAAAAATTAGTGAAATGACAAAATGAGAGGTGCCAACTGAGTCATGATGAGTCAGGCTTTGCGATGGCTGATAACGTTGAGGACAGTGGCACTGGCCTGCTGGGATGACACGGCATGGATGTATGATGATGGTTATACATACAGTGTCATAGTAATGTCATGCCATGCCATACAACATACAAATGTGTTAATCGTATTTATGCCAATACCACTCACTCATTCACTCACTCACTCACTCACTCAATCACTCACTCACTCACTCACTCACTCACTCACTCACTCACTCACTCACTCACTCACTCACTCACTCACTCACTCACTCACTCACTCACTCACTCACTCACTCACTCACTCACTCACTCACTCACTCACTCACTCACTCACTCACTAACTCACTCACTCACTCACTCACTCACTCACTCACTCACTCACTCACTCACTCACTCACTCACTCACTCACTCACTCACTCACTCACTCACTAACTCACTCACTAACTCACTAACTCACTCACTCACTCACTCACTCACTCACTCACTCACTCACTCACTCACTCACTCACTCACTCACTCACTCACTCACTCACTCACTCACTCACTCACTCCCAAATTTCCAGCCACATCGTCCTATTTCCGATTGGAGGTTGAAGTCACAAATATCAGAACACACGATCACGATCACGCGTTGCTGTGGCACAAAAAGTATATCGAAAAGAGGATAAAGGCCGACGTCGAAACGTTATATCGTGATACGCCCGGTCATCAGGTGGCAAGTGTCGTGGATATCAAGTGAGTTGATGAGTGAGTTAGTGAGTGAGTGAGTCTGAGTAAAAATGAAGCAATTGAGTAGTTGTGTGAGAGTGAGACAGGAATAGTTTAGTGCGATGGATTCGTTGTTTGACCAAATAAAATTGCAGAGTATGCAACGACAATGCCAGCAACACGTTAATCTCGGTGGATATCAGCAGCCAAAACGCAGCTCTCACACTTGACAGAATCGAAAAACCAATCAGAAACGCGATTGAGTGGGGTAGAATAGGTGACTTCGAAGTCAGCAAAAGATACACATTCACACATATTGGTTTGTCAGATAGTAACAAACATAGTCAGTAAACCAGTCAGTCAGCCTGTCAGTCAGCCAGTCAATCAATCAGTAAGGTAAAGTATCTGTATTGTTAGCCGGAACACCGTCTTGTCGTGATGATGAGTTTGCGTGTCGCAGTGGCTACTGTGTATCCCTGGGAATGCGTTGTGATGGTGTCAGCAACTGCAATGATGCATCTGATGAAGATGACGATTATGGTGAGCAACTTATTCACTCACTCACTCACTCACTCACTCACTCACTCACTCACTCACTCACTCACTCATACTCACTCACTCACTCACTCACTCACTCACTCACTCACTCACTCACTCACTCACTCACTCACTCACTCACTCACTCACTCACTCACTCACTCACTCACTCACTCACTCACTCACTCACTCACTCACTCACTCACTCACTCACTCACTCACTCACTCACTCACTCACTCACTCACTCACTCACTCACTCACTCACTCACTCACTCACTCACTCACTCACTCACTCACTCACTCACTCACTCACTCACTCATACTCACTCACTCACTCACTCACTCACTCACTCACTCACTCACTCACTCACTCACTCACTCACTCACTCACTCACTCACTCACTCACTCACTCACTCACTCACTCACTCACTCACTCACTCACTCACTCACTCACTCACTCACTCACTCACTCACTCACTCACTCACTCACTCACTCTCTTACCCACTCAACCATTTACAGCCAACTGTACTCACCAACCTCGCATTGTTGGTCTGCCCCTCAAGATCATCGTCAATGCTGGTGATTCGGTGAATCTAACGGCCACTGTGGAAAATTTCCACCGAAAATTGGACGGAAAACTATCGGAATCTTTGGTGTGGATCAGAAATGTGGACAAAGTACGACTATCGTTGAATGATGCAATCGTGGTGGCGGAGCCGAGATTACTTGCCATTTGGGACTCGCAAATTGGCCAATACACCCTCAATATAAAGGTTTGCATGTTTTTTTAATTTTTTCTTCAACTTTATATTTTTATATAAATCAATATTGATTTGCCCCATTGTATGGAATAGACTGTGTTATATACACACAATGTATGTACAATTGTTACGTTACACTATTCCCATAAACCATTCGGTGCCTGGTCGGTCAGTTGATCCCCCATAATTTGTTTCTCTTCCCGTAAGTATGATTGTTCAATGAGCCGACCTCAGTTTTCGACGTGTTTTACCAGAGCTATTTGATGCCGCATAGAATATGTTATCTTTTCGAATGATCACTGTAATTCAAAATAAAAGTTACTGTTTCATTCAAGTTCAACTGCGCTCATTTTAACTGGATTCTCTTAATTTTTTTCTTACGCAATCTAAATGTACATACTATAATAAATTTTAAAGCATTCAATATTTCTACTTCTGCATTGTTTTAAGCCGAGTCAAAATGATCCTCTTTGTGGGTAACCTTAATTTTCGCTGCCCTTTCCCTCCCGTTTTTTACATGCTATTTTAATATTATTTTGCCGTCAACGTTTGTTTTTTCGACATTCATGGGAAAACGACACCCAGTTGGGACGGGTGAAAAAAACTTAATGGACGTAAACCAGCTTTTTTCGAAAATCATAAACAAATATGTACTCAACTACATAAATGTGTAAAAAAGAAAGTGTACAGAAATACATAAATTAATACAAACTGTACTTATTTTCGATCAGAAACAATTATTCTCAATCTTCCAAATCAAGCACAATTTTACCAATTTGTGCTCAACATATAGAAGGCGGTTTTCGTTGAACATAAATACCAGCCATTTTATAACCACTTTTGTGGGCAAAACGGCTACCATTTGCATTACAACCTGAGTCACAAAACATCATGTGTACACAGACCCTGGCCGTATTGTCAAATATTTTTCGTCACTTTTCATCCTGAAAACTTTTTGAGAACTTTCATTATTGTATATTTGGAACAGGCTCGTCGGTGTTTGCATTGAGGCCTCAATTTTTATTTAATGTTATTTGCCAAATTACGGTTAGCTAGGGTAGAATACAATAAATTACCTACCATAACTAGCTGTAAACTCTATGTATTATAGCTGTACAGTATGGTTTGTAGGCGATTTGTAATAACAATATACCACATCGGCAGTTTTAATGGCGTATTTGTGTGCACCTAGGGAAAAATAAAAGCATGGCAGGAGATGCAACAACTGTTTCGATTTTCTGCAAAACTAACACACATTTATGTTTCATCTTAAAAAAAACCTTTGTCTGCCTTTTTCGTGTCCTATATTTTTGTTCGTACGTTGAATAACCATACCACAAACACAGTATTTATCCTATTCATATGATATGCTAATGTGTTGGTCGTATGTAAAAAAACATGTTGTAATAAACATTCAGAATAATAAGCATTCCTATGTAGGTGTCACTCACCGTCACCCATTTTCAATCATTAATGACTATTCTATGTTAGTTTATAATGCAAATCTACCGGTCTGTACCATTTTTACCCGCATTTGCAAGGATTATCAATGACAAATTGCAATTTTAAAACTTTGACTGGTAAAGTTGCGTAATTGGCTAATGGGACACAGTTTATTCGTGATATTATTCCGTCCGCGAATTAGTCTTTTATCCCATGACTATCAGGCTCAGGCATATCAAATTGACACTGTACATAAATAGGCCTTACAGTTTATTTTCGGAAGGTACTTTTGGAGAATGTCGTCACTGGCGGTCGATCCGAACCTCCAACGTCATAGGAATTTCATTAAAGAGGTCGGAATTGGCAGTTTTCAGGACATTTTACCTAAGCATTAAGGAACGAACAGCACTTTTGAATTTTCTCTACCATTCCCGTCCGCTAGTGAATGTCGTAAATTGCATGAAATAATAGCGACGACGTCGATACATGGATCTGGCAGTGGTAATGGTCAACTGTTAAGTCACACACACTAAGCCCCACCATGCGCTCGTATCTTCATTGTCCAGTTGTGGATGAGTAAACGCAGAGGATGAGGAATAAATCTAATAAAAACCAAACTAGATTATTCATTTTGAATTAGAAGTGGAGTAACATACGCCCTGCGTTCTCAGAATAAGTCACCCGATTATTTCAAAAACGTCATCCGCCATCCATCCCACAGTGCCACTTTAGACCCGCCATACTCAACAATGAAAAATGAGCGGCAGCGCATCCTGGCAAAACCACTAGGCCTTGATGGTCGCTTCCCGGAATCGTCCCTCAATTCATGTGTATCACTGTTAACTATTACTATTATAAAAAATATTACTATTATAATAACTATTACTATTATGATAACTATTACTATTATGGTAACCCAAACTGAGAAGTTTCAGTCACTTTCAAATATCTACAAACTTAACGTTACTTGTTGATTTTCAATCTTCAGGTCCGATAATGGCGTTCCTTTGAAACATTATGATTTTTTTTAGAAATCTGGTACTGTAATGTCTTTCATTGTAGTATGTCAACATCTTCCTGCGATAGTTATCGGCATCTTTGACCCAATGTTGGTTCCCAGCTTTGTTTCTCAGCTTTGTATGATAGCAGGGTATGGGGATCTCATGCTCATCCCATGTACACATTTGTCTCTTTACAGAGGACTTTTTTATTTGTTGTTGTTGATGTTGTTGTTGTTGTTGTTGTTGTTGTTGTTGTTGTTGTTGTTGTTGTTGTTGTTGTTGTTGTTGTTGTTGTTGTTGTTGTTGTTGTTGTTGTTGTTGTTGTTGTTGTTGTTGTTGTTGTTGTTGTTGTTGTTGTTGTTGTTGTTGTTGTTGTTCTCATGTATCTCTTGCCATCCAGTCTATGGTTCTTGTTCGACGTTTTCGGAACAGCCATTTGTGTCCACATATGCCTAACATTTGTTCTACAGTATTTGGGACAGTTTGGGATTTTGAAGATGTTTTTTGTGTTGGTGATGCTGCTCACAAAATAACCTGCACATAAAGGTTCATAATCGATAATTTTTGGGTATCGGTTGTTACCGGGTGTATAAATACTGTATTTTAGACCCACCCAATAGTAGAAAACCATTTTTTAAAGGCTTGTTGAAGTATCTAACTACGCTGATCTACCTAATCATAATCGCTTGAAACTCGGAAACGAAAATGAGAGAAAAAATATAACGGGACCATTGAAATGGAGACCCTGCACATTTGGAAATAACTCTCAAATTTGAACGGGACACTGAACTGCTGTTGTTCAAGTGAAAAATTGCTAAATTAAAACATATTTTCATCAGTGCTACCCAAACTCAATATATTATACGTATGATAGTTTGGCTTGATTGATGAATGGTTGATATGGTACTTGTCACACTGAGGCTATTACATGATGTTCCATCTATTTAATAGCACATACTGTACAAGATGATCCAGTTATTTTTACCCACTCTTTCAATCCAAGACTATGACACAAAGGTCTTGCAATGTTTTTTCACATGGACAACGTACAGTATGTATGTATATGTATGTACCTCATCACCGTGCCATCCTTTTTCAGGGTGTCACCATGTTACATAAAAAGTTGCCATCTCTATCCTCAACAAAACGATAGCACACAAACACTGCAGATATGATGATCCGTTCACGGTGTTTCGACTACAACAAGTTTTAAAAAGTCAAATGTGGACGTTTTTAAGATATAAAGAGTGATCATCTACCACTGATTGTATTTATTCGCTCTAAAATCGATCACCCACAGCAATAAATAGCCGCAGTTACGCATCACATCTTTCTGTCAGATACTGTAATCTCAGATTTACAACCAACCAGATATTTGTCCCCGATTTCACCCGGATCGGCCGCCTTGTGAACAGATATCACTGCCGGACGTGACGAACTGTCAGTCGGTTTTCTGGGCTGTTGACCGATGTGTTTGGTGTCCAGCATGTCCGGTCCCCCGAAAATCCGTTCCGTCTATGCTCGAGCGTAGGAGAAATAAAAGCAAACCTGCGTTTTCTGCCACTCAATAAGTACGTATATTTTGTTTTAAGGTGTAGCTACCTACATAAAATAAGCTTCAAACCCCATAATTTATCCTCTATGGAGAAAGTGTGGTTACCTTTTTGATTTTGATTCGTCCGCCAGTGGACCAGTGTACTGTTTTCGAAGTGGTATGGACTTGAGTCGACACATCGAATAGATACAAACAAATAACCATGGCCGTCAGGGTGGCATTGTGCTCTTTAACCTTCCGTAATCTGTGGCTTATCACTTAGTTCGGATGTGAAAGTTTCAGAATTACAACTATAAAAAATTTACTACGACGATAATTTTACAAAAGTCACAATTTTTATTTCCAAACACCAGTCTGTTATTTTTTTGCGATTCCGATGCAATGGTTTATGCTGATTTGTTGTTCTCGCTAGACTCTACGTCCCGGCCATTACTTCGGTGCTATCGGACTGGCTCGTTGTCGAAGGGCAAAAAGTTCGATGCAAATTAGATTGTTGGTTTGGTGGCCGTCCACTGACGACTTTGGGATGATGGATATTTTATTGTCGACATTTGATTGTCGATCACTTTGTTGACTGTTAACGTCTTTTTATCATCTATCAATCCATTGCGATTTAGACGAACTCGGCGTCAAATCAAACCAACAAAATAATGACGTTTACCAGCTGTTTCTTTCATTCTGTTTGAAATGATTCGTCTGTTACAAATACTGTAAATCACACTGATTTTCAGTATTCATCACAGATTCAGCTAAAATCTACATTCTTTAAACCAAATGTTTAGGTTTAGATTTGGCTTTCTGTCCATCTAGAATGTGTTTTGAGTCCGCCATTCCAGATTACTGTTGCACAAGTGTTCCGAATTCTCTGTGGTCAAATCCAATTCCTATGAGATCTCATAATTAATCACTTGTTCCAACAAGTCACAAGCCGCCATATCTCAAATATGTACATGTGGCTTAATTTCCGCCCAGCATTCTCATGAAGAGAAGAAGACCATATTGAAGTCAAGTTAGGCCACAACGGAATTCAATTACGTCATTTGAAATAGAAACTTGGAGTGAGATAGTGTGGTATGGGAGGATGGTAGAGGGGGAGGATAAGAGTGGCGAGTGAGAATGGCTTATATTTTTGCTATCCACAGTTGTCTACTTTGCCACTTTCCAGTTTCCTGTACCAGTTAAAAGCCAAAAACTATTGTACACCAACCATTGTATACGTTTGCGATCAAGTACGATTCAATGATGGGTATTGTTCACATTCGTGAGCACATAAGATCCTACAATACTTGCATTGTCGTTAAGGAGTCCGAGTTTGCTTGGATCATGTACATATAATACATACATGGACATTACATATGTACATGCTTGTTTCAAGTTACTGTATTTAGCAAGCTCAAAAACAATTTTGGTCAGTTTCAATTGTGAGAATTTTCTAACAACCAATGGTTGGTTGGTTATGGTTGGATGGCCAGCCGCCGTTCAGACACGCCGCAGTCGTACTATAATGCAATATCACTATCATATTGTGTGGTCTCAGAAATGACTATATTCAGTTATAGCACCATCACATATACCAGATACCAGCTGTGTCCAGCACTAGCGGACGAGAAGAGGAAGGAAAAGTAAAACTCCCCTATCTTTGGAGATTTCAAACAGTACAGCTTGTTCCTTAGGGTGTAGGGGAAAGGGTCTAGTTTCTGCCCATCCCTCTTTACCGGGAAGGTTCCCATACATTCTGAGTTTTGTCTCGTCCGCCACCGGTGCCCGGAGGGTACACCCTCTGACTCCCTTAGACCCAACATGACCCCCGGAAGATCAGTGCTCAGGAACCCCTGAGTTGGCAAATGTCAAAAGTTTTGGTGTGCGGGTTGGTCCCGGACCGCAAATACGTCATGAACGAACGTGCATTCAGACATGCGTTCGATGGGCATACAACAGTAAATGATACAGAAACATACTGTATGTTCTTTAACACGAAAAGCATCTTGTCTCATATCGACATGAATCGATAATAACAATAAATTTTATTAGATATGTTGATTTAGCAAAACATCAACGTTTATGCACCGTTTATCCGCCACCGAACAAAGGTCATGCAATCATGCGCCAAACAGACACGCTTATGAGTGACCGATTCATGAATACAACTTGTGATCGGTGCCTCAGTTGTGTCTTATGCCCGAGCCATCACTGATTATCGCTATGTAACATTCATACTTAGTGTTATTCCGATCACTCTTCTGGGTCCTCCTTGTCGAATATTTGTAGTTTTAGGTCACCTGCGAATGAATACAGATCAGCAAAGTCTCCCTCATTGTTTTTTAAATACACACATACATATACCTCCAATAGTAAGATAAGTTTCAGCGAATACAATCGTTCTTCCACCATCTATTATGCTCTCATTTGAACAGCACACGATTGAGTGTATATTGCATTAACTTTATTGTGGCCTGTTTCGGCCACTCACAAATGCGTACAAACGAGAGTGTAAACTTTTTGTCCTTACACACGTTTGGACTCGGGAGAATACAGTACAGTACAGTACTTACGTCAAAGTGTAGTAGAGACACGGGGTGGTATGACCATCAGGTACTACAATGTTTAACATTACGTTCACTTAAGTGTACTTTTGTCATTATTTTTTGAACTCATATTTTGTATCCGATATCTGTGTTGTATCCTGGTTCTCGTTAATATTATGGCTGGGTAAAAAACATACATTTTCCTTCAGGGTTTGTTCTCTAACTCCTAATTTCATGTTTTCTAAGATAGTAATGGTCTCCCTCAGTATTAACCGACCAGATGATTAAACAAAATGTTTACAGCAAATGTTTTTGTCACATTATTACAGTTGTGTGAACATAGTGGGACACCCTGTATGAGTGAGATGGTGTCAGACTGTGGTAGTGAATGTTACGGTGCCAATACGAGCAATACGATCGTGCAAGTACTATAAGGTATCATTAGCGGACAAAAAAGGAGAGAAAAGTGGAAATCCCCCTCTTTGGCGCTTTCAAAAAGTTGAGTTTGTTTCTTAAGGTGTAGGTAACATGACATATGTAGTTTCTGCTAATTCCTTCTCTTTGGAATGATTTCCCTCCCATTAGAGGTTTGGCTCGTC
Source organism: Daptonema setosum (assembly GCA_964036265.1). NCBI lineage: Eukaryota > Metazoa > Nematoda > Chromadorea > Monhysterida > Xyalidae > Daptonema > Daptonema setosum. Next base: position 13,049,408 of record OZ038445.1, read on the forward strand.
CGCCAGTGTAAGGTATACATTACATTACACTCACTGTATGTTTTACGATTCGATTGTACTATAAATGATCGCATAATTATCCTCGAAAATGCTGGTACGATAGACCAAATCTATTAAAAATAAAAGTAAAAAGAAAATACGGTGTTCACATCGATGTCTGCTTTGCGTCAAATCATGGGTAAATCTGTCGGAGAACAATCTGCTATGTTTGCTAATATTGGGATTATTTTCGGCTTTCTTGAAAAAAGGTGTCTCAACAATTGTATCAGGAAATGGTACAAAAACTTACAAGCTGCCACACACCACAACCTGAACCACGTATGTAGACTTCATGTCCTAGACCACACCACTCCCCTGTCGCTATTTTTCAACTGTGTAAATTTATACCGCATTTATATTCAAATATAGAAACAATCTTATCAATCAATGTTTCTAAAAGAAGATACATGTTCAAGTTTGTTAGTTGTGAACTCACCCAAACATGCCGAATCCAACATGGCATGTATCATCACCATCACCATCATCATTATCTTCCAAAAAATTCAGAACACTGACACCGTCAAAACATAATCGTAATCGTATCTCTGTATTTTATATTTCCTGTCCGTAGTTTTTGTACCGATAGTGAGTACTATGTACATATCTATGATATTTGTGCTGTTGTTGTTGCTGTTGTATAATAGTTAACGTGGTATAAAACATAAAGATGTACCATTGAAAAAACCGTTCTACACAGGTTTGATTTGAATCAGACGTTTTGTATGTGACCACAGATTGTATTTTAAATGAGGGACATGTTTGTAACAGTATCTTTTATGCATTCGGCATTTATCTACATTCATTTTTCCTTTGCATTGTAAACCACTAACCATACCCCATATGAATGGCTCTCTTTCTTCAGGCAAATTCATTCTGGTTGTTCAGTTTCTTCTAGTGTTTTTGACAAACGTTTGCACTGACAGAAAGCCAAATTAAAATGTGATTTCCAGATCTCTATAACGACATTCCGACCACTATATATATATATTTCTGTCACTGCCCTTTTCACTTCCTAAATAATCATTCATCATAATGTGAATGTCACCTTGTGAATATTTATAAAACGAATACTATAATCTAACGAACAATTGCAATTAACGACAATAACAATGTGGAAAGCACTGAAATGGTACGCCAAATGGAAGGCACCGAAGAATCGTCGATGGGCGATGGACCCATCTTTGGCCAATCAATGTACCAAGACCACAACTTCGGTACTCGGCAGTGTGATCCTGGCACTTGGAGCATTAGTCGCTGGTCTAACAATCCTACATCATTATCGACCAATTCATGTCAGTTACATTTAGTCCATTCAAGGTTTCCTGTTCCTTAACAATTTTTTTTTCTTGTGCTCCTGCCATAGAGCTTTTACGAGATGATAAACTCCGATCTCATGAGGAACAAATTCACACAGCGAGCCCAAGTGATTACATTCGTATCAACAGTTTTTCTAAAATGGGTTTTAGTAACAAAAGGTGCGAAACAGACATGGACAGAAGATCTAAAAATTTGGGGTCGGTTTACAAATGCGTCATCTGTGCAAACCGATCACCAACCACCATTGCTCCACCAATGATAATCTTTCAGATTCCACTGAATATCGTCAATTTTAGTTTTACAGGAACCCATGAAAAGTATGAATCTAAATCAAATTTTCAGTGGTATGATCAATGTAACATGTTTTTTTTCAGTCTGTGCAACAAAGCGATGCGGGTCACTACCAGTTGCACGTTGAGAACGCACAAGCCCGCACTCTCACCAAGGCCGGCACCAAACTGGTCGTCAAGAACAAAAAGTCGGAGACATCGGACGATCAAAGAGTCATCCAGCGACGCCACAATGAGCCGACACAACATCGCGACCGGGTTTGTCGTTGATGTTGTTGTTGTTGTTGTTTTGTTGTTGTTGTTGTTGTTGTTGTTGTTGTTGTTGTTGTTGTTGTTGTTGTTGTTGTTGTTGTTGTTGTTGTTGTTGTGGTTGTTGTTGTTGTTGTTGTTGTTGTTGTTGTTGTTGTTGTTGTTGTTGTTGTTGTTGTTGTTGTTGTTGTTGTTGTTGTTGTTGTTGTTGTTGTTGTTGTTGTTGTTGTTGTTGTTGTTGTTGTTGTTGTTGTTGTTGTTGTTGTTGTTGTTGTTGTTGTTGTTGTTGTTGTTGTGGTTGTTGTTTGTTGTTGTTGTTGTTTTTGTTATTTTCACTATTTATGCAGGGTCATTGTCCCTCCGGATACTGGATGTGTCAGAGTGGTCATTGCTTGGAAGAGTTCAGATGGTGCGACAAAAGGCCGGAGTGTCCCGATCACGATGATGAACACAACTGTGGAACAATGGGTTCGTGAATGATTGACTGACAAACTGATTGACTGTTAAACTGACAGACTGATTGACTAACAAACGTATTAACTGTAGACAACAGTGTGCAAACAGACAGTCACTACACGCCACAGTCTTCCTGTCGACACGACCAGTTCGCATGTCTCAGTGACAAACACGAGTGCATCGAAGTGCACCAGAGGTTGGTCACAACCATCATATTTGTTCAGTTTATCGCATTGCCTTATCGGTCCCATGTGGCAGTATTATTTAATATGATCTGATATAAAATATTAAAGCTATATTTGTCAAATGACTGATTAATAAACTGTTTCACACTCAGATGTAACGGTGTTGCCGAGTGCCGTGATGCGTCGGACGAAGTCGGATGCCACGAACACCAGGACAACTCAATCGCCCAGCCCAACATCATTGCCAAATGTCGTGATGGTACCGAACCCGAATACAGCCTGTTCGTACCACTTTATTGTTCATCGTGTTTCAATTAAATTAACAGAACAAAAAAAGACTATATCAATAAATCAAATCACTCGAAAGTACGCCTGTACATTTTTAGGTACGGCAGTGTTTATTGTTGGGAGGATTCGGTCTGCGCCAAGACGGCACGATGCGTCGACAATCTTTGCTGTCGATCACGTTGGTAGAATGAGCGAGTGAGTGAGTGAGTGAGTGAGTGAGTGAGTGAGTGAGTGAGTGAGTGAAAGAGTGAGTGAGTGAGTGAGTGAGTGAGTTAGTGAGTGAGTGAGTGAGTGAGTGAGTGAGTGAGTGAGTGAGTGAGTGAGTGAGTGAGTGAGTGAGTGAGTGAGTGAGTGAGTGAGTGAGTGAGTGAGTGAGTGAGTGAGTGAGTGAGTGAGTGAGTGAGTGAGTGAGTGAGTGAGTGAGTGAGTGAGTGAGTGAGTGAGTGAGTGAGTGAGTGAGTGAGTGAGTGAGTGAGTGAGTGAGTGAGTGAGTGAGTGAGTGAGTGAGTGAGTGAGTGAGTGAGTGAGTGAGTGAGTGAGTGAGTGAGTGAGTGAGTGAGTGAGTGAGTGAGTGAGTGAGTGAGTGAGTGAGTTAGTGAGAAAGTGAGTGAGTGAGTGAGTGAGTGAGTGAGTTAGTTAGTGAGTGAGTGAGAAAATTAGTGACAAAACTGCAATGAGTTTTAGACTTGGACGAGCACATCGGATGTGGATCTAATGAGTTTTACTGCGATCACGGCCGATGTGTGCCGAACGCTGCTCGATGCAACCACCAGTACGACTGTGCCGATAAAACCGATGAACTCTCATGTGGTAAGCTTGTTTTTTATTACAAATTTCCCATAAACTTATGTTTTACGATTTATTTATATACGTAACTCATTATACATACAGTAAGGAAGGAATAAGGCACAAATTTAGCCCGACACAAAGAGATTGGGTGATCATAATAAGTGGGTGAGCGCACAAAGTACGTACATAGATTTGTATGCAAAAACGGCAGCTACATACTTGTATAGCGTTCAAACAACTAAAAGGCACATGGAAAGTTCAGTATCAATAACCATGAAATCACCAAGAGATTCTCATCATCACTTGACCTTCTTATTTCTCTCCACCTGTTGTCCATAAGCAACTTGTTTGCTGGCCAGATGCTGTTTATCGTAAAAGTACTGGTCAAGCGTCATGATCACACTTGTAAAGACGTAGCCACAGCCCACCAGCAGTGGGAACGGGTAATGGAAGGTCACGGTTTCACCCCAAAATACTCGGTCAACAAACACCCATCCCGCGGCACCACCGCCCAGAAAGTAGAAGTTGGAGTAAAGTGATATGGCGTACGGGCAGACCATGAAGAAGGCGATGATTCGACGGAACATCAGGTCGCTGATGTGACGTTCACTGAAAGCGGTTATAAACTTTTATGTACATCTTTGGGATCAGTAGTCCACAGTTTTATGGGTACATCTGTATTTGGCTGGTTTACATAGTTACGTACGGGAAATGTTTACTTCAGTCGAGTACGAATTTAATTTAGTGTCACTCAGGATGTCATAACCATCGGTCACTACTTGACAGTCCAGTCACTACTAACCGCCACTCTCGTACTGCTGGTATTCCATAGATTGTTTTAGTTATGGCTTCCAGGAACATTTCCAGAATGTTGAACACGATCCAGATAACGTTCGCTCGAGTGTAACCGTGCCAGTGTAGCACGAAACTAGAACAACAATGTTGACAGCAACAACAACAACAACAACAACAACAACAACAACAACAACAACAACAACAACAACAACAACAACAACAACAACAACAACAACAACAACAACAACAACAACAACAACAACAACAACAACAACAACAACAACAACAAACCCGTATGCCATGAGGACACCGATTATCTTTCTCCATAAACTGAAAGTCGGTCGACAGATCGGCAAGAAAATGTATTCCTTGAAGAACACATACAAACCGACATCGAAACCACGCCAGATATTCGAGTACAAAACTGTAAGTTTCAGAGTAGGATGAATAGGAGAATAGCTATATAGGAGTGAAATACTCACTCACTCACTCACTCACTCACTCACTCACTCACTCACTCACTCACTCACTCACTCACTCACTCACTCACTCACTCACTCACTCACTCACTCACTCACTCACTCACTCACTCACTCACTCACTCACTCACTCACTCACTCACTCACTCACTCACTCACTCACTCACTCACTCACTCACTCGCTCACTCACTCACTCACTCACCTACTCTCGACGTGCAAATTGGCGCTGCAGGTGGTGTCATTTTGTCGATTTTGGCAAACAGTCTTGGAATACCAAATATAATGACGTATTTCAAATGGAAGAATTGACCTGCATTGATTAAAATTCAGTTGCTCTCAATATTAGCCACTGACTGATTAACTCACTCACTCACACACTCATTCACTACCCATGGCAGCACCCAAGGTGGTCAGTTGATCCAGTCTGATCTTACGCATCGTCATCTCTGATCTCAGAAGCATTTCGAAGTAGAAAAAGTGTAGTACGGTGTCGAGCACGATGTACCAGAAAGCGAGACGTGCCGCGTAGAAGATTAGTGACTTCCAGTCGCTGTAAAGGCTTGATTTATTCATTGATTAAAAATTATATAGACATTATCTTCAACTGATCATAAACTGAAGCACTGATTGACTGGCATAATTGTAACTTGACTGAAAACTTACCGAGTTGCGGTTTTGCGCTCAATGAGTTGTTGCTCGAATTGTGCATATGTAACGATGACACTGGCTCCATAGGGCATGTAGAACGCGTAGTGGAACATGCGGAGTACAGCCTGTCAATGAGTGGCTCATTAAGCGGTTGAGTGAGGTAGGAGTCGGTTAATTCAGATAATTCGATATGTAATGAGTAGTGCAATTGCCTACCTTCCAATACGAGTCCTTGTTATCTTGAGCGACATTTCCTCTCAACCACTCCAGGCAATAACTAATGTACATCAGACATTTGTACGATCCAAGCAGCATGGGAACAAATTCGTCTCCTGAAGTTGGTATTTGCTATTGACAGTTGTTAACTCTACAATACAAAGTGATGTTATAAAACTGACCGGCGTCCAGAAAATCGGAGTGCATTATGGTGTACATGACTGGGAGTATGGAGATCCACATGGCTATTTGTGACCTGCATTCACATTGATTGAGTCATTCACTTAGTCAATCAGTGATTCAGTCACTGAATCAGTCACTCACTAACTTTGTGATGCGTGTAATGGTGAATATGAATATGCCCTGAGGCACGCATGTAACGACCGGATACCATCCGTAACAGGCAATCGTGATGGGCACGGCCAGCACCGTTCTCAAATCAAATTATATTACATATCTTCAGTTTTATTACTTTTCATTAGAGTATTTATATATTTTTTATTGAACAGATAGTAAAATTTAAGTGTTTTCAAGCAATTTACCTGAGTATTTGCTGTGTAAACGGTTTATCGGCAGACACAATGTAGTCGATCGCGTTGAACATGATTGAGTGAAGCAGCGTGAACACAACGATGTACGGCACCAACTGCTTGTAGTTGCGCCACTCCCAGTTCGAACCATCCTGAATCATACGTAGTTGTACATAACAGCAACAACAACAACAACAACAACAACAACAACAACAACAACAACAACAACAACAACAACAACAACAACAACAACAACAACAACAACAACAACAACAACAACAACAACAACAACAACAACAACAACAACAACAAAATGAAACGTCAACAAACATATAATCTGGGCCCGAATACGGGATGTTCGACTCGTACCATCCTTCCGTACGTCCTGAATCCATGCCAAATGCCTCGCTTATCGTGCAGCTCTGAGGACATGCCGTAGATCAGGTACCAACCTGTGAAGCATCTCATTTTTGAAAGTATCAGGCCAATTTAGAAACATTATTTTGACTTTATTGACTTATTGAACTGTCAGGAGATCAGATCACACAGATAAACTTATTAATATATTAGAACCAACAGTAATATATGATGAACAACACGCCGGAAACGTAGAGGGCAAATTCCCATGTCGGTAAATGGGGATAGTGGAAGAGCACCTTCTTCTCACGGAGTACTGGAACTGTGGGTACATAGGGCTCGGGTGTAGCCGATTCATCGGGGGTTTCGTCATCGGATTTGGAATTGGATTTTCCCAAATCACGGTGGCGCACGTCACCCATTTTCGGCCCAGACTAAAGAAATTCAATAAAATTAGAGTCTCGTTTGTTAAATGAACAACAATAAAAAGCTAAGATAGAAAAAAAATTACAAGTAGCCGGCACGCTTGGCTTGGGTAGTAACTTCGATTGTTGGATTAATGTATGGTTAAATCCATGGTAATTTTAGGTTGCGTTTGGGTGACCACACAGAACCCATGTATAACATTATAGAAAACTTTGGCAGCAATAGGAAAGTTCTATTTGTAGATATAATTTTTAGATCAAAATAATTCAATAATATAATTCAATCAAATAATTCCATAGATCAAACTTATTTATTCTTCAATTTTTAGGAAAAATTTTTCGGGTTAATTTCTTTACTGTGGGAAGGAAGTCAATACATTTCGTTGTGAAGTCTATAGCCATATACGGCATGTAATGCGATGTACGAAAAATTTTACAGTGTCCATACTACCATATATTGGACATTTAATTAATATCTTAGATTATTGACGTCCAATAGTACATAATTGATTTCGTGTGCAATATGTAGAAACATTTTTTGTTTTGAAGGAAATAATCTAAATGTTTTTGCAGTGTCACGAGGAATTGTTTAGTTAGAACCAGAGGGAACTTGTATGTTAAATTAAAATGCTTAGAATAAAACTAAAGTGAAGATTCACATACATATTTAAGCAAACTTGCGTTTGAACTTGTGTATGTATTTATTGAACACTGCAACAACAAAAACACGAAGCAACATCTAAATTCATACCAAATGTCCGAAGAAACAACAAATCGTGAACAAAACATGCACTCACTCTGTTTGACCTCGTTCAACGTGTATACATGAGTCAACTCCTGTATACATGCACGGATCTGATTGGGAACTCTGATTAGAAAATAGAATTTTGCTTCATCCGTCTATTATTTAAGTGTATTATTTTTTCTCAACACATTTATACACTATAAACTGATTGAACAGTAATCAAATTCAGTATCAACCGCCACCCTCAACACCAACATCACTCACTGGCGGACAGCAAGTCTTCTAAAGGGAGGGGAATCTTTTCAACAAAGGGTAATTGGTAGAAATTAGGCTGTTTTATCTACACATTAAGAAACCTACTAAACTTTTAGAAACCACCAAAAAAGGAAAACTTGAAATTTGCGTCTCCTTCTCGTCCGCTAGTGACACCACTCACTGTCTTGCACATGCATGCGTACATACAGACAACATCCTGGATACTCGTTATCCACTTGTTGTACACTGTTGTGCAGCGTGTAATATATTCTGTAATACGTGCAGTGTACGCACCACATAAAAGAAAGCCTGCAGTTCGCAATCCTGTTTTTTGTTTCCATTGATTAGCTAAGTAATGGCGAAAGAAACAGCCATTCTACTTAAGAAGATTTGATTAAGCACACTCAGTTGAGTTGATTCTCATTGGTCAACACAATACACAAGACATGCATGTACCACTGAATTGAAGAAAAAAATATCCAAGATAATGTCGTACAAAGAAAATGTCATATTTCTTTCGGTAAGTTGCCAACGCAAAAAAACACTTCGAAGTTTTGTCCCATAACACCTGATTATGTGATAAACGAAACGTTGAAATCAAAATAAATATTGAATAAATAAATAAATGTTGGATATGTATCTTACTATGATGCAGTGTTATTAATGTCCTTGTGCACTACCTTGTAAGCAACTGTTGATGCGCATACACAACGATGATCGTATCAGCCAAGTACACGTCACTATTTTTCTCGCAAATAAAAGTGAAAACGAACTCGGAAAATGACAACAATTTTTTTAATATTAAGCAGGTTCCCCCGAAGCAACGGTATGACAGATAAAAGATGATTGATTACATTGTAACAACCTAAAGTTAAAGATTGATTGAATGGGATCACCTAAAAATACGCAAATTCATCGGATCGGTGATCATATAAATATGAGAATGACTCAATTATAAATAATTATTTCAACTATATATAAAATTTATAATAATTATTATATCGAATAAGTTGATATTAATTTGAGGCAACCACCCCGAAGACCCTGTGACGCACCTGACGGCCAGCGTGCAGTGTGCCCATCACGAGTTCATGTGCACGCAGACGTTGAACTGCATCGATGCCAGGAGGGTGTGCGATGGACATACCGACTGTCCCGATGCTACAGACGAACTCACGTGTGCAACTACAACAAGTTGGTCCAGTGTTATTCCGTAAGTAAATCAGTCAGTCAGTTACATTACCATTCAGGTAATGTTTCTGTTAGAAGATAAGTCTGTCTGTTAGTAGCTCAGTCATTCATCATTCAGTAATTAATCAGTCAGTCAGTCAGTCAGTCAGTCAGTCAGTCAGTCAGTCAGTCAGTCAGTCAGTCAGTCAGTCAGTCAGTCAGTCAGTCAGTCAGTCAGTCAGTCAGTCAGTCAGTCAGTCAGTCAGTCAGTCAGTCAGTCAGTCAGTCAGTCAGTCAGTCAGTCAGTCAGTCAGTCAGTCAGTCAGTCAGTCAGTCAGTCAGTCAGTCAGTCAGTCAGTCAGTCAGTCAGTCAGTCAGTCAGTCAGTCAGTCAGTCAGTCAGTCAGTCAGTCAGTCAGTCAGTCAGTCAGTCAGTCAGTCAGTCAGTCAGTCAGTCAGTCAGTCAGTCAGTCAGTCAGTCAGTCAGTCAGTCAGTCAGTCAGTCAGTCAGTCAGTCAGTCAGTCAGTCAGTCAGTCAGTCAGTCAGTCAGTCAGTCAGTCAGTCAGTCAGTCAGTCAGTCAGTCAGTCATTCAGTCAGTCATTCAGTCATTCAGTCAGTCAGTCAGTCAGTCAGTCAGTCAGTCAGTCAGTCAGTCAGTCAGTCAGTCAGTCAGTCAGTCAGTCAGTCAGTCAGTCCAGTCAGTCATTCAGTTTGTCAGACAGTTATTCAGTCAGTCAGCCGGTAATTCAATAACCATTTCAGCGACAGCACGTCCTCAGTCAGCTGAATGCCCAACGCATAGTCACTACGAGTGTGCCAACAAACAGTGCATTGAACAATCGTTACATTGCGACAGGAAGTATGACTGCACTGATGGTACCGATGAAACCACGTGTGGTTAGAACATTGAAGTCGACTTCTATACGAAAATAGGATACTAGGCTTCAAAAGTTTTCTAATGCTCATTTTTACCAATCCAAAGTGAAGAACTGAACCATCGTTCATATTACTTAGATTATGTAAGTATGTCAGTTAACCAGTGTATCATCAATTGCAGCGTATTTCATCGAAGCAGAACAGCGTCATCATGCAGGTGCTCGTGAGACAACCAGAATGCCATTCACTACCACGACTACAACCATGCTACCACCGTTGCCTCTCGTAACACCCAAGAGTCAGCCGGTCGGTGAAACTGTCAGTGTTAGAGTGAAAAAGTTATTGAGTCAACCAATCAACAAGCGAACAAGTCATTGAGTCAACCAACTAACGAGTGAACTCAGTCACTCTTTTTAGCTGCTCCAGCACCATCTCTACTGTGGTCATGATGAGTTCGCCTGTGAGTATTCGAACAAATGTATCGCCATGAGCCAACGATGCGACAAAATGTTCGATTGTTCGCATAATGAAGACGAAAATGGCTGCTCAGGTAACGTTCCATGTTTTTTACAATAATTTACTTACTTTTTCATCCTTACATTACCCAAAGCTGGTTCTGCGCGTGTTTCTCTGTTTGACTCCATTTTGTCGATTTGTAAATGTGCATGATTTTATTCAATTTATAGTAAAGAATGTCATTTTGGAGATTGAAGTTAACTGTATTTTGGTGTTTCTGCTTGCTATCGCCGTCCACACCGATCGCACCAAAATCACAGATACACAATTGATATAAACGAATGTTGTCGATAAGGGGACAACTTGAAAACATTAACCGTCGAATCGTACACGTTATTTTCCTAAATAGAAATTGTATCATTCCTAAACAACTTTGAAAGCTGATACCACATTCCCCTTCTCGAAAAAGAAACGTTGTCCAGACGAACTAGGCAAACTCGAACAACCATGTCATTAGTAAGTAAGTATATTGTTGCACTGATCGCAACGTTTTTTGAAACGACACCTCCAAGCACAACATGTCCTTTTGGACTGATCAATCACATCCCCGTGTCCAGTTTGTTCGAAAACTTTCTGCCTAATGAACGGCTGGGCTATTTTTCACGGACGCAAGAAGTCACTCCCATTCAATCTAAAAGAAGAAACGAACAAAGATAAAAAAGTTTTTTTATACTTCGGAAGCTTACTTTCATCAGTAACAGAAGAGGCATTTCATTACTCCAAGTTACATTATACAATTTTCTATCAGTGTTCACAGCACAAAATACATGATCAACGACAGAACATGGGAGCCAAGTTTTTTTCATCTCAGTAGAGTTTTTTCTCGATATTTGGGTTAGGCAGACTTTTGTTGGTTGTTCAGTTGCGTTCTCCACTCGTCCCAGTCTAAATGTCCGGTCGCAGACTCGTCCCCCAACTACAAAAAGTATCGCGACTTCCCGCTCGATCAATCATTAACGTAAATATCAGTGACCGATTAGAATCTTCGGTCACCACCACCAAAACCGATACTTCGTCACGACGATGGCATCACGAGCGGATGAAATTTATAGCGAATCGTCCAGTTCCCCATATCTTGGGTAATCGCGAAAAAATACTTGCTACGTGAACTGTAAGTAAACTGACATCAGATTCTGCGATCACACTCTTTGGGAAAATTATTACTTTGGAAAGATTCAGTAATCCGCCCGTGGATGGCTGTTGGGCAAAAACGTGGTCGACAGCAGTTCGGACGTTTTTGGATCGATTTCTCTAATGACCCTGGGTGTTTTACAGTGGTTGATTGACTGGACGGTCTGGCTTCACCCAAATCGGTCCAAACCGGAACCACAAGCAAAATGATTGATTGATATTTTATTATACAGGCGGTTAGTTGACATATTGATTGAGTATGCTGATTTATGGCAGATACTTGTATGTATAATATAATAGTATATACAATACAGGGTGGGCAAATAATGAACTATTTCGACTGTTAAATACTCGGGCCGGCGTCCACCAATTCACGGACTGTTTCAGTCAAGTGATTGCTTGGGGCTATTTCTATTTCCGTAACCGAAAACAGTTTCGATGCTTCATTTCGGAAGTTTTACCAAAATTAAAACATGGGGTTTTTTTTACATAAAGAATATATATTTCAAACTACGGAACTTCGAGCAAATCGGTTGCGTATCGCTGAGTTTATTATTTAATTGTCAAAATTTTTACAGTTTTTAACTTTCCAAGATGCTATGTACATACTTGTGCAAATTGATATATTTTTTTTTTAATTTGAATGAATCTAGAGAAAAAATATGCTCAATTGCACGTTAATCTGAAAAAGGTTAAGATAGGTTTCACACTGACGTCAACGTTATGTGCGGGATGTGCCCGATGTTCTTGTTATGTTGTTACACCAGAATGCCAGTTCCTTTTCACATTACATAACACAACACCAGTTTTGACGGTCCGCATTCTGAAGAAGGCCGGATGACAAGACAACCTACATAGTCTATGTAGTTGAGGGGAGTTCACGTCGATCAATCACTGCACACACCAAAACATCAATACAACATATACCAAACTTCTTTGCAGTCTCCTTTTAATGTGTGTACATACTCACACATACTGCATAATCGAGAAAAAACGAAAAAACGTATGGCATGAATTTGATCTTTGATGTTTGATCAGTTCCAAACGGTCTCTTCTTGACTATGTTGAGCATTTGTCGACCCAACTAAAACAATACTTTTTTAATGAGTCAACCAACGAAGAGTGAAAATAATGAGCTCTGCAAAAACAACCAAGTCAATCAATTAGGAACCCGGTCCGTTTGGAATTATATTGTGCGCTGCGATCACCGTTTTGGGTGATGTGTCTGGTGTTTGCTCGTTACACCGGCACGTTCTGGCACATTTCGTCAAACATCACAACATATCCGCTAATGTTCTCCACATATTTAACTCGCAGAACTCGTAATTCTATTCTTACTATTAACCGGTTTATGGTTATATCAGATTGACACTGTGTAAAATTGCATTGACTCATTGTTGATACATTATCTTCTCACCTGCTATGAATCACAAAATCAAACATGATTTGACTGTCAAACTATTGTATGACCTACAATAACATTTACTTGATTCCACCTTAAGTATGTAAGTAGTAGACATGCAAAATAAACTTTCAGAACAAAGAAATACAAACGGCTACTGCGAATCAATTTATCCTGCGAGTAAACTCCATTTATTTCAGCCCACTACTTGTCTTTTAGTTTGATAGCGATCAGTACATACACGTACATATGAACGCCAGTTTGAGTGATGGCACAGAGAAACTGAGATTTTTTCTTGAAAACGGTGTTCGTGATTTTCAGAATAGATACGGAATCGTAATGATAGGTAGTGTGATTTACGGTTACGCATTGCCGATTCAAGTTATTAGAGTCATTAACGTACATTGGTTTTGGGTCCAAATTTCATATAGTGTTGGCCAAACTAAAAAATCATAGGTTCAGTGATCGCCGTGAAAATCGTAGAGAAATTTGCTGTGTTAGTCGGTAGAATTCAAAATCTATACAACTTGTAGAGTGAGTGGTGTGTATCTGTTTTTTTATGCAAAGAACCAAATTTGTTTAGTGTTCAAAAAAGTTTTGGTTATAACGCAAGAACTTGATAAGGTATCATTCAACATTCATACAGAAGTACATAGTATTGTTAAAATACGTTTCTAAATTCTGGCTTATATCGTAGGACAACAATGCATTTACATACATATTATGTAGTTTGTGGTTCAATCTTCAGATTTATTCTATAAAGTTACCGTATTCAACCCAATTTCAAGGTAAATTTTATGAGCAGTTTCACTTGTAAAAAGGGCAGCAGGTACAAATTTATGGCAAAATGTATGTTTATCGGGTTGAATTTATGTATTGTACATGCATATAACGTCAACGTCGGTGTTCCTAGGGAGCGTGTGTTCCCGATGTCTGACTACTGATACAGACGCCAATGTCTTGTCATCCAGGTACGTCCGCAAATACATGTATTTGATGTATTTGACATATAAATGTTGTTACTTGTGTTTACAAGTGTCTATAGAATATAAGTATAGACCTCATAATTTATTATAATAAATGATTTAAAATTACGATAACCAACAACCAATCAGACGCTCAAGTACTGGATTATCAGAACCACGTTTTGCATTAGTGAGATCCGGAATCTCAACTTCAAAATTCTGAAAAGTCTTAATCAATACCATTTGATGAAGGTGAACACAATTTTTTTCTTAAAACCAATCGCGATGCCTATAGAATGATTGACTTTATAATGCAACATTGAATTGTGTAGCCGATTAGTATGTTGGTGTTATCAAGGTATGTACATATTCTGCATATGAATGTAAGTAGTGTGCCTTGTTATGTTGGATTGTGTCACTCTTTTTACTCAACCGATTAGCAAACAAATTTGTTCAAAAAAACACCGTCATTGTGATCACCATCCGTTTGAATGCAAAAAGCAACTTACAATTATTTATTTGACGTTCAGTCGTTCCTTGTGATAACAGGCTGGTTGGCGTGTCGCTGTGCCTTACACCAACAAAACGCTGGCCACTTACTTATCACTAATTTATTATTTTCGGCCCCTCGAACGTAACGTATGACTTAGGCGGACACAATAACAAACTGAACAACGTATTTTGAATGTTATATTTTTTTAATTCACCTCATCATGTACATAACTATGGAGGTATTTATATTTGATTTGAGTAATTGTCTTTACATGTTGAAGATCACGTACTTATGTACATAGATGTATGTAGATATTGATAGTGTACCATGTAGACATGTACTGTATTTTGGACAATGTATGTAGATCACTACATACAGTATTTCTCCCACATCGTCAGGTCGAACTTCAATCCGACCTTGATTCAAACTTATACTTTCAATAGCAACACGTTTCATTCGGCGTCAAAATCGTTTGGTTTTCGACATGGCCCGTTATCAGCGTTTGATTTTGGCCACGGTATGGCCTTGTTTTCGGTACTATAAACTTTAATGATCGCAAGGTATTGTTCTGAACAGTGAGTCTTCATGGTGGTCTAGCCCTGTCTCTTTTTTGCTTTACCCTGATTCCGCTGCAGACCAAATACAAGCAAGTAATATTGTTGTATTTGAATGATGTGTCAGCGGTGGAAACTTTTACGCGAAAAGTTCTAGGCCTGAACGCGATGTCGCCTGCTAAACTCCACCACAGTTCATACCATATGCGGTTATGCATACACTGCTGAGTTTGCTAAGAGTAAACAGTTTGTGCACATATCACGCTTATTTGTTACATTATGCACATGCTCATCTCATGTGTCCAATCTGCTAAGACTGTGTGTTTTGCATTATCGTTTTTGTTCATGCAGAAAACCATTTTCTTAATGGTTAACCTTAAGCTAAGCAACATAAGTTAAAGGACGATCTATAGAATCAAAAGCAGCTAAAACCTTCCCACTACGAATGTGTTAGTCGAATGATGATATTAATGTTCCAATTCAAGGTTCCCATAATTTATATTGTTAGATGTGCCAGGTCGTTGGGCAACATGTGTGCGCTTGCAACGTGTTGGCCGTTCGTTTATTATACGACACAGATATGTACATCTGTAACCAGCACTTTTTTGCACAGATTGCTAAAAGAAGGAACGTTTCGTGGCGAGAAAAAGTTCATTACGACTACATTAACCAAACCTACATCGACGGAGTTTTTGTGACATGATTCGTAAACAGCTAAAATGTGCTAACAAGCCATTAGCAGCCATATGTGCTACTTATTACCAGTTAGTCAGATTTTGTCCACACACAAGTCGGTTAAACTTTAAAAAGATCAACGTCAGCGGCCTATCAACGTTAACCGAGTAATTTTCAATCTTGCAATGCTACATATTGTATGCACGTATTTATAGTGTAATGAATGAATCATTGCCCATAGTCATTTTTTATAGCCCACTCTTTAACACTACATCGTACAACTGTCTGAGTCGATTAACTGTAGGCTGTACATAAATCACACCGCAAACTCAGAACGGAAAGTACAAATACAGTGATATGGAAGGAAAGTTCACGATTGTCATGCTCGTTTGTTTTTCTATGGAGTGACGCCCATATTTTGTCTCGCCATATTTCTATAAAAAGACTAATAGAACGATGAATCACGGTCGATTGATTGCTGAAACAGTACTGTTCTAATATCATAAAAAACGGAAGCAGTGAATCAGTGTGTGATGGTGCTAACTTTAAGTGTATGAATCTTTGCGAACCTCTCATCCCTCCCAACACTCATTGAAATATACGCCACGCCCACCAGCTGTAGTTCTTCGCTGGCTAAAAGACCACCAGAATTTTCCACATTTTGTAGAGTTGCTACTTGAATGCTCGAGTGGCGTTCCACTTTAACAACATTATAGCACAACAACAACAACAACATCAACAACAACAACAACAACAACGCTACCATCTCGACACAAACACTTTTATCACCGCCGGATCTGACCGGGCTTTGTAGACTTTGAAGAGACTATTTACCGGCGGTCAGTGATTTTTTTCACCGTTCGACTCTCTCGGATTACTAAGTTCAATATTGGCTTTACGACTGGGCTCATTGAGCGACTGGCCAGCTCTCAAGTGCTAATTCTAATGTTCATTGTTTTTTCTCCTTACAGATGGTGGGTTGATGAGCAGCGACCATTATTTGAAGTTTGGGTGCTGATGTCGATCACACGTACTCATCATGCCATTACTGTTCCAATCTCAGCTGTTCCATACCATGGTGCCATTGTAGACTCAAGTGCCACCAGACTCGCACATCCACATGAACACTCACTCAAGTATCGCATATAAACGCACCATAACGGATCTGTGCTCACCCTACTACTACTGTAGTAGCCAATGTCCAATGTCTCACATAGTTCTCCTATCCTTCACTGGCAGTAGAACATCTGCTTATAGAAAAACTCCACATTAACATATGCAAGTCTATGTACGACCTTTTCTGTACTGGACGATAATGTGATCTGGTTGTTTGTTGCGAATAGCTTGAGATATATCTTCTAAATAAAGTGAAAACAATAATTTACTTATAGATAGGATTAAAGGTAAAACTTCACATTGAATTTATGGGATGTAATTGTCTCATCAAAACCTCTATAGATTTAGATGATCCTAAGAGTATAAGATTGATGATCTGTTTACTCTTTGCGACTTAATAACACCGATTTGTATTTGAGGGTCAATTGACGGACGACTCACTTGTCTAGTCTACATACTTATGCATTGTCCGCTTCAACAATCAATGCTCACTGGCCCGTAAAAGTATAAGTTGGATTAGACATTACTCTTCTTGTATTACAGGGTGAGCAAAAACAAACTTCACTGGAATGTAAAATAACTCCGACGAAAAGAACTGGTTTTTTCGAATTTGCCATCAATTGAACGTGTGGTTTTTGCCTGTCAACGCCTATTATAAGTATCCAAACTTATTAATTGAATGACTTTAAAAAAGTCTTATTCCTGTGCAAGAAAACGACGAAAGAGCTTGAGCAGAAAATTTTTATGATGAAGTCGTTCAATTTGTTCGGACCACCCTTAGGTGTCGTAATAAATCAGTTTTCAACCTTTAAAAGTCAAGTATGTATACTACTCTGCAAGTTTTTTCTTCCCTCTAGTTTGAAAGTTTTGACTTGAAGCAGATTACTTACATTCAGTTTCAAAAACTTAAGAGCCGACCAGACCGGCATGGCACTCGAACTAGATGAATTCCAGATAAACTTTCAAATAAAGGTTTGTGAACTTGCAACAACACATTACACAGTGCATTTGTAACGAAACATTTGAAGGGTTAATTTCGTTTTATAAGTCCTTTTATGGTGAGGTTCACTTACCACAAAATACCAACAAAGATATACATATGTCTTAGAACAAATGAATGCGCAATGTTCCTTAAAGTCTTTCCTATATTTGCCCAAAACAAATGTGCATTTCGTAAGACAGACTGACTATGCTCAAGTCTTATGTATTGGTAATTTCCAAAAGCCACCTCAAACTTGACGGCTCATAACAAAGGAACACGTATGATGAATTGGTAGAAGACGGCACTTGATGATGATTTGTGAATGAGCAGATCGTTTGTTTTGTCTAACATACTGCCGTCAATCACACTAGAGTACGTCAAACGGTAAATCTGGAAGCACTTCTCACTCCAATACATAAATACTTGATTTCACCGGATGTTTTCATTCGCACGGGCAATTTTTCTCCTCAAGATTATTTTAGACCTGAAGTGTGAAAAAATGGTGCATCGCGCGCGATTTATAGCACATACAAGTCTACTAAGTTAGCGGTGGGTGGCACATCGGATAGCAACTGGCTTTGACCTTCCGCCAAGCCGTTCACAATGCACCAGTATGTCTGTCAACTACACGGATCGGTAGCTGTTTTTTATGTAGAGGTAGCTCTATGTACCTAATCCCTGATACATTATACCGGTATGTGCGTGCAGCATCTAATAGACTGGAGTATGTGATTTATGGTTGCGCACTCTCGAATGTGTGCGGGTGTGCAGCGCAACCCGCAACCCACAACAAGCAGACGCTCAACTCACTGCTCGTCGGGCGCACAACAACACGCCAAACAACACAAACCCGGCTACCGAATACACGGCTCGAAACAACAGCGCAACACCAAACATCTGCGTCCAGCTGCTTGTACCGCGATGATGCTCATTGGGAGCAACATCCCAATAACACTGCAACGCACGCAACACACTGATCAGACGACAAAACCAGTTGAAAAACTTTACAACTCGATATGATCGGACAGACTGAATGAGTGCCTCTAGACTCGTGGCAACGACAATCCAAAATCTCATGTCACAAACCGTATTTTAACATGTTCATGAGCCATCGGTCATTTCATGTTCACCTGAACCAATACTTAATGAAACATGCGCTGACACCAGTCGTTATGACTATGTTCCATTTGTATCCCGCCTAACTTTGGACCTGTAGTGTCTATTTCACCATGTTTTCAATCCAGGTATTTGGTCTGCCGTTTTGCAAGGGCAACAAGTCGCAACAATTTCATTGTTTTACGCACGCCTTCTGAGTAAACGCACGCAAGTTTATGCGTAGCTCCCCATTCATCCAACCAGTAATTTGAAACATGTGTACGTTGAGTTTGCTGCTTTGAAACAAACAGAGGTTGGATGACTCGTCCGCATGTCACCAGTTGAACTAAACACTTGGTTGGTTCGTCTTTTCGCTTACCAAAAACCTGCAAGTGAACACTGATGGTGTTTCAGTGCAACACTTCATTGCGCGATCGCTTTCTTATGTCAGGCACACTATAAATATCACGAATATAAATCTTTAATATTCACAATATTGTTGTTTTGGATGTGATTGTTAAATAATAGTTCTATCAACCACAACCCCGGTGTGTGCACCGCTCGTGGTCGAACTCAATAAATCACGGTTGGCACAGCTAATAAATCTGTGAACAACTAAACTTGGTGCGGCCAGTTGTTGCTGGTGCCGGATCATTAACGGCCGAGTTCCTTAACGTAGCCACCATTCACTGGCAGACAACCCAATCCTCTCAAGAGAGGGAATTTTTTTCAGATCGGGAGAATTAGCAGTTTGTGACCGTTTTACCTAGTTCTTAAAAAAATTATTTTACTTTTTGGCATTGCCAAAAGGGGGAATTTTACTTTTTCATTGTTCGCTCGTCCGCTGGTGCCTCCATTGCACAATGTCTGCGGTGCACCAGCCGAGGGCTCAAATGAATTGCATCGGTTGTATGACACGGACAAATTATAGTAATATATATACTTTTGGTTGTCTATACTTGGCGGCACCACAACAAACGTGTAGTACTAAAGTGGTAGATGCTCAACTGCTTCATTGTTTGGTCATAGTATTAAGCATTGTCGCACACACAATTGGCGCTCGCACAAAACAAATGCGGTGTTCAACATTTCGTGTTAACTGCCTACACCTGCTAATCATTACTATTGAGTGAGGAGGCTTTTCTCCTTAAACGTGCGGATTGTGGTTTTGTCAGTCGGTCATTATGGTTTCGTCATCTGTTTCCCTCTCACGTATAGATTTCGCATAAACGGGAAGTTTATATTGTATACTTCTACTTTTAAAAAATCTGAATAATAATCTCCCGAATCAGCCATATGCAAGTGTTCTACTTTTAATTAAAAAAAAATCAACTTCTTCAAACGTATAATCAAAGCCCATAACTGTCTCGCTTGCATGCATATACAAATGAGCATCACTTGGTTGGTAGCAATGACAGCGCCAGCTTCTACAGACAATCAGTCATCCGCGTTTTCTTCACTCCCCAACATCTTGGTTTCTAGCGTTGAATACTGTTTATGCATGCTCATTTTTCGTTGACTAGAAAGTTTGGGCAACGGATGAGCAAACTTTGCATACTGATTATTTTTCAGAACATTGGTATGATGACCTGCAGTAAAGCATAGGATATTGCACGTGTTATCATGATTGTATAAAGTACAAATCCTTCAATATTTAAATTAAATAGCATGGGTTTGCATGTACGACTGTGATAATGATAGCATATTTCAAACACCTTCTGCGACAAACTGTGAAGGTCAGTAGCAATGGCTCGTTAGTTGTAGTTGATATGAATTGCTTTCTGCGGTGTTTTATTGCTTGTTTCCCTGATGTGATCGGTACAGCTTATTGCACATCAGTGTAAAATATTCAACTTCAGAAATTTATTTGAAGCAAAGAAACATTCAAAAAAAGTATAATTGTATTCCATCACAAATGACTGGCAAGAATGATTCGTTCGTCAATCATTTGGGTGTTGTTTTGCCAAAAGCAGTTAAAACCGATAAAGGGTGGTTTCCACATAAATTTTGTCTTTGAGAGATTTCCCTGTCATACGAAGTGACTAAATTATAATTGTGTTGTCATATTGGTCAACAACTGAATTTGACACGAATAATAATAATACTAAAACTATGCTTACACAAGATACCACATAAGATAAAATAGAAATCACATCACAGTGTATTAATATACAAGAATCAATCTCAATCACGCGATGACAAATGTGATGGTCATCGCTAACTGGTCATCGTGCGTTTCTGCGCACAATACAGGGTGACTGGAAAAGCGTCGTTAGTCTTAAAAACTGCTCAGGTCTGTTCCACACCGAATTAACATGGAGTTTCTTACATCTATCGAAAAAATATTGTATTCATCGAAATGGAGTCAATGACAGTGGTTTTATACATACACCTGTTAAAGTATACAAAAACATATTAGAAAATCTTTCAAAGAACGGTTTTCTAAGAACGCTTTCTAATTATAACACGTGAATTAATATTATAAAAACAATATTCAACCAACACCAGTCTGCCAGTTGCCATCTGCCGTCATGACTATACGTTAATTTTGCTCGCTATCACTAGCGGACAAGTAAACAAAAAACATCAAAATCGGTTGAAACACCACTAAAAATGCGGTTTTAATAAATCAACATAATAGGTCACATTAGGCTTCTTCAAATTCGGTTTCAACGATGCTGCGTGTTAATCGTCCGCTTTTGCTGGTGAGAAGCATGTCAGCTTTTCGTCTGCGTGGTCAGTACATACTTGGTTCGAAGACTCGTAGCGAGGAGAAAAATAGTTTGTAAAAACATGTTTATAATTACGGGCGACCGGGTGTTGTCGACTGTTAACCATGCAAACCAACCAGAAGCACTCTAGTTAGTCAGTACAGAATAAAATGATCGCTACCAAAAACTCAACACTTTTTAGTGGCGGACAAGAAGATAGTCAGAAGTTTAGGAGTTTTGTTATTATAAAGACCCTGTTGTGGGAAGCCATCAACTTTAACAAGAAAACTAGCTAGGCCATTACGAAAAGAAAAAGGTTTAACAATCTGTGTGCTATTCATTTCCCACTGCTTTCTTTCTGTACTTCTTCTGTTGATCGCCCTGATTGACGGTCAAAACTACATACCTACCAAAATGACGAGTATCAATAAATTCCAGACCAGCCAGCAAACGGTCGACAGTTTGAAATTGATAGCTTTTGATGAACTAACGGCTGTTCCAGGTTGCAGAAAAAAGTTTAGATGATTGCATATCGGTATCAGTTTTATGTTCGTATTGAAGTCTGCTCAGAATAAGACTCTTTCAAACACGCCTTGTTTGTTTACATCAGTGCTTCTTCCCGCCTTTTTCAATTTATGAATTGCCGAATACAATTTCCATGTATCCAGAATTGTAAATATGTTTGTGTTCCAAGTGAAACTGTTGGTTATTATTTATTGCTTACCGCGTTACACTGATGTCATAAAAAACCGACAAGTTTACTAATTGTTTTTGACATCCTATTCGATGTTTTTGACATCCTATGCTTTTTTCATAAGCGATTGTTATCTGATCATGATTATTTGTGGTCTTTGAATTATCTTCTAATGGTATGGCTTTCATCAAATTTTTTTACAGAATAGTAAAGTTCCTATCTGAACTAAATATTTTTCTGTTGACAAAAAAGTTCAAGTTAATTAGCTTGAAACAAACAGCTATTTATGCGATTCGTGTAAACTGTTCACATGTGCGAACGTCTGCTGTAACCAGTCGTACAGTAAGCATGTATAATCGGTTGTATGTATATGTACTGGTGCAATCATCCTCCGAACGTTGACACCGCTCCCAGAGTATTATTTTGCTGCTCTCTGTAGACGGCCATAATTCGCTCGAGTTAAACGTTCAAATTATTGATTACCCCCAATTAAAACCGTAAAAATAATGCTGAAATTCCAGGAGTAAGTTAAATTGGCTCCCACATTTTTTAGTTTGAAATATTTAGAGTGTATTATTATTGTGATGTAACTGGATACCATGAAGACAAAATGCTGTTGGCAGGGATTTTTCAAGTCAGCTGTTACAATCGTAAATGCTGATGACAAAAAGTTTACCTCCATTTTAAAACATTTTTCTATTTTAACGTGATGCACATCAAAGGAGTAGTTGATTTCGCAATCTTCACATTAATGGTTTTGTTCTAATCATCGTATCCCAAAAAGTCTGTCGATCACTGTATGTGCCCATCAGGTTCCTCAGTACTACTTAATACGATAGATTCTAGGGTGAACCTCTTCAGCGACTATAATCATACAATAAATATCCACGAATAACCATCAGTTAAACACCAACAAAAACAGTTTATACCGTCACTAGTCATAAATTGTGACCGAATCGTTGTGGTTGGCGTCGACGTCCGGCAATTGATCAGCTGCCGAGTGAGCGCGAGTGCAGCAGAAGGCAGCAGCCGTAGCCTGGCACTACAGCCATGGCTATAATCAGGCCAAGTTCATTATTATTGGCCATACTGGCCGTGTCGATGGTATCGGCCCGATCGTACTACGATGACAAGGTCAGGTACAGCAACAAACAGCAGTATGGCGGAAGCAGGCCCTTGACCGCGTATGCCGGTGTGTCCCTAGATGCCGACGGGTATTCGGCCGTCAGGAATGAAAGTCAGTTAAAAGTACAAACAGTGAAGCGTAATTTATGAGCCATATTGTAGGATAGAATTAGATGTATTTTATAGATTAGTTTGGTGAAGGTTTATAAGCATTGAAAAATTTCAGCAAACTCAGTGCCACACGTGCAATGAACACAGTGAATAAGGCGTACTTTTCACATATGTTGTCTGAGAATGACGAAAAAAAACAAGATTTTTGAAAAGTTCCATGCCAAAAAATTTTCGTGCGTGGAAAGAGTTTTTAAGCTGAAAGTTTTGAGTAACCAGAAACCCTGGACTGCTTATAACTAAATACTGTATATTGTTTTCCGATTTTAGCCTGCTCGAGCAGATAAATTAGTGCATGAGAGAACTGTTGATGTTAGAGTTGAAACCCATCGTTATTATTAGTTTACATTATGTTCGTTCACCATAGTGCTGGAGTATTTATCATTGATTAAGACACCCGTTTGGATTAACAATTCACGGACATGAAGTGTGCTTCATCACGTCTATATATTGACAAGAGCACAAATAACATGTCAGTGATCGAAGCATGTATTCGAAGCACCCTTGTGATGTGTATTTCGTTTAAAACTGTTTTCTTGTGTGCACCTTTTGTTATGATAACAAATGAGTGAAACTACTTTATATGTATCATTTTTGGTTGCACCGTTTACAGATTACCACTTTCACGGAGACGGCGATGGTCATGGAGGTAATAATGGTGGTTATTACACCGACAGAGACACTGGCAATGGTACTCGCGCAGGCTATCGCTTTTACCTTTTCCATCACATACACATTCTTTATTCACACTTGTAGATCACATACATAACTACTCGCGAATGCTTATTATACTAGAACGGTTTTGCATCTGTTCACTGAACAGTTACTGACAGTACACGATAGCATTCGTGAATGGGTATCCATCTAATCAATTACTGCTGAGTACAACCGATCAATATTTGCAGGAGATAAAAGAATATTTTGCTATAGTAAATCTCCTGTAAAGATCAATAGTTATTACTAGAAAAACTGAATTGATTTGAATAAAAGTTTATTTTTTATTTTTTTATCATTTGAATAGTTCTGTCCCACATTCCTTCTAGACATAAAAATGTTTAACCACTTAACTCAAATCCCTTAAAGATTTATTTATTAAACTTAACTCCTAGACATGCATGACTTAATGTAGCATTATACTTGACTAACAAACATTACAGCATTACACTCGCTGATCACTTCCTTAACTTTCTTCAGCACACGCAGAATCAGCTTTATTAGAACCTGACGAATGTAATGAATTTCTCGTTATACACATGTAGGTTTCACACAAACGTATGTAGTACCTTTAAATTGTTTCAGACTTCGAGTTTGACATTTCGCCCTCACATGTGGAACTACGGGCTTCTGAAGACGTTGCCGTTGACTGTAGCATCAAGGGTCACCATAACTTCAAGGTCCAATGGACCAAAGTCGGTTAGCCAATCAGCTAACTGTTATAGTCTTAACTAGTGAATATTTTGAAGAAAACATCCTCAAAATACAATAAATTCGTTCTTCATTTTGACTGACTGATTGGACTTTTAATGAGATTTAATTTAATGATTTCTATTCGATAGTTTTTTCAGACAAATATCAACGGAGTAAGTTTCGCTGTCCTTCAATGTTTTCAATGGTTTCCAATATTATCACTATTGTTTCAATTATATATTTCGCTAAATATCAAGGTTTCCATCATTCGAGTGTTGTACAGTAAAATAGGTAGACTATTGTTGTTACACTACGCTGGGCAACTTTTGAACGCACTATTTGGATTCTTAACTATTTCCCAATACGCACCACAACGTTTCACTGCAAGCAGAAATAAGTTGCAAATGATTTTTTAGCTACATAAACAGATGGTCAAAAACATCATTGAATATGATTCAAGGAGATACATATCAACATTTATGCTACAATTGACGAAAGTCCACTTTTTCACGTCTCCCTTCTGTACTCTGCCTGGGAAAGCACATGGCAAGTGAAATAACCCAGCGTAAAATAACATGATTTTATTTAATTGCAGGTGGTCCACTTGGTCCTCGTGCTTCGCATCGTATGGGGCGTCTTCTCATTCATAATGCTCAACCAGAGGATTCGGGTCGTTACGTTTGTGTGGCTGAAATCACCGAAAATGATGGCACTATTTCGACCGCGGAGGGTTACGCCACCGTTGAAGTTGAAGAAAGTTGGTGAATAATTTGATGAGCTGGAGCATTGGCTGAGTGCATGGAGTCGATTACAGATCGTAGTAGTAGCGGTAGCTACTACTATATATGATTGGGCCCTTAAATTGAATTTCACCCCTAAATAATCATCCTATAAACTTTTCATTGGCACCATTGAATTCTCCATAGTTTAAAACCTGGGGGTAGCCAAAGTTTCTAATTGTTTCAATCAACGGCACACGCGCAAGGACCGGCGCAAGTGCACGCCTGCCCTTAACGCAAGCAACTTTGTTTTTTTCGCCAAGTGCGAAAAACCCATAACTGTTTTCAAAACGTCCCGGTTAGGAAATGTACTACCCACTGTTGTATACACACACGCTTGGTCCAAAGAATGTGCTGAAAATTGATAGGCTCTCATAAAGTAGCGAGCTGATTTTTTTGCGAAAATAACGGATCAAGGCGCAAGAGAGATACTGAATCTTGATGTGCCATCATGGCACATATGTGATGGCACATTTTGTGGCTCAAATTTTGGTACCATTCCATTTAAATCTGGTTAGGCTGAATGGAAGATTTTTTTTGTAAAGCTGACGTTCTGGTTACTGAAAGTTTTTCATGGAGCTAACGTTCGAAGGCGCAAACAATATAATGGATACTTAAGTGGCACATTGAGGCTTTAATTAAGGTTCTTTAATTGCAGGGTGACCGAAAATTCTTTATACAGGGGGACTCAAAATTCCAATACAGGGTGATAGGAAATTATATTTTTCGGTTACAACAGCATTTGTAGTTGATGACCCAAAAACCATTACAGGGTTACCGTAAAAACTTCTTTTCAAAATTTCATTACAGGGTGATCGAAAATTCATCATACAGGGTGAATCGAAATTTCAAAAACGAGTGATAAGGATTTTTTCCACTTACAATTGTTGACCCAAAAGTCATTACAGGGTGGTTGAAACGGTCTTTGGCGAAAATTTCATTACAGGGTGACTCGAAATTCCAATACAGGGTGAATTGAAAATTTATTTTGATATGAAATTTCATTTTAAGGTTACTACAGCATTTGAAGTTGATGTCCCAAAAATCATTACAGGGTAACCGAAAAATCTATAATCAAAATTTTATTACAGGGTGACCGAAAATTAATTATGCATGGTGAATCGAAATTTCAAAACGAGTGATATGGATTTTTTTACCTACAATTGTTGACCCAAAAGTCATTAGAGGGTGGTTGAAATTGTCTTTGGCAAAAATTTCATTACAGGGTGACTCAAAATTCCAATACAACGTGATATGAAATTTCATTTTACGGTTACTACAGCATTTGTAGTTGATGTCCCAAAAATCATTACAGGTTTACCGAGAAATATTTATTCAAAATTTCATTACAGGGTGACCGAAAATTCATTATACAGGGTGAATCGAAATTTCAAAACGAGTGATATGGATTTTTTACATACAATTGTTGACCCAAAAGTCATTACAGGGTGGTTGAAACTGTTTTGGCGAAAATTTCATTACAGGGTGACTCGAAATTCCAATACAGGGTGAATTGAAATTATCATTTTACAATACAGTATTTAAAGTTGATGTTCCGAAAATCATTACAGGGTAACCGAAAAATCTCTAATCAAAATTTCATTACAGGGTGACCGAACATTAATTAGGCAGGGTGAATGGAAATTTCAAAACGAGTGATATGGATTCTTTTACTTACAATTGTTGACCCAAAAGTCATTACAGGGTGGTTGAAACTGTCTTTGGCGAGAACTTCATTACAGGGTGACTCGAAATTCCAATACAGGGTGATATTAAATATCATTTTACGGTTACTACAGCATTTGTAGTTGATGTCCCAAAATCATTACAGGGTTACCGTTAAATCTCTAATCAAAATTTCGTTACAGGGTGACCGAAAATTCATTATACAACGTGATATGAAATTTCATTTCACGGTTACTACAGCATTTGTAGTTGATGTCCCAAAAACCATCACAGGGTTACCGTAAAATCTATATCCAAAATTTCGTTACAGGGTGATTGAAAATGCATTACAGGGTGGTTGAAATTGTCTTTGAAAAAAATTTCATTACAGGGTGACTCGAAATTCCAATACAGGGTGATATGAAAATTTCATTTTACGGTACAGCATTTAAAGTTGATGTCCCAAAAATCATTACAGGGTAACCGAAAAATTACTATTCAAAATTTCATTACAGGGTGACCGAAAATTAATTATGCAGGGTGAATCGAAATTTCAAAACGAGTGATGTAGATTTTCACGTTAGCACTTACCATTGGTAACCCAAAACCGAAAAATCTTCACTCGAAAATTTCATTACAGGGTGATCGAAAATTCATCATACAGGGTGAATCGAAATTTCAAAACTCAGTTATAAGGTTTTTTTACTTACAATTGTTGACTCAAAAGTCATTACAGGGTGGTTGAAACTGTCTTTGGCGATTTCATTACAGGGTGACTCAAAATTCCAATACAAGGTGATATGAAATTTCATTTTACGGTTACTACAACATTTGTAGTTGATGTCCCAAAAATCATAACAGGGTTACGGTTAAATCTCTATTCAAAATTTCATTACAGGGTAACCGAAAATTCATTACAGGGTGGTTGAAATTGTCTTTGGCAAAAATTTCAATACAGGGTGACTCAAAATTCCAATACAGGGTGATATGAAAACTTCATTTTACGGTACAGCATTTAAAGTTGATGTCCCAAAAATCTTTACAGGGTAACCGAAAAATCTGCGATCAGAATTTTATTACAGGGTGACCTAAAATTAAATATGCAGGGTGTAACGAAACTTCAAAACGAGTGATATAGATTTTTACGTTAGCACTTACCATTGGTAACGCAAAACCGAAAAATCTTCACTCGAAAATTTCATTACAGGGTGATCGAAAATTCATCATACAGGATGAATCGAAATTTCAAAACTCAGTTATAAGGATTTTTTACTTACAATTGTTGACCCAAAGGTCATTACAGGGTGGTTGAAATTCTCCTTGACGAAAATTTCAATACAGGGTGACTCGAAATTCCAATACAGGGTGATATGAAATATCATTTTACGGTTACTACAGCATTTGTAGTTGATGTCCCAAAAATCATTACAGGGTTACCGAAAAATCTTTAATCAAAAATTTCAGTACAGGGTGATTGAAAATTTATCATACAGGGTGAATAGAAATTTCAAAACGAGTGATATGGATTTTTTTTACTTACACTTGTTGACCCAAAAGTCATTACAAGGTGGTTGAAATTGTCTTTGGCGAAAATTTCATAACAGGGTGACTCGAAATTCCAATACAACGTGATATTAAAGTTCATTTTACGGTTACTACAGCATTTGTAGTTGATGTCCCAAAAATCATTACAGGGTAACCGAAAAATCTCTAATCAAAATTTTATTACAGGGTGACCGAAAATTAATTATGCATGGTGAATCGAAATTTCAAAACGAGTGATATGGATTTTTTTACCTACAATTGTTGACCCAAAAGTCATTAGAGGGTGGTTGAAATTGTCTTCGGCGAAAATTTCATTACAGGGTGACTCAAAATTCCAATACAACGTGATATGAAATTTCATTTTACGGTTACTACAGCATTTGTAGTTGATGTCCTAAAAATCATTACAGGTTTACCGAGAAATATTTATTCAAAATTTCATTACAGGGTGACCGAAAATTCATTATACAGGGTGAATCGAAATTTCAAAACGAGTGATATGGATTTTTTACATACAATTGTTGACCCAAAAGTCATTACAGGGTGGTTGAAACTGTCTTTGGCGAAAATTTCATTACAGGGTGACTCGAAATTCCAATACAGGGTGAATTGAAAATATCATTTTACAATACAGTATTTAAAGTTGATGTTCCGAAAATCATTACAGGGTAACCGAAAAATCTCTAATCGAAATTTCATTACAGGGTGACCGAAAATTAATTAGGCAAGATGAATGGAAATTTCAAAACGAGTGATATGGATTCTTTTACTTACAATTGTTGACCCAAAAGTCATTACAGGGTGGTTGAAACTGTCTTTGGCGAAAATTTCATTACAGGGTGACTCGAAATTCCAATACAGGGTGATATTAAATATCATTTTACGGTTACTACAGCATTTGTAGTTGATGTCCCAAAAATCATTACAGGGTTACCGAAAAATCTTTAATCGAAAATTTCAGTACAAGGTGATCGAAAATTCATCATACAGGGTGAATAGAAATTTCAAAACGAGTGATCTGGATTTTTTTTACTTACACTTGTTGACCCAAAAGTCATTACAAGGTGGTTGAAATTGTCTTTGGCGAAAATTTCATTACAGGGTGACTCGAAATTCCAATACAACGTGATATAAAATTTTATTTTACGGTTACTACAGCATTTGTAGTTTATGTCCCAAAAATAATTACAGGGTTACCGATAATTCTAACAAACTAACATGTTTTTTTTGTTTTCAATGCTCACTGTTAAGGTTTATTGGTGAAACTCACACTTACTGCATTTAGAATAAAATAACTTTTCACAAATCACCCTGCACTTCACTTAGTAAAACAGCATGTACTTTAAGAATTGTGTCATTATGTATATTTTTATGTGTTTATAGTAACATACGAATGTATGTATCTGATTTGTATAGATTTTTGTTGGGTACATTGGGTACTTGACTTTTTCGCGATATTTTTATCTTCTCCCAATGAATATTGCGCGAAAATTTTTCATGTTCGGTAGAAACCTGAACTCGTAATAGCAAATTTGATTTCATTGCAATGTTTCCTGCTTAAAATATGTTGTTCGACAGAATCGATTGTCTCAACTGGAGTCACTCAATTACGTTTCATAGGCGATCATAAGTAGGTGATCCCATTATCAATAAACGTTTCATGAAAATTTTTAATTTAATTTTACGCTTAACCATTTTTAACACATATTTTTATGATCAATTTTATTATTTATAAAAAGCAAAGATGATTAATTGACTTATGTATAGAAAAGTTGGATACAAGAAACGAAAATGCCAAACGGCAATAAGTGAGTACATATGATTGGTCTAAAATGGCATCTATAGATAGAAAAGGTGAAAACAAGTAATTTAAGACATATAGTTTAACTGTAAGTAACCTTAAAAGCATTGAGCTTGCAGAGTAATTTGTACTCAACTCAATTGGTCAATCATATCAGGCTGCGATTTTTTTTCTATCAAACTTTTAGAGAATATTGTCTCAGTTACTACCAAACAAATTTTAGGATTGGACTCGAACAAACACTTTAGCAAACAAAGTCAATAGCATATCATTATATAGTAAAATAACACTACTGATTACTGCAGGTAAAATAACACTAAACAAAATTCTGTGTGCCGTTGACCACGATTCAAATTGGCGGGGTGGAAAAAAAACAACCGGAAAAAGTTTTTTTTCGACGAATTTTCATTTTCATTTTATAGATATTATTTCGCAGATTTTTTTTCATGACAAATACATGAAAAAATCATCGAAACAAGATCTATACAATGAGAATAAAAATTCCCGGATTTTTTTAATTTTCAACAACTTTTCCTGTAGTTTTCTTACAACTTCGCCAATTTGAACGTTTGTTCGTGGTCAACGGCACACAGAATTTTGTTTAGTGTTATTTTACTCTGCAGTAATTGGTCATGGACTATAACAATATCTGGACATATACTAATTAGGCAGCTAAATTACGCATGATTTCCTTTTAACATAATAGAAAAACGATAATATATTTTTTATTGTGTCAACCTTTCACAACAATAATTGTTTTTCCTTGTAATACTATGAAAATTTCAACCACCATTACCGCACGCCCAACCGTGTTATCCGCACATTTTACCATTTTAAGCAGTTAAAACTCCGTATGGTACGAAAATTTTAAAACATTAAAATACCTAGATAACCGTTACAAATTACTTTGATTAGTTGATTTCCACGAACAAACTGAATTCATGGTCGCCTTATACGCAACAGTTATTATGTACTAAAAATAATAATTCCTGGAACGCCATAACTGTCCGTGCTAATATTTTGTTTATAGTAACTGTAACAATATTCTCTAAAAGTTTGATAGAAAAAAAATCGCAGCCTGATATGATTGACCAATTGAGTTGAGTACAAATTACTCTGCAAGCTCAATGCTTTTAAGGTTACTTACAGTTAAACTATATGTCTTAAATTACTTGTTTTCACCTTTTCTATCTATAGATGCCATTTTAGACCAATCATATGTACTCACTTATTGCCGTTTGGCATTTTCGTTTCTTGTCTACGTATCTTTTTATTATAAAAACATTTTGTCACTTCAGTCGGCCTTCCACAAGAGCACAAAGCTGGCGCTGTGGCATTCGGACGTCGGTGTTTGGACGATGAGAAACGCTGTTCTTCATCAGAGTGTGTCAAGGTGAAGTTTATCTGTGACGGTGAACGTGACTGCCGAGATGGATCGGATGAACTCGGATGCGGTTACCATCAGTTGCAAGGTTAATTTTGTTGTTGTTGTTGTTGTTGTTGTTGTTGTTGTTGTTGTTGTTGTTGTTGTTGTTGTTGTTGTTGTTGTTGTTGTTGTTGTTGTTGTTGTTGTTGTTGTTGTTGTTGTTGTTGTTTTTGTTGTTGCTGTTGTTGTTGTTGTTGTTGTTGTTGTTGTTGTTGTTGTTGTTGTTGTTGTTGTTGTTGTTGTTGTTGTTGTTGTTGTTGTTGTTGTTGTTGTTGTTGTTGTTGTTGTTGTTGTTGTTGTTGTTGTTGTTGTTGTTGTTGTTGTTGTTGTTGTTGTTGTTGTTGTTGTTGTTGTTGTTGTTGTTGTTGTTGTTGTTGTTGTTGTTGTTGTTGTTGTTGTTGTTGTTGTTGTTGTTGTTGTTGTTGTTGTTGTTGTTGTTGTTGTTGTTGTTGTTGTTGTTGTTGTTGTTGTTGTTGTTGTTGTTGTTGTTGTTGTTGTTGTTGTTGTTGTTGTTGTTGTTGTTGTTGTTGTTGCTGCTGCAAGAAGTATTTATCTGCTGATCTTATTAGTTTTTGAATAGTTTTGTCAACTGGTTTGTGAAACTTTTTCCTATTTTCAGTCGGTGGTGAGTGCGAACCCAACGAGTTCCGCTGCAACAACCGCGATTGCGTCCAAAAGATGTGGGTATGTGATGGTGAAGATGATTGCGGTGACAACAGTGACGAGCAGAGCTGCCGTTGGTGCAATATCGTAATAATTACTTGCATTGAGCGGCCTACCACACATATTGACTTTCATCGGTCTAATATATTCAATCGATTCGCATTTTTTCCGAAGGAAATTCTCAAGCGTAATAACGTTCTTTATAATTAAAATTTGAAATGAATTCTAATGTAGGACCTCGCGGACCTGGTGAGATCTGCTCGCAGACCGAATTCAAGTGTCAGTCGCAGGATCAGTGTATTCCACGTGGCTTCCACTGTGATGGCCAGAACGACTGTTTGGATGGCTCGGATGAAGTCGGATGTCGTTAGTTTTTTTTTATCTATTATCGGATTATTACGTGCCAGTGAATTTATCAGTTAGTCTTTAAATCTGATATCAACACAGGACCACCCGAGGAGGTTGAGCCCCCGCCACCCAGCAAGACCGTCGCACTTGGCGACACTTTTGAACTGCGTTGTCGTGCCGTCGGTGTTCCCGTACCCTATATCAATTGGCGTAAGAACTGGGGTCCAGTCTGTGAGCCCCCACGTTGCACTCAGACCAGCGAAGACGGTCTGGGCATTCTTGTAGTGCGCGAAACCATGTTAGTACAGTCGTTTAACATTCTAATGTTCTCTTACACGTTGGTGTGATTCGAGAAATGTATATACTCAGTGGTATTCTAATGCAGGGAAATCGATGCTGGTGCTTACACATGCGAGGCTATCAATGTCAAAGGTAGAAAACTTGTTGTTCCCGATTGCATTGTCTCCATCGGCGGAGAACCCAACCCAGCGCCACCACCCACGAACTGCAACCCCGTCGGTACACTTCGTGAGCTGCCTGGAGGTGGATGCGAATGCAAGGTAATAATTGAAATATTGAATATATATTACGTAGGGAATGTAATTTCTGAAGAAAACTTAAATAGAAAACTCAATATGCTTAGATTCTTGCATTGGTATAAGACGTAATACAAAGATCATGTTTTTTTCAAAGAATTTTTTATTTCAAATTACATGTAATTGTTTTAGCGCAATGTGATGGGTCCCAACTGTGATCACTGCGTTGATGACTCGTTCTGGTTCAATGAGGCCAACCCTGATGGCTGCATCTCGTGCTTCTGCTCCGGCATCCAACCAACCACTTGCAAGAGTTCGAACTGGTACAGGACACAGGTGGGTTACTTCCTGCGTTTACAACTTTGTAACGAAAACCAACTGGGACACTTTGTTGTGAATAGAGAAGACTTCAGAAACATGACAAGATACAATTTAAGAACTTTTTCAGATTCGCAAATCGTTCAACAGCGGTCAAGTGACTGACTTGAGTTTGTCTGACAAGACACAACAGGAAGTACAGGAAGCTCGTGACCTGAACTTCGATCTGCAGTCACATCGTGGTTTTGTTACTGTTCGTGTTGACCGAGGTCAGACATCATACTGGAGACTCGAAGGACAGTTCCTGGGTGACAATGTTGGTCTGACATCACTGTTGTTTAGTATATATTCAATTGAAAGTTTTATCTGAGGATTTATTATCCCTTGTGTACTAGCGAAATGAACAAATAACATGTCAAATGTATGAAATACATAGAAATGTGATTATTTTGAATTTCAGATCGCCGCCTACGGTGGCAACTTGGTTTTCAAATTCCGCTTCAAGGGTGATGGCCGCCTGTCGACTGAGCCGCTTGTCATTCTTCGTGGATCTCACATCTCGCTGTACTACATGGACAACAAGGAATACCGATCTGATACCGAGTATACCGTTACCGTCCCGTTGTACTATGTCAGTTCAATTATCCTCTCACTATACTTAAAGTTATATGCTCATACTTACTGTAATTTGGAATTACAACTTTGTATATTTTTATACGGAGTGGTCAGCGATTCTAACCATACAAAATGTTGACAGAATCAATGGTGGCACGAGCACAAAAACCACCAAACCAACCGCGAGCATCTGATGATGACACTAGCCACATTGGACTCCTTTATGATCCGTGCATCGCATGTCGACAATATGTATGAGAGCAGGTAAGTTAAAACTGCAAATTGAATACTTATGACAATGTAAATACTATTTCGTGGGCTCAGCAACCAGTACATTTATGGTTTATCAGTCATTTGAAATTTGTTCCAGCCTGGGTGAAATCATCTTTGACGTCGCTGCCGATCGTGATACACAACAAGAACAGGCGTGGGCCGTTGAACAGTGTACTTGCCCTGCAGCATACGTCGGTCTATCGTGCGAGGTTTGACTTATTTTAGTATGCGTTCATTATTTCTGTTATCCTTTTGTACTTTTTGTTCATTGGATAGTTCATAGATTTTGTTATTTTTGATATTGAGAACTTAATTCACCTACAGGGTGGGCCAAAAAAACCGTGTCGCGTTTGAGCGGTTATTGTGAAAGTTACACTTTGAGGTTGCGGTAAAAAGCATTCGATTAGACACATTTTGGCCTACAAAATGATGTGCTACTAAAGTTGAATCTCTCATTTCTTAATTTTTACACGCGATTATTTAAAAAAACATTGAATTTCACCTCGCGAAGTTCATATTTTGTGGTAAAACTGTATAAAAATTCAAAACTATTGCACGACGTTTGGATCACATAACCATCACATACAAGAGAATAAGAGCTAAATATTTTTTCAAAAGTGCATAATTAAACACGCAAAAAAGGATGTTCGGTTTGGCCTCTTCATAAGCCAGGACAGCATGCACGCGTGTAACTGCTTAATGGCTGACTATAATCAATAATGTTTTTTGAACAAACCAAAATATTTAAGATTTAAGAACTAAAATACTTTATTCGAATATAAAAAACCAACAAAGCTTAGAAACTGACGACCAAGCGATGGTTTTGAATATTTATACAGTTTTACCACAAAATATGAAGATCGCGAGGTGAAATTCGATGTTTTTTTCAATAATCGCGTGTAACAATCAAGAAACGAGAGATTATACTTTAGTAGCACATCATTTTGTAGGCCAAAATGTGTCGAATCGAATGCTTTTTACCGCAATCTCACAGTGATTGTATAACTTTCACAATAACCGCCCAAACGCGACACGTTTTTTTCGCCCACCCTGTACATGAACTATTTTCAGCACTGTGCTCCGGGCTATGAGCGCGATGGTGCTGGTCTGTGGTTTGGTACCTGCGCCAAGTCGTCGGCTGAATGCAACCGCGCTGGATCCATTGACCCCAACCCTGGACCTGACGGGCAATGCCGCTGCAAGGTAAGTTTTTCCTCTATACGGTTTTCGCCAACTAATACTAACAAACACTATCAATAGGACAATGATCCGGGATTTTACGTCCCTCGGTCTCAGTTGATGCCCGTAAGTTTGCAGTAAATCTTGTGGTAGAGATTTTTTTGAAAACAGTAGTGAAACAGATGGAGTGGTTTTTTTATCCAGCTCCCGGTATTTCATCGTCGTATTGTGCAATAGTCGATATTTTACAAGTGTGCAGTTATTTACGACAAAAAGACACTTCCGCTCAGTCTTTTTGACCTGTTCTGTTTTCATTATTGTTACGTAGTATTTATGATATACGCAGGACAACGTTGTTGGACCTTATTGTGACCAATGCGCCCCCGGCTCTTTCTTCTTGGACGAACAGAACCCCGACGGTTGTGTCAAGTGTTTCTGCTCTGGAGTCAGCAACAAATGCGGCAGCAGTGGACTCTTCCGATCGCAGGTACGCAAAAATTAGCAAATAATAAATTGAAAATCAAGAGGCAGCTTGGTCACAAAACATTTTCACTTCTGTAACTCTTTAATGCTTTTTTCTATGTGTAGGAAAGCATCCGTGGTTCGCAACTATCGGCAGTGCGTATGCGTGGTGACACTGGTGGCTCTGACATGTTCCGCCCGAGAAGCGAGCCACGCATCAGTGGCAACGCCATTGAGATGACTGACTTCAGTGAAGTTGGAGAAGGTCAGTTGGATCTGCTTTGTACAATTTTTTATTTCTCAACCCAAATTCAATATTTTTCCGCTGTTGTTGCTTGTTTGAATAGATTTTTTCCGCAGATGGTCTGTACTGGGAGCTGCCCGACAACTTCCTTGGCAATAAGCTCAGCAGCTACGGTGGTGTGCTTAAGATCACACTTAAATACTCTGGATACGGATCTGACAGTTACAAGCCATTGGTGGTGCTCAAGGGCAACCAGATAACACTCGAATACCGATCGCCAGAACCCATTTCTCCCGATCGGGAACATACTATCGAGATTTGGTTCTTCGAGGTTGGCTTGATTAACCTTTTTTATTTATCGCTCGAATTATGAACAAGAACAGGCAGCAGAGAAGTTATAATTATATACCATACATTCACAGAACAAATGGGGACTGGACAACACTCGCGAGGCCACACACGAGCATATGCTCATGACATTGGCCAACTTGGATACTTTCCTCATCCGCGCCCATCACAAGGATCAGACCTCAAGCTCGCAGCTCATCGAGGTTTGTTTGCAGAACCATTTTTATATCATACATTTATACATACTTCAAATATAAACAAGTGTTTATGCAGAACGAAGTATTGAAAACTTTGCTTTAGGTTGTGATGGATTATGGCCTTGACTACGATACCAACCAGGAACAGGCACTGGCCGTCGAGAAGTGCGATTGTAACTCTGATCCGCGCTACCCTGGTCACGAGGGTCTGTCTTGCGAGGTTAATAGGACACATCATACAAACTTTAGAGTAGAACCGAAGAACTAATATTTTATTTAAAAGCACAAAAAATCGCGTGATAATGTGATTACTGAATTTCAACAGACTTGCAAACAAGGATACACGCGTACTGGTGGTGGTATCTGGTTGGGTCTGTGCCAACCCTGCATGGACAAGTGCAACCAGCACTCAAATGACTGCGACGCCGAGACCGGAGTGTGCCGCAACTGCATGCATCATACCACTGGACAATTGTGAGTGTAATTTAATTCACTAATTAAATCATTCACTGACTTACAAACTGCAGCTGCGAGATCTGCGAACCTGGCTACGAGGGTGATGCCCGTCGTGGTACACCGCGTGACTGCACCCTAGTGAGCGATACTCCCAAGGAATGCCGATGCCACAATCACAGTCCTCGTGGATGCGATAATAATGGACGCTGCATCGTTTGTCAACT
Organism: Daptonema setosum; assembly: GCA_964036265.1. Classification (NCBI taxonomy): domain Eukaryota; kingdom Metazoa; phylum Nematoda; class Chromadorea; order Monhysterida; family Xyalidae; genus Daptonema; species Daptonema setosum. Next base: position 13,087,632 of record OZ038445.1, read on the forward strand.
TTTATCGATTTATGCCATATTAATATAAGTTTACGGGCCGGGCCGCTTAGATTAAGTTTGGGGTTTGACGAAAGAATTTTTAATTATAATAAAACTGTAACGGCCTTTTGAGTGAAGCATTCGTGTTAACAGTAAATAACATTGTAATCGTATTTACAGCTGTGTGAGCACAATACTGAAGGATACAACTGCGAAAAGTGCAAGCGCGGCTTTTATGGTGACGCCACACAAGGAACTCCATACGATTGTCCAGCATGCCCATGCCCGTCAGTTAACAATCAGTCACATTTTATACAGTTAATAAATTAAATTTCTAGTAGATAGTCAGTGTTGTGTTTCAGTGGTGAGAGCGACTGTTATGTGAACGATGACGGATCTGTGGTGTGCACGAGTTGTCCGGCTGGTTACTCCGGCGACCGATGTACCGAGTTAGTTTACTTTGTTATTCTTTATAATGGTGCACTTCTATCCTATTCTATCATTCTGTTGGTTTTCTATGTATCTGCTGTGGATTAGAAGAAAATATGAGACTTACGTAAACATATAGCATTATACGGCCACGAGCAGCAGGCCTTCGAGCAGGCTATATGATGATTGGGTGGCTACGCCCGATGGGGTTAGCTCACACCCTGCGTATGCGAGCTCCTTTCGCTAAAATTTGCAAATATGTTGCACATTGTCGAAAAACATCTACAACGTGGATCAGCCCCATGCTTACGCAGAGTTTTTGTTAACATCCGCAGTATTTCTACTATGGAGTTTTTCAGTTTCAGACTAAAAAACACAAAGACAGTTCCGTAAACCCAATCAGCATAGAGCTTGCTCATCGCAGAAATCATGAGAAATTAAGTTCGTTCTTTCAAGAAATAGAATAAGTTTTTGTTCCGTATTTAGAGTTAGTCTAGTATTTCCGTTCAACATCTTGTTTCAGTTGTGCCCCGGGCTATGTGCGTGATGACAACGACCGCACCAAATGTAAGCCGATTGGTGCTCATGGAAGTGGTCACATTGATTATACCAATCGGCGACCGGGTGGATTCCGGAAATAGAGAATGAGACCTAACCTATTCCAAACAGACACAGCAAAACACGCGCGTACAAAATCACAAATTTTCCCATTGAACCGCTCATTGCATCGAGTTCTTTCTAAACTTAAAAATCACTTAATATGACCCCAACCACAAAATCAGACCAATACTGCCAATTTGTACTATTTTCGCATCAAAGCACAATTATCGGCATTAATATAGTAGTGCCTACCGTTACCGCATTCTGTCACTCAATTATTATCAAAATAATACGTACCGGTCATGACAGCTGATTACAATAATGTCTAGTGCTAGGGACCTCGATCCCTTTAATTTAACTGCCATATTACACATCTCAACCCAATTACACTGCAAAACACAGGTTAACGCGTACTCCCTTTGGTCTAACACTGTTTCAAACTACAACTCTTAGAAAACTCCATTCAGATGTGTACTCTGTACCTTACTTAATCAACTCTATACTCCAATAATTCACCCACATACACAAGTATGTATATATAAATAAACCCCCATGTGCTTCTGGTTGAGCGGGCGCTTCCGAGTAGAGTAATCGGCGATGTATTGCAAGAAAAAGATCACGATTGACGAGCACTAACAGCTTACTACCGGCTGATGTGTTTGGTTGAGACTTTAATTCGATGTTGTGTATTGTCTCAACCACTCATACGCCATAACATCCACTGTGTGACGTCCCACGTCTTGTCTACTTGCTCTACACAACTTGTCCAATACTATCCGGCTTTTCTTTCTGGAGCCCGTCGTTTGATCGGTCTATTTTCTTTTGTTTTCATGTATCTTTATGCTTCTGGTTTCAACATAAGACTGTCTGTAGCTTCTGGTGGCCGGCTGTATCAGCGCTTTGCTTGTGTGCTCGATGGCCATATTGAAGTGGTATCGAGTCAGTAACCCAAGGAGTGGTAGTAATCTGTGTGTGTATGTCCTCTGTTACCTCGACCATATCGAACTGCCGTCTCACTACCAAACCGTCTGGTTATGCCGTGCCTCCAATATCTAGTAGTCGCTGTTCGGTTGCTTGGAATGCTTTGCCCGTGTTTCACTTAACATGTACACCACCATTTTGTGATCCATTTTGTCGTACTACGTAGTTTGTATCCTGAATATGTTTTATGTAGTGTTGTTGTGTGATGTGTCATGTCGTTGCGTGCTTACGATCCGAGTGAAGTAGAATATGTACTGTAGATGCAGACCCAGGTACCTACTTATGTACGTATACCCTGCCAGTGCATGACAGATCACTGATATCCACTACTCTAGTAAACTGTCCCTTCTCTGTATTATGATTTACATCACGTACTACACACTTGAACACACGAGTGATAAATCTGCCTTGAGAGATATTTTGTGGTGCCCATTTTTGCTTTTTTTTATTTTCTAATGTAGCCTGTTTTGGCTGCTGGTGGTTATTTGTATCTTGCGATTGCGAATATATTTTAGCGTTCTCTTAATACACTTGCGAAAACTACTACCGTATTGCATATTGTTTTATTTGAACGTTTGTGTGTTGTGCTTGAGTTTTGTGGTCGTCCCTTCGTACAGTGGATATAATGTGAGCATCGAATCACAAGGAACACTATTAAAATTATTGAATAGAACTGCACTTGATTCATGTTCGCAATATAGAACATTGTACTACGTGTGTGTTGTATCGCAACCTTATTAATGAATCAAAAAGAAGCCAACTTTGTCTCTTGCGCCCACGCATCAGATTTTCATAAAAATGCTGATAAATAAAATAATTTTGTCACGAATCACGTCTGTTGTTTGTCGTCTATGCTGTGGATGTTAGCAGTAATATAATGTAATTTGGGTATTCGGGCTTTATATGGATATTTGCACTATGGCAACTGCATGCTTTTCGTAACTCACTGGGTCAACAGCAGCAACATATTTGTAACAAGGTGGCACAATCAACGGGTCGACGAAGGATTAGCTACATTCATATAAAACAATCAGTTACACATGATGGTAATATTATTTCTGCGTCTAACCCTATCACTTTGTTTGGATCGTTTGTGCTTACTTATCGAAACAACAATCTGTTTTCATGATCTTGTAAAGGTTTAAAAGCCAACATTTGGCTGTGAGTGGCACAGGAAGGTTAAACTATTATTCTAACCAATGAAAACGTTGTGTCACTAGTCGCACTCTGCACGTGTCCCTCAATAATCCTGCATTTTATTTAACATCGGGCATGTGGTTTTATGTTGTTATGTTTTTTATGGGATGGCCGTCGTACTGTCAACATTATGATTTCGTTTTTGTTAGAACAGAACCGCAAAATGCTCGTGAATCGCCACTCAAAAACAATGAGCTTAGCCTGGTACTCAGTTTGGCTTCTCGGGAACGATCTCACGCTTAATTGCTCTAACTTGGCCCGTAGAATAACTTCGTGGGAAACATAACACTATGTGAAGTCAAAATCAACGCAATTTTTTTTACAAAATGTCTAACAAAAAAATAAACATGAGATGTACAGACAAACAAATAATGCAACAGAAGATATAAAGCATAAATATTCAATATCATTGACAAAATCGCTGGAATATATAAATATGTGTTCTCCATTGTGCTTAAAAAATAAATTTTCTAAAATTTCTTCCATGATTCATTTTATTCTATCTTTGTGAAACAATCAATTGAGAAGAGTTATGTAACGTATGCGTTTAACGCAGTTATACCTGAGATCAAGAACACGCATTACTAAGCAAACTAAAAAAATTCACAATAGGGCTTGCGGCGCAGACAATTAAGGTGACGGTAAATATCTACCCCGGTCGCTGCTTTGTGATTTACATCGTATGGGAAAACTAATGTTTGATCGACATGCTTCACACTGTTTCTACGCAGTGCAATTCTTATTTTACTGAAACTACGGCTATTCCCAATTTCTCAAACAACTCTCTCGGTTCGCATCAAACGAATCAACGAGAGGCCGGTTGCTTATCCCAGGACATTCCAGCATTTATTTCTAACAAACTTTGAAACATCATTTCAGTCTTATCTCCAAATCTAAGGTATTCAATAAAAAGTGGGTGTGTCCTGAGAATTCACAAATTCCTTTTGCATCCTGTGCTTTCATGTCTGAATGCACGTTTCAGGCGTGCTCCAGGTGTACATTTCGCCACCAAAGGTACAGCAGGCTCGCCCGGGAGATACCGTCGAATGGACTTGTCATCTTGGTACACAAGGAAGAGCGGTTAGATTTTTTTAAATAAAAATCGTTCTTTTTTATAAATGTTAACTGTTATGGAAGACTATTATTTCGTATCGTTTGTATAATTTCAATATAAAAATCTTAATTTCACATTCCACAAGGTGTGAAAATGCGTGAAGTAAATATGCGTACCTGCTTTTGATTCTGTATGGAACAAGCACACATAATACATAAACAAAGTAAAAAAACCTTTTAGGAATTGATATACTTTTTATATTTGCAAATTGTATGGTTTCATACTATTGGGTCCATCTCTGTCGAGTCCTCATTTGTCCTGTCGTTCTTGGATTGAATCGATATTTTCTTATTATTCGTTATTTACATTTCTTAACCCTGAAAACGGTCCAAATCATTTCTGAACGCTCATGATATTCAGGCGCCTCCTGAAGAAGAAGTAAGTTTTGGATGCTGACTGATAACGAGATTAAATAACTCAGGTTCTGAGCATAAAAAAGTAGCTGACAGCAAGAAGGCGTGAGGACTGATTAGCTTAACTGAATCTTTGATGCTCTGACCTCCGTTATCAGTCAGCCGTTTGCTAGACAGCCTGTGAAACCAACAACGGGCCATTTTTATACTTTCACCACCAAGCCAGTCGGTGACCGGGAATTATTATTTGTTGCTGAGCAACTCTAACTACTACTAATGATTGATATCTAACATCGTGATGCTATTACTGTATTGACATGCAACTCCTCCTAACATATAACTCTTCGACAACAGTGGCCCACTTGGGATGACGGTCAGACCGTCTGGATATTAGCGGTAATTGACACAAAACTGCTCAAGTGGCTGGACATGGCTGTGCTCAAGTAGCTTATGAGGACTAGATACATATTTCGAACCATTTTGAACATGAATATTTTTAATCGAAAGTTTTGAGCAGTGCCATTCAATGAGCCAGCACCACGTTCAATGAACATCTGCAGCTGGCTGCCACATTCATTTCGATTACTTGATCAAAACCCTTCTACGTTTAAACCGTTGATTTCGCGTGTCGCCTCTCATTCAATTATCTGTGCCATGATTCGTGAGATGGGTGCTCGCAAAGATTCTTTCTGAGCAATAGTGAAATCATGTTGTGTTGCAGCAGGCACTCACGTGTCAAACATCTACATAACATTCTAAGTTTTATTCCTCTCATATTGTTTAACATTAACCGCCTGGTATCTATCCTTTACCCTATTCGTGCTCTCCACAATATATTCCGTGTTACCGTGTTGCAATATTGTCTCTACAGCTATATCAAGGCTTTTGCTTAGTTGTAGAGCAATCACCAACATGTGGATTATGTTGTAGAAAGTGTGAGTATTGGGATATGCAGCTACGTTATCAAACATTGGGTAGCGAGTAGTTTGCAAAACGTTACATCCGCAAACAATCTGATTTTTTAATTACACCACGTAAACTTTTACAATCATTGTTGGGTTCAATCGCACTGCTTGTAAAGCCCAATGCCGGATAATTATTGGTTGATAACAGGCGATCTGTAGTACATCTGGTATGCCGTGGTGTCAACACTTATATTCACTGTTTCCGCGCTGATGGCGGTTGTGTTTGAGTTTGGCCTAATGATAGCCGGTATGTAATATCGGTGTTCGGTTTATACTGTACTTTTAAGCAACATTTGCGTTTCTTCCAACTCTGAAACAACGAAACAGCAGTATTGAAAAGAATCTTATGATCACCGATTTTGCATACCTTGACAACCGCCGCTTCCAAAAACCATCACGTTCAATGGATTAGATCGTTGACCACCCTGACGAAATCCCCACGAACACAAATGACGCAATAATTATCAGTTGAGTGTGCTCTCTGCTCCGTAAATAACGATAAATATAACATGATGTCCGAAACTTTAACCATTCATTATTTTGCAGACCTCCGCTTACACTCTGGTATGGACGCGACCTGACATGCGCCCGCTGCCAAACAACGCTCGCGATAACTACAATGGAAAACTTACCATCATTAACGTCGATGACAGCAATATGGGCGACTATGTGTTAGTTCACTTGGAATCAATCACTACAAAAACTGTTTGATGCTTTCAGACACGGTTAAAAAAACACCCAAGCCAAAATAACTTTCCTATTGCAGCTGTACCGCTAGCAACACCGACGGAGGCACATCTCAGGATACGGCTACTCTTGAACCCGAAGGTGTTTAACTTTCAAGCTTTGTAACAATTGATTTTTCAGGACAGCTTATGACTTATTGGCTGACCTGTGAAATTATCTTAGTAAATGCGGTTTGGTTTGTTATTCCTAAGTATATGGATGTATTAAATGACTTGAAATTAACTGTTTGCTTTGATCAATTGACTATTTACTTGTTATCCCTAGAATTTGATTGCAATGTAGATTTCCTTTTATACAGTGTGCAGTTTCTTACTCAATTATTTAACATCCTGACAGTTATAGAACCATTCGTGACACTAATGATGAAAAATATACTAATTTCAAAGCTCCATCTCTCAACTTTAAGAGCACAACCTGTTAAATTCATTTTCATTATACGGTACGTGCACGACGCGCTTGCCATGCATTTTATCTTAATAGTTCAATGTTCAGCCAACCTCACATGATTTTAGAAAAGTCTGAAGTCGGGTTTTAGATTTTCGATAATGCTGAATGATGAGGAATGGGCTGCTTTGGTCAATAGGAAGTTTGCTTTTTAATTCAGAGGATGCGCCGACTCGACCTGAAGTGTTTGTTGATCCTCCGTACCGAGCGGTACAAGAAGGTGAACCAGTACAGTACACTTGTAAGGGAACAGGTGTTCCAACACCGGATGTATCATGGAGTCGTGGAGATGGACGGCCACTTCCACCACACGTCCGAGACGAATACGGAGTGCTCACGATTCCTTCCTGCCGACAAGATGATGCCGGAGACTACATTTGCACCGCGTCGAATCCCATGGGAACTGACTCAAAACCCGTTCAGTTGCATGTTGACATCCCGGGTGAGTATTTTACATAATTGACCACGTTCTGTTCAGTTTTTTAACCTCGAATTCAGAGTGCGTTTAACCGACTAAAACCCTTTTTAATCAAAGATTTTAAAGTTCTACTGATCTGCAATTGCTTTTAGTTTTTTTGGCATTGTTATTTACAATATTAGATCCTTGTTAATATTACATAGAAAAGTTTTACTGTAGAAGTAAGCCTTATATTCGTTCCCAATTGTCACAAATGATCCATTTTGAACCTTCTTTACAAGTTATCATCTATCCAATAAACTATGTAGTTCGTCGGCCCAAAGTGGTTATTTACCCACCTGTGCAGAAGGTAATATTGGGTGACCAAGCACGTGTGGTCTGCGGCACCGAGGATCCATATGCCTCACTGTCTTGGTCGTTTGGCACAACACAAAATCACGATCTGCCGGATGGTGTCTACATTGAAGAACATCAACGCGAGTTAACCATTAATGCCACCACCTATGCACATAACATCAGTTATTTCTGTACTGCCGAGAACAAGGCCGGTCGATCGGTCGTGGCTGCGGAGATAATCGTACTCGATCCACGTATGTTAACAGACCCCAGTGACATCACATGTATTGTTTCCGAAAGCACACTTAACCCCCCCCGACTACAGAATGTCAGATTTCAAGCTTACATCTTGCCCTTGAATCAAAAACTTATGAACCTCAGAACCTAAGAACCCTGACACTAATTTAGCTTACCCGCCGCGTGCCACTGCCGAACCGCGTAATATCGACCAACTGGTGGGTGACCGATTCTATGTGACTTGCACAGCTGAAGGTCGACCGCCCCCAAGAATAACTTGGAGATACGACGGTCCGGAACAACCGATGCCGTATGATGCTGTTGTCATGCACGAGGGACAGACTCTGCTTGTTGACGAAAGTAGGGTGGAACATAGTGGTCGATGGATCTGTATTGCGCAGAATCCTTATGGTGAAGATCAACAACACGTCGACGTGCATATCAGACCCAGGGGTACGTCACAAAACACCGCTTTCCCAACCTCTATATGTGAGCCGTTCTATCAGTTCCACTTGCACCATCAGCTTGCGTTCGTCATGTCACTATTGATGCGTTATTTCATTCTTTTGAATGTTTACATATTATGTGATTCATCTTTTCAGTGAATATCACGGTGTGAAAATTTACGTTTGACATGTTGTCACTGCCGCTGTGCACTTCATCATTGATGTCTATTTACTATGACTTCAACAACAAGTCCTTTAATTTGTTGCTCTGTCAAGAATTCTGATCCGGAAGTTGAGTCGTATTGTTTTAATCTTGAAAAACGTTTCGTTATTTTCTAGCAAAACTAGTAATGCTTTGTTAGTTTCATGCTTGGTAAACCTTCTTTTAATCTTTATCTGTTTTTTTAAAGCCTCATGAAAACAAGTCCACTTTTGCCTATCTCAATGCACATTTACTTCATGTCATTCAGTGTCAGATTAACTATATTATAATGTATATCATTATTCAGATGAGGGTCCCGTGGTCATGATTGACCCGCAGAATCTGGAAGTCGACGAAGGATCTCCGGCCGACATCCACTGTACCAGCGATAGTCAGCCGGAACCCGTATTCTCCTGGGGTTACGGAACACCTGACGGTCGTTTGCCTGACGGTGTTGAAGTATCAGAAGATGGTCAGACCGTACACATTCCTCAATGCCACCAAGACCACCAAGGTACCTGGTACTGCACCGGTGTTAACCAACTCGGTTCGGATACCAAACCGGCCCAGCTGACCGTCACTCCAAGTACGTCCGAATTTCACAAACTTTCTGTAGAATTGCAGCTTAGAAGATATGGTTAACAGGAAATCTATGCTTTGTCTTTGATTATCATACTCGATAAATAAACAATAATGAATTTAGAAGACGCACCCGTAGTCTACGTTGATCCCGAAAACCAAGACGCTGAAGAAGATGATCCCATCGAGATAAGATGTTCCAGTCCAAGTGACCCTGAACCTGAGCTCACCTGGGGCTTCGGATCACCTAACGGACCATTGCCTGAAGGCGCCGAGGTGTCACCAGATGGCAGTGTAGTTAAAATACCGAAATGCACCAGAGACCATTCGGGAAGATGGTTCTGCACGGCGAAAAATCCTCATGGCACCACATCAAAACCGGCCAACGTCAACATTCAACCGAAACGTAAGAAACTTCCATCACTGTGGATATGCCGTACCCATGTGCTTCTTCATTATAACGAGATAGATCTTAGGCTATTCTCAAGTGTGAGTCATAACACCTTAACAAACAACTAATCTTATGTTTTCATCGTTTCTTCTGTAGTTGTTAGTTCCTGTTAGTAACTTCTGTTTGTACTTTTATAAGCACCACTTGTACTTGTAATCCATGTACCTACATATCTTTTATCTAACAGTCTACGTACATACCTGTATGTATGTGCTTCCATAGGACAAGCTCTACATTTCTTACATGCTTCATTAAAGTAATCCTTTGTTTAAAAAAATCCGAACAACAAAAATTGTTTTCTCCGTAGTGGTCTAAAACAATTGGCTAATGCTTTACTTCAATGTCTGTCACATTTTCCCACCACTATCACTCTGTATAAAATATTTGAGTGTCAAGCATTTCAAATTCTCTGATTTCACGCTCTCAGATAAGCAATCTATGTCACGTGCACATGCTTTCAAAGAACTAATTATAAATAGCTTCTTTTTAAGCATCATTCATTCTTTTATTTAGCCGAGGGCCCGGTGGTGATGGTCGATCCTGAGTACGCTGATATCAACGAGGGCCAGCCGGCTCAAATCCACTGTTCCAGCTACAGTGACCCGTCACCCAATTTCTCTTGGGGATATGGATCTCCTGATGGCCAGTTGCCTGAAGGAGCTGAAGTTTCCCCCGATGGACGGACCGTGTACATCCGTGAATGTCGTCAAGATCATAATGGAGTCTGGTACTGCACTGGCAGAAACGAGCACGGATACGACACCAAACCCGCACAGCTCATCGTCCATGCGCCAAGTATGTCGTTGTGATAATGTTTCTTAGTTTCATGTATCAGACTTCAAACATAATTTCATATCGAGAATGCACTTGAGTACATAGTCTACATACAGTAGATGCTATTTTATTAAATACTATGTTTCTGTGCAGCTCTAAGCTTGAATGGTTGTGGTTAACGTATTCATCATCGCTTATCAGTGTTTCAGTAGTGTTGATATACGTGATTGACGTTTGTCCTAACTGATTCAGAGGAAGCACCACTTGTTCGCGTGGATCCCGATGACCAGGATGTAACTGAAGGTGAACCAATTGAGATCAGGTGTTCGAGTCCCAGCGATCCAGAACCTGAACTCACCTGGGGATTTGGTTCACCGGATGGACCTCTGCCTGAGGATGCGGAAGTGGCACCAGATGGTTCAAGTGTGAGGGTGCCCAAATGCCGCATGGACCACAGGGGCCAGTGGTTCTGTACGGCCACAAACCCACATGGATCGGACAGCAAACCAGCTTTCGTCAACGTCAATCCCGGATGTACGTTTGAATAGGTGCTATGCACACCACCTCTGTGCTATCTACCATTTCGCTTGCAGTAGTTACGTGGTCGACTTACTCTACTGCCTCTACTTCATCTTTATCATTTTCAAGCCTAACATTGCAGCATACCATTTATTATTGTACTAGTTCTGTCGTTTTCGCAGCCACAACGCATATCTAATGACGTCGAACTACAACCTTTATGTTTATTTATCTAATGTATTTTTCATGTTTACATAACTCCTCAATCATTTACATTCAATTACCTGAAAATTAGATAATTACGTTTTAGTAGTCAACCTCATATGTTCTCCTTATTTGACGTTGAATTACATCAATTATGTTTACAGCTTTACTCATTTTTACCTCGGGAGACCATTTGTGATATCAATTTATGTTACACATACTATTTAATAGGTTTTATCCCCTTTTTGTTATGATTCTCAAAACTTCACTTGCTGTCATTTTAAGTTACCCTGCATAGTAAATCAATAGACAGCCTCAGCGAAATACATAGTTACTCGTTTGAACAGCCTTGTTTACCCCTTGTGTGATGTGTTTTTTTACTTTGTTTCTATTTACACGCATGAATACATAGTCGGGTGGTACACAATTCCGAATGCATTGGTGCCCCCGTTTATACTTTTATGTCACTTGGGTATTTTACGTGTATGAAAGCCCATCAAACATGGATTTACCACTCCAAGAAACTGCAGGTTGATGCGAATGTCTAAAATTGAAGGCCAATGTATTTACAGCTCAAAGTGCGTCATTATGTTGTCTCTATACTGGTATATCTGTTGTTTGCTGGCGCCCATGTAGTGTACTAGTTGTTTATGCTACCCAATGCTTCAGTGGATGCACCGACCGCCCAAGTCAATGCGCCGTCTGCAGCCACCAAGGAGGGTCAACCGATCGAGCTCGAATGTGTGGTCACCGGAGATGAACCCATCTCAGTCACCTGGGGTTACGACGACCAGCAGGGGCTACTGCCGGCTGAGGCTCAAGTCGATGGCCGCTTCCTGACGATACCGTCCACGGAACTGCGTCACGCTGGCCGCTACTACTGTACGGCCATGAACCCTGCTGGCGAGGACAGCTCGGCCGCTCAACTCGATGTGTCACCCGGTAGTTATTACTCTTTGGTTTCACTTTGATGTTGTGCCTGTGTTGTATTGTTTGCACATGTCGTTCCAATGTTTTTCTTTGGAAATTTAGCAGAACTGTTTCAAAATGTATAGTGTTTGCCGGAGTTTTGATTGTTCAAGAGCAAAAAAATTTTCCATCGAATTATAACTAAAGTTCGAGTATTTTGCGCAAAATTTCAGTTTGTCTGATATCTGTAAAACCTTTATTCAATGATTATTTTTTAACAGCTGATGGACCCGAAGTTGAAGTTGAGCCTGAAGTAGCCAATGTGGATGAAGGCGAACCTGTGACGATCAGGTGCTCGAGCTACAGCGATCCCGAACCCGAGTTCTCGTGGGGTTACGGTTCGCCCGATGGACCTCTTCCATACGATGCCGAAGTCTCCCCTGATGGTTCAACAGTGACCATTCCCAAGTGCCGTCAGGACCATACCGGTCAATGGTTCTGTACCGGTACAAACAAGTACGGCAAGGACACGAAGCCAGCCATGTTAACCGTTGACCGACCAAGTACGTTACCCTGTTATTGCATCCCATAAGATAACGCTGATACTGACATCTGGTGCTGTGCCAGTGCATGTCTTTAACATAAATATACTACTTAGATTATGTTCTGCTTGCCATTGGCATTACTACTAATCATTCGTCCTCTAAGCCTCACTCACTAACACCTCATGTTATTTGACACACTTAGTTTTTCATTATCGACTACATTCATTAACGTTGATGCAGCTGAGTTACTTCATCAACATCCATTGCATTTCGCAGACCAGCTGTTACTGGTTCACACTGTTTATATCATGTGTATGCTCAAAATTCATTTAAATGTTTATAACATTGCTTGTCGTTCAATTCTTGTTTTTACGTTCGCAATAATAATCGACGCTTACTACATACATATACTGACCGATATTGAAGACTAACAACTCATGATCAAACAAAAATAGGCACTGAAGCTATCATGTCGACCCTTATTGATTTGTATCAGTTGCTTCATTATGACACCTGAGCCCCATAAACCTAGCTGGCTTAACATCAATCCTCGACATCCTCTCAACACCGTTCGTCGTCCAATCCTGTTAACCCTCTTACACTGTGTGCGTTTTAGCACATGTTTTGTTTGCGTGATTTGCGTTACAACAAACAAAAGTGTATTTGACTGTGTATTTGCGCTGCTCCTACTAACAACTCTACAACTCTAGATGCCAAAATCGCAACGGAAATCAACGTTAACTTTCAGATATTCCACCGGTGGTGAAGGTCACCCCGAAGAAACAGAACGTGGAAATCGATGAGCCGTTCACGCTGCAATGCGAGGCGGCTGGTGAACCGAGTCCGCGCATCGAGTGGTTCCATGACGCCAGTGGACGCAACTGGGAGTCGAATGATGGCATACTCAGAATTGACGCTGCCACCGATGCTGATACGGGCGATTACAGGTTAGTTCATTGCATACAATAGAGCTAAAACAAGTACATCATTGAGTATACAACTGTCTTGGTTTAATGATTTGATGATTCAAACCATCTTCATTAGAGCAAAATTTGAAGCACGTTTTGTTTAATATTTGATCGATATTCAGGTGTGTCGCTACAAACATTGCTGGTACGGCTGAAGATACTGGAAACGTGGATGTTAAACGTTTGTTACCGACACTTCTTGTTACATTTGATTTTAATACGTTGAATCATTCATAATAGACAACTAACCAGTCCAATATAAGCACTATGACAGTAAATCAATTTCAGCGTCTTTGTGGGTGCAAATTCTGCCGGACCAGGAAGTATTCCAAGTCAGCGAAGGGACAGCCAACTTTGTGCTCAGGTGTAAGGGGTACGGCAAACCAGATCCACCCATTGTCGAATGGCAGCAGTAAGTCACTCACTCACTCACTCACTCACTCACTCACTCACTCACTCACTCACTCACTCACTCACTCACTCACTCACTCACTCACTCACTCACTCACTCACTCACTCACTCACTCACTCACTCACTCACTCACTCACTCACTCACTCACTCACTCACTCACTCACTCACTCACTCACTCACTCACTGATTCACTCACTCACTCACTCACTCACTCACTCACTCACTCACTCACTCACTCACTCACTCACTCACTCACTCACTCACTCACTCACTCACTCCCTCACTCACTCACTCACTCACTCACTCACTCACTCACTCACTCACTCACTCACTCACTCACTCACTCACTCACTCACTCACTCACTCACTCACTCACTCACTCACTCACTCACTCACTCACTCACTCACTCACTCACTCACTCACTCACTCACTCACTCACTCAATCACTCACTCACTCACTCACTCACTCACTCACTCACTCACTCACTCACTCACTCACTCACTCACTCACTCACTCACTCACTCACTCACTCACTCACTCACTCACTCACTCACTCACTCACTCACTCACTCACTCACTCACTCACTCACTCACTCACTCACTCACTCACTCACTCACTCACTCACTCACTCACTCACTCACTCACTCACTCACTCACTCACTCACTCACTCACTCACTCACTCACTCACTCACTCACTCACTCACTCACTCACTCACTCACTCACTCACTCACTCACTCACTCACTCACTCACTGACTCACTCACTCACTCACTCACTCACTCACTCACTCACTCACTCACTCACTCACTCACTCACTCACTCACTCACTCACTCACTCACTACTTCACTCGCGACTCGCTTACTCACTCACTCACTCACTCACTCACTCACTCACTCACTCACTCACTCACTCACTCTCTCAATCACTCACTCACTACTTCACTCGCGACTCGCTTACTCACTAACTCACTCACTCACTCACTCACTCACTCACTCTCTCAATCACTCACTCACTCACTCACTCACTCACTCACTCACTCACTCACTCATTCACTCACTAACTCACTCACTCACTCACTCACTCACTTTTAGTGATCACGGACCTGAACGTGGTGATGTGCCGGATGGATATAAAGCGCCTCACATCGAAGACGAAAAGATCGTGTTTGACAGCGTCAACCAGCGTGATGCCGGAGAGTACGTGTGCAAAGGCACCAACGCGGCAGGCAGTGCAACTGATAAGATCGTCCTCAAAGGTATAATTATTCGGACGCATTCTCAAGTAAAATGAACCTGTTCATTCGTTTCAATATATGCACTCTAATTTTTACCATGACCGTTAGTTAATAGTCTACGGGCCACTTCCTGATACCATTTCTTAAATTTCAGTTGTATCTCGCGAATCGCAACAGGTCAACGTGTTAGGCGGTTCGGCGCAGGTGCACTCGGTCGGTTCGAGTGTGAAACTGATTTGCCAGAACTCCGGTCCATTGGATAATGAACTCGAGTGGATTCGAGTGGACAAAGCCCTGCCGACACGTGCCGTCGTCAACGGCGGTACACTGATCATTGACAACTTCAGGGCATCCGATGGTGGTGCCTACGAGTGCCGTGCTCTGGCCAAGGAATCACGTCAGGTTTATATACCAAACTCTTGTTACGGTTTCTTGTTACTCCCCTTTCGGCGCGCAGTTGAAATTCAAATCTGCTTCGGCGCGGACCCAAAGTTTAAAAAAAATTTACATGACTTTCGGGCAACATGTGAGTTGTAACGGATTCATAAATAATTTTGATAACAAGAAACCCAAACTAAACTTTATTTCGTTAAACACCTGTTTTTATTTAAAAAAGAAGAATTTTTTTTGTCTATGCATTGTTTCTGATTCAAGGTCGAACAGCATTCTGCAAATTGGAAGTACCTTTTCTTGATTTAATTTTTATTTGCTTTTAAGATGGTATATACAGGGGTAAGTGGCGCCGACGCGGTATCGACGATTTTGGGAAAACTTATATAATTTTATCATACGTACTGTAGTTTGTTGTTGTTTCATTTCAACATGTACTGTATATGTGTATGTACATACATACGTCGAAATAAGCACCCATAGAAATCCGCCTCATTTAGCGAGCAGACTGCACATTTTGCTTATGATTTATTTGTTTCAACGAGTCACCAGTAAAAATAATTACCAGTAAAAATAATTTCCGATTACACGTAATACCATTGTATCGTTTCACTATTATACAGGTGCAAATCATCACTATTACCGTAGATATGTACAGGGTGTCCCAGCGAGGGGTTCACGATTTGTTTTTTGAATAACTTTAGTATGCGTTAAGCAATAATCTTAAAACTTGATATTATAAATACCAATACCTTAAGAATTTTTTGCGTTTTTGAAATTTTAAAATTCGTTGATTACAGCTCGAATTATAGTCGAGTGAAAAAAACATCAGTTTTTTACGAATTTTCAGAAGAATTTTTATTTTGAAACATATTCAAAACTAATTCAATTGTGTTATACTACAAATATAATCACAGATTATGCTATAAACGATGCAAAAGAAATGTCTTATTCAATATTTGCACCATATCCTGAAATCACTCAACCCAGGCACGCCCCCAAATCAACGATTGGTGTGCCAATTTGACGGCGGTTTGATCGGACCGTTTTTCTTTGAAGTTTGATGGAGTTGTAGCTTGTGACAAGTACCTGAACAATAATCTAACTGATAATTCTGATAATCAAGTAACCTGATAATTTTTTACTGCAGTATCTCGCAACGATTAGAAAATTCGTTCACGGACCGATGATCATGCAAGCTGACGGTGCCCCACCACAAAGGAGGGCACGCGGTTCCTGCGTGCACGATCACTTCACTGAATGGGTCGAACGTGGAGGAACTCCCGATTAAACAGCTACTAATTACTGGTTTTGAAGACATTTCAAGGAACTAGTGTACTCCCACAAAATGATTACAGTGGAATAACTCACAGAAATGATCTTATTGAAAATGGCAAACATCACTGCAGAATCGCGACCAAACGCATTACTCGATCTCAAAACTCGGAAAGATAGTTGTATCGATAAAATCCGGTGGTCATATTAAATGAAGCTTTTCTTTTCTATTGTTTCCCGCATAATTAGCTAATAAATATGTCATATAATCACCATTGAATTAGTTTTGAATATGTTTCAAAATGAAATTCTTCTAAAAATTCGTCAAAAAATTCGGTTTTTTTCACTCGACTATAATTCGAGCTGTAATCAGCGAATTTTGAAATTTCAAAAACGCAAAAAATTCTTAAGGTATTGGTATTTATGATATTAATTTTTAAGATTATTGCTTAACGCATACTAAAGTTATTCAAAAAACAAATCGTGAACCCCTCGCTGGGACACCCTGTATATATTACCACCGATCATGTAAGTATCCTTGTTTTCACAAGTTATAGCACGAATCACAAAGCGTCAATCCGATGTACCACTCTAGTTTAGCAATGAATGGTATTAATGGCAATGAATCTCAAAAGAATCACAATCTTTTTTCAGCCGATAACGACGACAAGCGTAGTACTGTACTCGCAGACACCCAACAAACCGATCGTTTCGATCGATCGCGATGTCATGGCTGCCGGTGTTGGCACGAGTCGAATCATCGAGTGCAAAGTCAAAAGTTGGTAATGCACTTTCGTTCAAGTATGAGAAAAATATGAAATTTTCTCATTTTCATGACTGCTGAATCACTCAACTGATTTAGCAAGTTTATTTCTTGATATGATTAAAATCATTTTTCCACCGACATATGGCTCCCTGAATCTGATGCAGTGCAGTGATCCATAAATACACCTAAATAAAAAAGTTCCCCTTTTCATAGAACGGTAGCGTTGCTGAGTATCAGTGACAAAAACACTAATATTCCTTTGCTCCTAATTGGTTTTGGGTTTGCGGTGCAGTTTTTTTGCAAGCTGATGAATAATAAGACGGTTGCTTGGATGGTACAGAGCTGCAAGCACACAACCACAGCGAAGACAGTGGGGACGTGGATAACAAGATCTGGCCGTGGTATATCATGTCCGGTGAGGTGCTATGTGTTCACCTATTTATATATGTGATCCATTCTGGCACAACTTTTATCACCATTCCTTCTAGAAACGGTTTCGACAATATGGTGAAGAAAACTATCAGGAACTATAGGAACTGTTGTGAAAAGGTTGTCCAGAATGAACCACACAATTTCAGATGTTGTGCTTCCCATCACCACATTTTGACATGACCACCACCGCTTTTTTTAGAAACTCTAGATTCTCTTTAAAATTATAGAAATCAGAACTAAGACGCAAAAATTTTGAAGAAATGTATGTCAAATAAACCGATATGATTTTCAAAATACAATTAGGTTCTCATCTTATTCCGCCTTTCGCCCACGCTTATATCACTTCGTTTCGTTAGTATTTATATCGTCATACATTTGCAGTGACTCGCAACACCGATCACTGTGTCGCACCCTTCCATTGTTATGTGCAGTTATTCGCACTTTTACATTCTATGAATACATACAGTACAGTATGTACATAGAAGTTGTAGAGCATCTGTATGCTCTAATTGCTGTGACAATGCATCCCGTTTGTACTTAAATTATCTGGTTGCACTTTAACACCGTGGTTTTTGATTCGTATTGCTTGTTATGATTTTTTTATCAAACACCACAATGCACTTATGTGATGGTTGGATTGATGGTAATGGACTTGTACTAGATCGGACCGAATCCGACCCGCCAACACAACTGCTGTGGTATCGTTATGACGAGTTGCAACAACTGCCGGCAGACTCGTACCGAATCGGCAATGACTTTGCTCACCTCAGCCACATCACAACTGAGTCGTCCGGCATTTACGTCTGCTACAATACGGAGAACGGAGAAGCCATAACTGAGACAACGCTGGTTGTGTATCGGAAAGAGTACGAGGAACATCAGGCTATGCAGGGTACGGCATCATATTGGATTTATGGCACCGTGTTTTCATAATCACTGTTTAGGTGCTCGAGTTCTCGGTGATCATGATTCATAGAGTATATAAGAGCTGAATAGAGATTGGCTGTGGTATGAAAACATGGCGCTTGTGGCTGTTTGTATCGACGGTCTGCGATGCTTGCACCGGATTTACCTGAATTTCGCACACTTCTTCAACTTGCCGACTTCACTTCAAAAACGCTACCAGATTTGATTTCATGCTTGCATTTATTTTTATATCTCAAAGTTTATGTTCATCGCGTATGCACGTTCACCTTATCAAGCACGTAAGCTCCTCCCACTAACCACAGTTCAGTGAGCTCATTCCACTGAGTTCAAAGTTAGTATCTACATATCCTACTTTGTTTGTCCACCGATATTAAGTATTGTACATATACAATCTGTGTATCGTCAGATGTTTGTATTCTACCATTAATGTATTTCATTGATGTCAAGTCTCTGCTAAACTTTTGGATCTTCCGTATAAAATTTGCACAGTTCGTTGTGCAAAAGAGATTTTCAAGCCTGAATACGTGGTCACATGGTTGCTTTGGTGCATTACAAGTTCACATAAACATATGCTAAACAATGTTTGTTACCCACTCTACACAATTTGACGAAGCAGCCATGTGTCTGAATGTTTGCCATCCTTCATCTAACCATGTCTCTCTTTCTCTACCAGACCTCAAGGGTGTGGCCCACTACGAATGGACGCACTTCAACGACGATGGTCTGATCGGATCACCCGTCTTTGCCGACGTCGGCGAGCCAACGATCGAGTTCAAGAACATCGAGCCCAAGGACGCGGGTGTCTACAGATGTGTGGCCAAAGACGAAAGCTTTGCCACCCTGGGCAGTGCCTCCGTTGCCCTCGTGGTCGTCGGTGCCGGCGATCCAGCTGGTAAGTTGTGCCATCTGGCTCAATCGTGTGACTCAACCAGTGAATATTTTTTGGTTACGCAAGGATTCCGTTCTTAGGTCTTGTTTCCGATGTCTTTTCCTATTAACTTTACAATTATTTTCTTTTCGTCAATCATTTTCAGAAACTTATCATTAACACCGAGCTAATTCACTTTCTGTTGCTTCATAATCATCGTATCAGATAAACTATTATGCTTTACGTCTACTTCTAAAGTCTGTTTACAATTTGAGCTCGATTCTTCCTGGGCCACGGCCTGTACTACGGTATGATGGATGTCTCGGACGACGCAAACCTGTCTTGAGTGAACCGAAGCACCTATAAAATTTGTACCTGACTACCTTTCGTGCTCTGTCTAACAGTTTCATGCGCATTAACTAAATGTTTTAATGGATAAGCAATAAATATTTCAAATTGCTGTATACTTACAGAAGCCAAATCGGCAACGTATGCTAAGGACACGACGGCCATACTCAAATGCCCGATCTACTATGTGAGTGGAGTGAATGTTGAGTGGTCCAGGGAGGGAGGAGTACCATCAAAGGCATACAACGAAACCAACGTCATCACGTTCGTTCCTTTCATTGCTCTCCAACTTTTCTACTCTACTTGTTTTACGTCCAACTTGATAAACTAGATACTTGCAGCATCCCAGACCTGGCCACATCCGACTCTGGTCTTTACAAATGCACGGCTCGTATGGGCAATGACATCGCTGTCGGCTATGTAAAACTGGTCGTGTCAACAGGTTGGATAAACTTATTATATCACCTAATTTTATGATGAAATAGTTTCAAAAAATAAAAAAAGCTTTTCAAAACCATGCGAAATCATCAACTATGTAATCATATCACATATTTTCGGGCGTCGACTGCTCAATGCAACTCTATTCAGAGCGAACTGGAGTTGCTTGGTGGAAAAACGTTCCAACAGTTCATTTGAATGACTTTCGCACCTTTCAACCCTATGAACAAACCAAGCAAATTAAAACAAAAAATTTCGAACTTTCGGTGGTTTTCTGAGCTGTCTGCACTCTCTGCATTATAGCACCTAATTCGAATTGTTGTCTGCTCGAGTAAACGACCATAATCGCACTATTTCAATAGCACACTCAAATATTTATTTATCATCACGTCCGTGTAAATTTCAGTTGTGTTTCCACGAAACATTTTTTTCTTTTTGGATACCATCCTTTCACGGTTTTCATAAAATGGTTGAACTAAAACAGATATATTTATCTACTTCTCGTGGTGGTATTGCACTGACATATTAGTTAAGTGCACTAAGTATGTAACGGTTGATTGCATATCAGATATTGAGTATGTGGACTGTGGGGTCGATGCCTACAATACTTTGTGCCAAGACGAGAGTGAGTTTCCTGTCCCATCAAATCGTCACAAATTATCATTTCGCCAAGCCCCTCGTCCGAAACTTTGCACACGAAATCACGCGATACTTTTCGTTTAAATAGTTTACCATTGTAAGGGCAACTCATTAGCTTGCTACTTTTATTTTACAATATTATACGGTTATCATAATGGTGTATGGTAAATATCATTCTTGTGTCAGCTTTGGACCAAACTGAAGATGAAGGTGAGTACTGGAATGACAACTTAGAAACTGGCTAAACAATTTGTGGGGTATAAACTCTATCGATCTATCATTGACCAAGTAACAATGCCTCACAAATTGTTGTCGAAGCTATGTAAATAACCAATTACTTACATAGCATAATACTATTTACTACTTTTTCAGCACTAACCAAATTACTTAGCTTCTACTCGATCATGATTCATGATCTTTGCCTTTTCTTTCGCTTAATTAACATTGAGCATTTACAACTAAACATTGAATATGTTTACTTATGCATAATACAGAATAAATTAATAAGTTTTATTAACTCACTTAACGACAGCTTCAGCTCATTTCATGTTTACTTTGTCAGAAAGGCTTTTCAGAGTTTTCCAGTATCGAAACATTTTAAGCGGGAATTTTTTATATTCCATGATTATCAGATATTCGAACCCAACCAGAATGAATACATTTCAGTTGCTGTTAACTTGAACGTGAATGCCACGATTACGCAACTCACCCGACCTATCCGAGGTCAAAGCTAATCAAAGCCACAAGTCCCATCAAATCCAGCTTTACCCATCATGTTTTCGATCAAACAAAAACTTCCCTGCTTCAAAAAGTCCGACATTTCGTATACATTTTTACTAACACCCGCCATCTGCTCGAGTATTCTACTGTTGCCGAATGAAATGGTTGCACTCAAAATACTACAGATTTTCATACGGAACCATACCGTAACCATGCTGACGTCATCTAACCTCTTCTAACGGTAACAGTACCAGCGGCCAATACATCGGACCAATACCACCGTAAACCCCGGGAGTCCGATTGCGTACAGTTTATTCCTCAGCGATTGAAAATCACCACCTACTACTGCATTTCGTTCCCATATACTTACGAATAAACTCTAATCGGATGGATAAGCTGTACTGCAACCGCCAAGTTAAGTTCATTAGGTTATTCACTCGATGCCAACCATCAAATTGCAGATACATCGGGAACGGCGATCCGGGTGACGATCAAGATCGAGCCCCAATCGGTGGGCATCGGCGATAAGCTGCAGCTCAAGTGCGAGTACGATGGACTCGACGAATCGCAGGTCAAGGTCACTTGGATCAAGGGCAACAACCAGGATGATATACCGCCCAAAGTATCGGTGAGTACCACTTGTTAAGTACCGAACAAGAGATTCCACGTAAAAACACGTGAGTATTAGCGAATTATTAGCGAAAAGTAAACATTAATATAAGACACATATATTTATTGTGGGTCTATTTACATAAAGGATATGTAGTATGAACATAGTTTAGATTTATTATGATGAGACAATACAATGAATCTTTTATGTATCCATCATCGTCTTTACAATCAATGGGTCATTAACTGGCAATCACTATTATACACAAAGCAGAGATATAATTATGTAGATAATCATCGATTAAAAACTGAAATCAAAAACAATAATAAATGATTGATTGTGATTGTAGTACCAATCGGAGCCGGGCGCATCATGGCTGACGATCCCTGACATCCAACTGGAGGATGCCGGCACCTATCAATGTCTGGTTCACACCGGACTGGACGAGCCGGACACCCTGTATGCCGAGGTGGCCATCCCGCAGCCGCAGACCACTAGTTTGAAATTTATGAACATTTTGAATCGTAGACAGCGCCATCGGCCCCAGATGGCTGTACCGATGGTGCTGCCTACAAGTACCACTACCACAAAGCCCATTACCACTACGATCACTATGGCCCTAGAGGACTTGTTCAAGAAGCATCTCGGCCACCAGCGCACCCTCACCAAACAGCACAGAATGCTGGCCGATCAACCCAGCGATCTGCGCGCCTATAACCGACGCTCGGGCGCCTTCGGAAAGTCGTTTGACACGCGCCCGCTCAACGGATACTAACTAATCTGATTATAAGTCATTCATAGTCTGATCGTACTATCATCTAGTTGAACCTTTGGCTAACATGCTTACGATCGGTCTATCAATGAAATGGTGGATGAAAAATTTTATTATGACGTTCATAAAACGACGGGTGGAGGATTTATGTGCATTTGTTGGAAACGACTGCTGAATCGGAGTTATCAATGACCGTTAACCAGTCGTTCCCTGAACAACGGCACACAAACAATACTATACTTTGTACTAACTGCTTGCTTTGTCGATGTCTATGCTGTAAACTCAAAAGTGACGGTACATAGATTTCGTAGTTATGCACTTTCAGGTTTTTCATGACACTTTTAAAGTAAAACGTTGACTTGAAAACCTACAGTAAATATCCATGTTTATTGGGCAATGAATGGAAACGCTGATCAGCACAACTACGGAGTCTGCTACTAATTGGTGAAGGTTCAATATGGCGTATGTCCTTCCAGCTTATATATAGTTCTACAATGCTGCTCATATAATCGGTGATTCTGTATCCTAATGTCCACCAATGTTCTTGTTTGCTTCAGTATTATACTTGAATAGGTATACATGGCGTAATGCTAATGTTTGCAACAGTCATACAAACCTGTTGTTCCATCTTGCCTTTACAACACCAGAAACACGACGACAAACTCCCAATGGAGCAAATTACTAGCGTTCAAAATTAATTTTGTTATATCACTTTATTGTTAAGTGAAATGCTTTCCGCTGTTAAGTACTATCCTTGGTTTACAATAGTCTAGTCCAGCGTAGTCACATCAAAGTTTCTGAATATGTAGTTAGTTACCTTCCAATCATATTTACAGCCGCTTTTTATCCAGCTCTGCCAAAGCTACTCATCTGATTGGCCCTTATAACTTATGTACCCCATAAACTGCCGTCACAACTGTCCGAGTGATTCTTCAGTTTTCAAAGATAAATATTTTTGCATAAGACAGTGTCCATGTCCAAATAAATCATTTTGTTACGTAATTTTTTTTGTCTGAAGTCCGAAGTCAATAACTGCCTGCAAATCCAATGATTATTTACCATTTATTTACTTTTCTAATTGCATCATTTCACATAAATTCAGCTGACTATGTTTTGTGCGTATATATATATTTAACGTGTTTTTATTCAATATTGTTGGTAATGACGGACTGGCTGTCTTCAAGAGTGTGCAGATGGGCGCAAGTTTGCTACATGTAAGTGTTCGATTCAACGGTGCTCTACACATCGAATTTTGATTCATCCCTGATTATATTCATGTATTGGCTTACGTTTTTTGTTGTCAAACCATGCCTTCAAGAGACGTTTTCTTCAAATTATATTAAAGTACATGAGACTTGGCTATTTATATGCAGTTTGACAACAAATAAAACATAAACCCACATATGTATGGGAGTATGTATGTCCTATTGTCTTTTGATATCCAAAAATCCTAATTTTAAATTATAGACAAAAATACATTTTATATAGGTAATGGTTAAGTAAAACAAACTTATTTAATAGGATTGAGTCTACTTGTCGCATAACAGAACAAATACCATCATAATGTCTAATTTGAGAAGAGATTATTCTGAAAAAAACATCATTTCAAACTGAGAACTTACATTGATTTTAAACTGGAGTAAACAAAGTTTTATTGTATCAGTTCTCAGTTAAATAGTTTTATGTCCTTCATTGATCGGTTTTTACTTATTCATTATGTTTTCATTTTGTCGTTGTCACACACAAAACTTACGATTATGATTATTGTTTGTTTTTATTCTATTTTCAATAACATATACGATATATAATATGTGATTGGCACACCACCGGATATGTCTACTGAATGAACGTTATACACACTATTTGTCGACGTCCAACATTTGTTGATGCATGTTATCGACTTACATACATACCGTAACTGCTGAACGATCCACTTACTCAATCCTAAGCTCAGCCAGAACTTAAGCGTAGGCCATGTTTGATCGTTCAACGTTAATGCGTCATTGCTGTACTTAATGGGATGCTTGGTGTAGATTACTAGAGCGTGCATGTTTTATGTCCTGTTTAGGTGCATGACTAGATCTGTAGATTTATACGTACTCACCCACCTAACATCCCAGTAAGCACGATCGAAACAAGCGCATGTCAAATTTAATTAACACAGCATGACGTCAAAAAATTTAATAAAAAAAGTTTGATTTATTGGTGCAAATTACATGCGACAGGCTTGCGCGGCAATAAAATTAAATCGTAAAGATCAGTGCTTTTTCAATGGCAGCAACTAATTCCAACATTGGATAGCAGAAACTAGCATGTCGCAAACTATCCACAAAAAATGGTTTCCCCTGAACTGAACCGAATTTCATTGTGAGAATCATCGGTCATTTTCAAACAAAACATGAGAATCCAGGAGAAGATTGAATACTGCGAGCGCGTGCAAAACCGAGCTATTTTAGTTCAAAACCAAACTAATTTAGGTCAAAAACAAGCTACAATAGATTTGTTCATCGGGTGTGCAGTGTTGTGGTGTGACTTTCTTTAGTAGCCTTCTCATTAGTTACGAGTCTCAACATGTACAACTATTTCCGAGGCGCGTACTTTTACGAATTTTAGCCATCGAACGAATTTCCTGAAGGTGATTCTACTATCTGAATGGCAAGTTTTTGCTGATTCATCGATTTTGATTTCATCTAAAGAAGTAGACTTCCTATGAAACGTTTATGAAAAATGCGTCAAATATTTAGTTATACTGATGTAGTAGACTTGTAACTAAATGAAATACTACCTATGTATATTCAATACATATGTACGTAATGCCGGTAGTTAGACCTATGGTTTACTTGAACAAATTTCAATGAATTCTTTGATGCATCCTGGGTTTTTATTATATAATTCCTTAGAATAGACGAGTTATTTTATCCCTTTGTTACATGCTAATAGTAAACATGGCCAATTGATAAATTGCTTTTTTCATTGTGAAATTAACGATTCAAGGAAACTGAAAGTTTCCATGCCATTATACTCACAATCTGTTCGGATGAAAATAACTGAAGATTGATCAACTTATTGATTTGCGTTTACTATTAGACGTTGTACAATAAAGTGTGTTTGATTGTACTCCAATAAAGCCAACGTGATTTGCAGGAGGTGTTCCATTGCCTGTCGTCGGCGAACGGGTTGGTTCATTTAGTCGATTCATTATTGTATATACAGGGTTTCTCGTTACTCCGAAAGTTTTCCGGTAATTCTTTTGGCGCGCATTCAAATTCAAACATGCCCAGTTCACTGATAGTATAGTAGAAATATAAGTGTCCGGATATGCTGGATATTTCTTTTACTCTCAGCTTTTGTTAACTCTTCATTATGATAGTTTAGATTGATGTAACTGTTGAAATCCTGGCAAAATGAAAATTCTGTCAAAAAATCCTGTTAATCAAGTCAAAATCAACGTTGACAAAGGGATTTAATAAACACGTGTTAATCAGGCGGTTCTGCGATGTCAAATAGACGTTGGTGCCAGTCAGCTGCAGTGGAGTCGGGTCGACGGGGGTCCCTTGCCCGAATCGGCTGCTCAGGACAGGGAATCCGGTACGTACTGTATACTCCGTTTATTCGATAAGAACTCATGTTCTGGAGTTTTTTTTTCTTTGTAAAACCATTTCCTCGCTCCCAAATATGCCATTTGAGAGCCTGTTTAAATGAAAAAATGACCTTCATCGACATTCAAGTTTTTTTATAAGTGAATTATTTGACCCCAGCGAACTTACAGAAGTGCACAATATTTGGGCTTGAGCAATTTGAGGATTTTGAAACAGTCGTAATCCGTAAAACGCACTGTACGAGTAAATAAGCATTAATTAATAGACATCTTTTAAAGAGGAACGTTAGTGATAAATTGTATGGTACACACGAAAAAACAGTGTGATTTATTTTTTTCCTCAATTTGTTAACACTTCAATTCTGAGAAACATAAACAATTTCGAATCAGACATATAATAGCAATCTTTCAACTAATGTCAGGCAATCTTGTGATCGAGAAACTGCAACGTCAAGATGCTGGCATATACCAGTGCACCGGTAGCAGTCGTGCCGGACAAGGTGCCATTGTCAACAGAACGCTCAATGTCGGAGGTTAGAACAACTTTTTAGATTTCACAACTTTTCTCTGCATTCACCAGAATTCATATTTCTTTTACACCCAGTCCCTCATTGAGTATCCTAATCATTAAAACAAAGATAATCTCCATTCACTTACTCAATCACTCACTTATTAACTCACTCACTGATTCTCACTTACTCACTCACTGACTCACTCACTGACTCACTGACTCACTCACTGACGCAATCGCTCACTCACTGGCTCATTCACTCACTTACTACCTCACTCACTAAATCACTCACTCACTACCTTATTCATTCATTCATTCAATCACTCACTCGCAAAAAACACATCACGAATTCATACATTTCAGACTACGTGGCTCACATGTTCGGCAACGGATACATCGAGATGCCCAAACTCGAGCGCAAGGCCACCAACAGATTCGAAATGGAATTTGTCATCAAACCCGAACATGATACGGGTATGTACATACTAAAAGAATATCTATAAATGACTGATTGACTAGAAATGATCCCCTCACTTACCCACTCACTCACTCTCTCACTCCAGGTTTGATCTATGCTAATCTCGCTGACCCTGATTACGTCTCTGTGGCTCTACAAGATGGCAGGGTAAAATTCAAGTTTGATCTCGGCTCTGGACCCATCGAGATGGTCAGTAAGACGCCGATACATATGAAGGAATGGAACACAATCAAGATAACCAGATTCGAAAACCAAGGTACATACATACATCACTCACTCACTCACTCACTCACTCACTCACTCACTCACTCACTCACTCACTCACTCACTCACTCACTAACTCACTCACTCACTCACTCACTCACTCACTCACTCACTCACTCACTCACTCACTCACTCACTCACTCACTCACTCACTCACTCACTCACTCACTCACTCACTCACTCACTCACTCACTCACTCACTCACTCACTCACTCACTCACTCACTCACTCACTCACTCACTCACTCACTCACTCACTCACTCACTCACTCACTCACTCACTCACTCACTCACTCACTCACTCACTCACTCACTCACTCACTCACTCACTCACTCACTCACTCACTCACTCACTCACTCACTCACTCACTCACTCACTCACTCACTCACTCACTCACTCACTCACTCACTCACTCACTCACTCACTCACTCACTCACTCACTCACTCACTCACTCACTCACTCACTCACTCACTCACTCACTCACTCACTCACTCACTCACTCACTCACTCACTCACTCACTCACTCACTCACTCACTCACTCACTCACTCACTCACTCACTCACTCACTCACTCACTCACTCACTCACTCACTCACCTACTAACTATAGGTGGAGTACCGGACCTACCACTACAAACAGCAGATCAACACAACACGAACTTTGCCGGCTGCATTGACAGACTGACTATTGACGGAGAAATTGTTGCCTGGAAGGAGTATTATGCAGGTGGACAGAACGTAGAGGACTGCCAGGATGCTGACAGGAAGCTCGTACTCAAAGAAAAGATCAAGTCATTTTTCTCGCAGTTGCTCATATAATTATCGTTTTGACTTAATGAAACTGCCTGTAAACATTTTTATTTTAAATGCTGATCTAAAAGTTATACATATCTATTCACATTGAATTCAAATAATTTGCTATATATGTAGCTTTTACATACATACATACATACATACATACATACATACATACATACATACATACATACATACATAGGTAAGGTCAAGTTATCTTGTTACCCAAACTAATTTCTCCAAACCCGCGAACTCGATGAATACAACGCTATGTTCATGTTCTTGTTTCATGTGTAGCAAAAACCTTTTTTGTGAAATCGTGAACGCACGCCAAGAAAGACGTTCAAACGTTAAAGTTCGGGTAACGAGAAATCCAAGAAAATTTGGCCACCACTGTGAAAAAAGCATACGGTGGACAAACGGTTGGGCCTGACTCCTAAATTAGCTGCAATGTATGTACGTCAGTCTCATCCAACCAGCCAACTCCAGTTTTGGCATTTCACTTGCCATTGTAAGTCATTGCCATTCTACTAATCCTTGGTTTTGCATCATTTTCTTTATTTCATTTGAATACTTGTGCAGCTGGCCTTCGTAATTAATATACAGTATTTTGTCAAACGTTATATGTCACAGATTCTTTCACTTTTCATTTATATACGACGATTCGTTAACCACATGATTGATTCGAACTTTCTTTTATATTGCTAGGTGCTATTTGTTTTGATATTTACTACACTTGCAGTATTCGATGTACGTTTAGTTGATATTTTTCATTGTTTATAATTTGGTTTGTAATTTTTCAAATCAATGTTTTCTTTATTCCCAATATTTCAACCCCGTTTTAAACGAATTTTCCTTGATCGGTTCTTCATCCCATAATGTGATCATTCGATTAAAATATTAATACTTGAGTGTGGGCGAGAAAAGCGTACTTTCAATTGGACTGTCATACTTGAAGCAGTGCCACCGGGTGACATCCACTTAGGGTCTATCAAAAATACTGAAACTATTGAATTCACATAATTCACGCGAAATATTTACAAATGTAGTAATACAGTACAAGAAAAGAGGTGAATATGTGCTACACCCACAATGTATTGTTCATTCTTTTCATGACTTCATAACCTACAATGGTTTGTTGCTTCATTCTCAAAGTTCACCGTAACCTTATATGGACTTGACATACGATCAAACGTGATGAGATGCAACTGACATTCTGTCGGTTTATTGCAGACCTTTACATATTCTACATAGGATACAATGAGGTGGGACAATATTCCGATCGATTTCGGACATCAGCTGTAACATCAGATTTACTTTCTGGTTCCGTCGTTAGAGAGCCCACGGCTCTGTACTATTAAGCTTGAAAATGCCTATTTGAATAAAGAGGCGGACAACCAAGAAGTAGTTTTCTCACAAAAACTTCGAAGTTTTCAATGTTCAGAAAAATGTTGCACTTTGGCAATGACTTTCTAATTTCGAAAGTACGGTATAAAAAATATGCTTTGTTGAACTCATTCTTAAGTGGGAAACTCTGCTTT
The DNA here is from genome assembly GCA_964036265.1 of Daptonema setosum. Taxonomy (NCBI): domain Eukaryota; kingdom Metazoa; phylum Nematoda; class Chromadorea; order Monhysterida; family Xyalidae; genus Daptonema; species Daptonema setosum. The sequence goes on from OZ038445.1 coordinate 13,118,053, forward strand.
GAATAAAGTTTTACGGTGACTGATAGCTTGAGTTCTTAACGGTCGAAATAGTTTTTTAGCCCACCCTGTATGTATTCATAAAGTACTGTAGCTGTTGGCCATATCACACAAAACTTATTAAATGTAGCAAAAAACGTGTATTCGTTCTCACTGGAACCGAACAGAACAGACGTTGATGTAGGCTTGTCAACGTTTACCATCATGTGGCACAACACGACAGCTCGCTAAATTCGCAATCACTTTGTCTGATTTGTTTGTCTAAAAACCAAACTGCTACAAAATAAAAATAGACATATTTCGAAATCGACAATCTAAAAAATCGACTGTCCGTCACTTTGATAAGTCATGTAACGACTATTTAAAGAATATTATGAGAAGTGTTGCTACTTCAAGCTCGAGAAACACCTTCTCCTGAACCTAGGTATTCTATATTGAACCATACATTTGATCCGGTGAGTTTAGTTTAGATGCGTGGCCATTTATCACCTTCTATTACTAAATGGTAATGTTTCAAGGTCTGGAAAAGCTGGAATGTCTGTTGTTTACAAAAATACCAAAATGGTCTTCAAACACGTTAAGCAACACGTACAGTATAGTATGTCTGTATGTATTGCTTCTCGTCTCACGGATAACTCAGAAATTAGCATTATACTAGCATACCCAGATTAAAACCCGCCCAAAATATCCAACGAAACCTTCAGGTGATATACTCATTAGATGGAACGTCGATCAATCAAAAATACTGTGTAGAAAGTTTGGAAATGGAGAATAGTATTTTCGACCGACCTTTACGCCAATAAGTGAAAACAAGAAACGTTTGAAGGCATATCACATTGCTGTTATGTATATACTGAGTGCAATTATAGTGTTTTTTATTTGCGCTTCATAATATGTAGCTTAGCGTGACGGTGTCGTTCCTGGCTTTTTGCATGTTTTGGTAATTGTTTCGGTTTCCCAATCCCTGTTGTATACCTTAAGCTATGTAATTTCTGAGTCCCGTAGGTATACCAAACACTAGGCAGTACCCCATAACTATTTTTACAGTCCTTCAGTCACTCGAAGCTCCTTATGAAAACTGTGAAAACGTGTCTTGTGCCTCATAATTGATAATGTATACAGTATATTCTTACAGAAACCACGATCTCGATGACGTAACTTTTTGTTTTACAATTAACTTACATAATGAAAATACACCAAGAAAAATTCAGTTGGTTTATGTTTGAATGTTTGTTGGTTATAGGTTTATGTTATTTTAACATTTGAAGGTCTTGCAACATGATAATAATGTACATGCGCTGCAGACCTTATGATGATACATACCAAGATCCAATACCCGAATCCTCAATAAGAAACTTTAAAATGTCAAGTACAAGCTATTCACGTATGTAGAATACATGTTTGTGAGTATGAAATGTAACATGCCTACAAGCATGCATGCAAACTACTGTATTTTACGTACTGTAAGTATTGCGTTGGAGTTTATCATTTAATGACTGTCCCAATAAATGTATGCCATTATGATTTTTTTCTATATCACTCATCGTACATAATATTCCGTTTCCAATGGACAGTAAAGCTGAGAATTGTAGGTTTGAAAACTATAACTGAGCGAAATAATTTGTATGTTCTGACCCTCACGTAGAATATATTGGCATATCGCGTGTTCAAGTCAAATCAGTGTTTTGCTTACGGTCACACAAAGCACATTCAAAGAACAGACTGGCGTAACTTGAAGCAGATTGACTCGTGGCAGAGGCAGTCTTGTAAAACCGAATGCCCCAGGCGCATACCTACGTATTCGACTATGTTGATTCTGTTTTTAACTGGACTCCATGCGCATACATACAGAACATAGAATATTGACCAAAGTGAAATATAAAGAAATTTGTTGCCGATACGTTTGACAGATTTATTTTTTCACTGACATAGCGTGAACATGGGCGTTGTGGCAAAAAAGTACATTTAGTCCGCGAACTTATTGCAGAACTCATGAAGAAAAAATTTCGCGCTGCTTTTTTTCGGTAACATGTTAAAAACTCTGTGCAGTACCGTACTCCGTCAACTACGTTCAAATTACATTTGCATAAAACATCAATTAAGTCGTTCGGGTTTAGTAGAATAAATGATACAAGGCTATCCGATTACGAGAAAAACCTTCTGTTTCAAGTACAGTAATTGCCTAAATACAGTGCTCGTTATTATGTTGTCCAACATCGGGTTCGTCTAGAGAAACAACAACGACAACAACTCATTAGTGACCAACTGAAGTCAATCATGCACATCTTGTTTCTGGAACTACTGTTGTATTGCATTCTGTTAATGTATGTATTTACTAACACTGCTATTGTCTGTGTTGTTTATGTTTTGAACCATTACCGCAGCTTACCAACTGCATTAATTATGCAGACCATTCGTAGTTTATACCTAAATCGAGCATGATGACGTGTGCCCGCCCCAAGATGCTGTTGGCTTCAACACTGGTCCTGTGTCTCATGCTGGTCATCCAAGTCGAGGCCCGTTCATTCCGACTGCTGTATGGCAGACCACTAAACGTCGTTAGTCAACTATATAATACCACAAACGATTCATTATTACGATACCGATACAATTTATTGGCGTATCAAGGTTACGAGGCTTTTAAGGACTGCGCAAATACAAAATTATTACGTCTAAGACTTTTCGAATCCAAATGTATTCACTACAAGTACCAAATATGAATGTCAAATAAAACTAATCATATAGTTCTGGTTCATTCATGGCAGTAAAGTTTAAGACCATTGCAGGATTTATCGTTGCTGGACAATAGTATTGAGCCGCAGAAGCGCAACGAAGACTCGGGTAGTCGATACAGGTAAGGATGGCTTACACACTTTGAATATAATTTTCTAAAACTTATAATGCAAAGGTAAATACTCATTATTTAAATGATTTAGAATAGTAAAAAATGAACATGTGATTGGGTAAGGGTATGATCCAATTTGCAGGTGCCGCCCGTCTGGTATGAGAGTACTCTGCTTCACTGCACCCGAGCAACGATGATCCAACCTATGTACATGACACTTACAAACTAGCTAAATTCATTATCTTAACTTCTGGCCATCGGTGATATAATTTTTTTATCCATTATAAGGAAGCGTAAAAACAATTATATTTCAAATATTAATGTGGTAATACTAAATACAAAGTGTAAATATTCAACATCACATTGGGTGTGTAAAATTTTGATATCACGCATATATTGGGGTGTTGGTGTAAATACCTATATATAGCACTCGTTTAGACAACCGTCTGTATGTGTTTTAAAACTGTTTCATGGAATAAATGGATCAGATTCTTGAATGGGTGTAATGATACAGCTCGCAATATTTATAATCTCAAATCAATATGAAACAAGCAGATCTATTAATGAATAAATAAAAAACACAATAAGAAATAACCTAAGAGATATCCCGACAAACCCGATGCTCATTAAGCTGTCTTTTCCCAACAGCCTTAGACTTGGTTTGACTGCATATGATCACTAAACAATGTCAAATTCGCACATCAGAGTAACTGATTATGAATGGAGTTATCTTTACTGATGATACGATAGAGGGAACTCGGCAAGAAGGCGGAACAGCGTATCTTATAATCAGCAGCAGGAAACGTTAAGTACGAGGTTATTGCCGGATGTAAATGAGATTGGGAGGTGATAAAGATGTGAAAATGTAAACTAAAAAATTAGCAAAAAACAAATTTCATCAATGATTCGCGGCAATGACAAACACGTTGAAGTGAAATAATGTAAGTAGTGGCAGCAGCACAAAAGAGTGCGAGATCGCATTCAATAAAATTCTTTAAATTTATCGATTTGACCTTCGAGATATCCGATGGATCGAAACTTATCGATTTGACCTTCGTAAAACTTAGTACAAAAACTGCTCTAATTATTTAAACTTCCATACACGATACTGTGTAGACTGGAGAAGAATTTTTAAAATAAAAAACGTAATAACCAGATAGATAAAAAATTTATTTAAATTTGATTCGAAAACAGTATTATGCCCAAAATCTCAACCTAAGATAAATAGCGAACATGAAATAAGTCAGATAAATTTGATGAACTGGATGAATTCAATGTGAACCATTACCAGGCCCAAACGGACAGAGCACCGAATATAAGTTAACACGGGGCAGATCAAATTTGAAAAATAACATGAATAAGAAACAAACAAAAATTCACAGTGAAACAATATTGCGATGTATGATGAAACATTGTACGATCCACAGTTACCATGCATCTGGAGTCTGGACGGAATAAAACGAAACATTTTTGAAATAACCTTTTCTAGGAACCACCACTAATACGAATAAAATATTGCTTGTAGAAAATTATAGTCTCATTTTGTCGCACGGAGACATTGCAGATTTTTGCTAAACACCGAAGCGGAACTCTCAAGTGGTGAAATAAACTTTAAGAACAGAACTTCCGTTGCTTTATTCGTGATGATTTCCTCACTTTATAAAACTGAAATAATGAAACTCGCAGAGTGAAAAAGGACTGATATAATTTTGTTGTACAAATTTCACAAGATGTGCGAACGAAATGTGAGAACGAACGTAAAAATGAACACCCGCGCCAATGGATAAGATCAGACGGTTTTACTTGAGCAAAGCGGATGCGTTGAGGGATGAACTGGAGGTGTGGCAGGTGCCTTCGGAATCGTTCAGGGATTGAGATATTTCGTCCAGCGTCGACTTCCAAGAATCGGCGCACTGAAAGCCAAGGTAAACCTGAGGAGCACGAATCAAACTACTCTGTAGCCTGAGCTAAGCACAGCGCAATACTTGACAGAATGCATGAGAAAAGTGAACTCATGAAATCAAATTCCTCTTTGCGAAATTTTAAAAACACTTGTGAATAAAAAATGTTACACAGGGTTAAATCACACAATAAAACCGAGACTTTAATAGTATTCTGTTAGTTAGCGATTTGAAGGTACTCAAAGGGGGGAGTTGACAGTTTTCAGGCTATTTTTACACGTTTGAGAATGAAACGAATTAAACATTTTGAAAACGCCAAAGAATGGGGAGTTCCCTTCTTCCCACCCTTTCTTGTTCGCTAGCTTCTTGACGAACGATGAACCCAACCTGTTGGTGCAGTTTATGCCTTTGCAGGGCGTAGTTATGAAGCGTGTGCAACGTCTGCTGCCGGCGGGCTCGATTCCATCGATTCAACTCGCTGATCAGTTCGTTGTTGATGTCGCGTAGCTCGAGTTCGCGTTGGGCAGCGACGTGACGGTGCTGACGTACAATACAACCATACAATACCAAACACTCGATGTTATATTATATTCCAAATATTGATTCACACCGTTCACTTTACATCTTTTTTGAAAAATAAATTCCTTTATTATGGCATTGTAAGTAAAATAGTATGTTAAAGGTTAGGTAGCTTGGTTGCAGTGGCGGGCAGCAGGGGGGCCAAAAAAACAGGGCGGGAGGGTGCCCTTGATCGATCGGCCGTAAAAGAGATTTTCAGAATTGACCCATTGACCGTAACGGTCCAAACTTACCAGAATTTACTGTCAAAATAACCTAAAATTACACGAAATCGCCTAAAAAAAGACCAAAAAGTGGTAGAAAACTTGTTTAAAAAAATCGACCAAAAATCGGTCGAAAACGTTTCAAGTTTTAAATTCAGTGTTAGTTGGATCGATTCGATGCACGATACGATGATTGATGTATGGTGCTGAATGAAATACTCAGTACTGAAATGTCAACCAACACTGCGCGCCAATAGATACGTTTCTGATACAAATCAGTGGGCTAAATGCTAAAGTTTCGACGCTGTGCGCCACTCAACTTTTCAGTTTTCAGATGTTTCTAATACAAATCTGCGAGTCTCAAAATGCTAAAATTTCGGAGCTGCGCACCACTAAGCCTGTCAGTTTTCAGATACGTTTCTAATACAAATCAGCGCGCTTCAAATGCTAAAAATTCGGCGCTGTGCGCCAGTCAGCCTGTCAGTTTTCAGATATGTTTCTCATACAAATAGGCGGTCTTCAAAATGCTTAAGTTTCGACGCTGTGCACCCCTCAGCCTGTCAGTTTTCAGATACGTTTCTAATACAAATCAGCGCGCTTCAAATGCTAAAATTTCGGCGCTGCGCGCCAGTCAGCCTGTCAGTTTACAGACGTTTCTAATACAAATCAGCGCACTTCGAATGCTAAAATTTCGGCGCTGCGCGCCAGTCAGCCTGTCAGTTTTCAGATTTGTTTCTAATACAAATCAGCGCGCTTCAAATGCTAAAATTTCGGCGCTGCGCGTCAGTCAGCCTGTCAGTTGTCAGATATGTTTCTCATCCAAATCGGCGGGCTTCAAAATGCTTAAGTTTTGACGCTGTGCGCCACTCATCCTGTCAGTTTTCAGATACGTTTCTAATACTAATCAACGGGCTTCATAATGCAAAAAAAATTCAGCGCTACGCGCCACTCAGACTCTCAGGTTTCAGATATGTTTCTAATACAAATCAGCGGGCTTCAAAATGCCAAAATTTCGGCGCTGCGCGCACTCAGTCTGTCAATTTTCTGTTATGTTTCTTGTACAAATCAGCGGCTTTCAAAATGTCAAAATTTCGGTCATTATTTCAAGCCATTACTGATGTTTTTGAGTTAGAAATTCGACTTTATTTAATGTTGACCGTCATGCCCCCCCCCCAAAAATCGAAAACCGGGAGGGTGCCTGACCGTAAGACCGATTTTTGAAAAAGTGTATGACCGTAACGCCATTTTGGCCAAATTCGCTGCCCACCACTGCTTGGTTGTGTCGTTGATGATGAATAAACGAGTCAGCCACCATCACCAACCTCCTCCAGTTGTTCGCTGAGTTTGTCCCGTTTGTTGACCCACTTTTGATAAGTGCCCGGCGACGCGTTGGGTGTGTCGTTGATGTAGTCCACAATCTGACAATTACAGTTGTCTCATCAATCATAACCATTAAATGCACGTAAAAACGCGAATTAACGAGGTGATTAAGAAAACGGCACCAAGACGCACTCAAATGGGCTGATAGGATCCACTGAGAGCCGAGTACGTTACCACTGCTCTGCTGCCGAAAGTACCATTTACATTATTTTTAGTTTCATATCCGTTTTGGTACCATCTCCCATATTCTTGGTAGTACCTTGGAAACATTTCCAAATCAGTGATTACCCTGAACGAACCTCTTGCAATTCGCGCTGTTTCCTGGCCATCATTTCCTTGGCACGCACCACGTCTGCCTCGGCCGTGTCACGACGCCGCAGTACCATCTGCAACACAACGCCATACTACAAACCGTTATATATAAAAGCCAAGCCAACAGTATGAAATGCAACCTTGGCACATTCGGCATCCTGTTGAGCGAATCGTACAGGCAACTGGAGCATGAGTTCATGACTGTCTGCCAGTACGTGGGTGGCTGTGGCCGTGGTCGACACCGACTGGCTGATCGATGACAGCGCACTGCTGGTCGCCCACTCGTGCTCGTACTCACCAGCCACTTGCTGCCAGTGATCAAGTACTGTCTGCAATCAATCAAATCTAAATCAAACTCCAGCTGTTATGCCAAAACGACAAAGTTCGATTTTGAATACCAAATCACAAATCACACAGCGAAATAACCGTCACCCTATTTACATATGGACAATCACTGATTATCAACATCGTTCTTGAATGCGCTGTCTCAACCAAGAATTCGAACCAGAAACATCGGCTTGCGAGACTGGCGCCTTAACCACTTGACAAGGGAATCAACGTTTCATAACGCAATATACAACTCATATCAAATTGTGTCGGCACCATACCCTACTTCAACTTCTTTTAAAAGCTTTGAGGAAAACAACAATGGCATCGACTTGATATTTGACACGGTGTATTGACATTCGCGGCATAACTGACTTTGCGAATAGTCGAGTATCACGGATCAGTGTGAAGTCATATGTGAACGGTCGTTACAACAGCTTATCAAATTCAAATCAATCTGATCGAAGCATACCATCCGATGTCAAGTTACCTGTTCACTTGCCAGATCCCGGCTCAGTAACGACATTGTCTTATTCGTCTTGATACTCATTTTCTCGAAGGCGGCAAGCGCTTGCGACAATTGCTGAAATAAAAACCGTACCGAAAACATAGCTAAGCTATTCCAATCATGGAAGCACGAAGAAAGATAATGCTACATGAGAACGCACAAATCGTACAAAATCACTCAGTTTCAAGTAATTCAATTTTCGGAACCAGACAAAAACAGATCAAACGTGAACAAATTGGGTACAAAATGAATGCATCCAACCTGACAAAGCGCATTCTGTTTGGCAAACATTTGTGCATTGTCAACATTGATTGGGATTGCCCTTGTGTTGTTACCCAACATATCGCTCACACGACCTGCCGATGTGCCCTCCGATTTACGGTACAAATGCCAGTCCTGTTACGTAAACGTACAACTAATGCTCAATTATAAAAACAAATTTTTTATAGAAGTAGAGTACGTTTTTAAACTTCTTTTCAATCATCGCGTAAAAATAGCACGAATTCAAAACAATAATAGGTTGAAATTTGAATTGTTAAACCTTGTTGTTGAGCGTAATGAAGGCACGAAAACAGGGATGGCGTGTGATGCGGTTCGTCTGCAACAAATGTTATGTTATATGAAAATGGAACCGACTGGGATGTCGTATATTTTTTATTTGACATACGATAACAAAGATGAAGAGAAGAAAAGCCAACCTGAACGAGTGAGCACATAAACAGATGCAGCAGGTAGCATCGAGCTCGAATGAAAGCACCATCGAACCTATCCAAACTGTACAGGCTGTGCTTTTCGGGCAACGGCTACAAGTCGACAGTTTAAACGTCGGTTTATAACATAAATCTACCATTAACCATAACAAAAACTAAAACAATAAAAACCCAGTGATGGAAAACGGTTATACTAGTCATGTAAATAACGCAAAAACGTACTGTGGTGGACTGAAACAGTAGCGGACAAGAAACTCCGCCGCGATTTCCGCCATTTGGTACTAGTAAATATAACTATTTCTTGCAAATGTACATAGATACAAATGTCAAGGTATTCTCAGACTTTTATTACTGAATTTCCACTTGTGCCCCTGCAAGCATTATAACTGAAGCGTAAAAGAAATACGTGTACATGATGACATTGGAACTATTTGAATAACGGGAGGCGCGATGAGTTTGACCAACAGGCAACAGGGCCACCGGGTACGTGCACTCGAGCATCTGCCTCAGCCACACAAAATCAGAGTACCGTCGGTGCACCTCGTATTCGGCATCCAGGAAGTCGGATCGCGAGTTGGTCTGAACATAAATATGTACCTGTTACATGATATAAATAATATCCAGAATCTGCTATATAAAAAGTAACTCCTATCGTTGTTCAGCAATGGTCAACAGAATAGAATGGAACGAAAACTGAATAAGAAGGAAGTGAACAGCTGAACTAATTATCCAGCCCAGCTGAGCCGGCGGCTGGCTACCGACCTCATTCCTGTTTTTAGCATAAGCACAAAAAAACATAATATTTATAATAAGTTAATTACAATTAATGTTACTTTCGGCAGTAAGGCACTACTTAAAACTACCAACCTGAGTGTAAACCCGGTAGGTCACGAACGTCTCCATGGTACCCACAAACTTCTCTGGCTTGTCAACGCGAATATCCAACTCGGCGCTGTGCAGTGTGTTCGTCGAGTTGCCCTAACAAAACAAATGAACCAACATTCAATCTGGCAAGGGCAACCATGCTAATACTTTTACGCAAACAAATAGAAACTAAGATTTGTTGAAAAACGATAACAATTAAACAAATGTTAATCAAGATGCTTTTGTAATCATTGTCATATGTTATAAGGGTAACCGTTATTTTACTGCATTCGTTATATAGTATCCAGCTTTGTTTTTGTATGTCCTGAGCCTGGCTCTAATGAAATAAAAACAAAATTAAGCAACTGTAATAGCAAACGTTACCTGCGTAACGTGTTGATTGATGAGCAACTGCTGGGCATTATCTTCAGAGAGCACATTAGAAAGACTGGCATTCAGCTGCGTTACGCCGGCCTCAGCCCCCGTGCTTGATGACTCGCTGCTCATCGACGAATGAGTCTCAAATGCCGAGCACCTGTCATACATCGTTAGTTCATCTAAATTCAATCAATATGTCTTATTGTTTTCGTATTTTTTCATGGTTAATATGCGTAAGAAAAGTGGTACCCAATACGCAGAATTGCAGAAAATGAAACAGTGTTACATGATTTTTCTGAAACGAATATAGAAGATGAATTTTAGTTGGTTTGTTTTGTCTCTGATAATTGTGGTTTTGATATTTTGTTCGAAATATCGAGATCATGTTGTTTTTCATAGTTTTAATTATGTTATGATCATTTGTTTTTGTTAACTATAATAACCAACTGCATGACGACCGATGGCGACCCGTCCATGTACTCACTGAAACTGCGTTGCTTGCCAATCACGCTTGAATCATCGCCGATATTGACACCCTAAAATTAACGAAGTCTTGAAAATAAAGACCTGACGAAACTTCAGATTATTATAGACAAAAACATTGACCACAAGAGGAACAACGAAACGACAATCGCAAAGCGTTGGTTGGTTAGGCCCTCAATTCACAACAATGGTAAACCTCATACGTAAGGGATACGGAACGCCACTCCAGCCTCATAGTCTGCTCCAAACCTCGTTCAAGATTAGCAGTGGCAGTGGTAATCGCATGTGTGCGTACCGGGCTATATCGTGTGTCTTCCCCCCGTAAGCTGACCGCCACCACCTAACCTAGTAGCCAATAGTCGAACCAGGGACATGGCGATCCAAAGTCTAACACTCAACCAACTGAGCTAGGCGGCCGGTGTTTGAGTTCCGAAGCCCACTCAATACCAAATTAACATTCTCCAACCCCCTCATCCAGCCCCAATGGCGGACGAGCTAATCCTCAGAAAGGAAGGGAATCTCTCCAAAGAAGGAGGAATGTGCAGATTAGAGGCCATTTTACCTTTACCGTTTACCTTAATTAACAAATTCACTTTCTGAAACCACCAAAGAGGGGGAATTCCTCTTTTTCCTTTCCTTCTCGTCAGCTAGTGTCCGACCCCACTACCTCAATATCAACCCCAATACCCCAAGACCAACCCCACTACCCCAATACTAATCCTAATAGTTCGTGATGTGGTTACACCATGCTGGACGCATCCTCCACTTCGCGGTGCTGGGAAAAGTGAAGTTAACGAAAATAAAAGCCGAGCATGAAGATTTGGCGAAAATCTGAATTTTAAGCAACACACTTTGCGATTACCGACATGACATGAACATAAACAAGTTGAAGCTAACCACTTCGAGATGAGAGTGGTCAGAATCGTTGAGCGAAACACTGCGCATCGGCTCATTGACGTGCAGACCGAATGTGGACTTGACTGCAACGTTGTTGTTGGGCTCTGTCGACACGCTATTTTCCATGGCCCCAGCGTAATTCTGCACTTTTAAGACATTCGATTTGGTGCCCCCTCTTCTAACTATTCTATTTTGGATTCTAATACTTAAGAGTTGAGTGAGTGAGTTAGGTGAGTTAGTGAGTGAGTGAGAAGGAAGATACTCAGTGACTGAATGGGTGAGTCAGTGAGTGAGTGACTGAGTGGGTGAGTTAGTGAGTTAGTGAGCGAGTGAGTGAATGCGTGAGTGAGTTAGTGAGTCTGACTGAATGAGTGAGTGAGTAAGGCAGTTGGTGAGAGAGTATGTGTGTGAGTGAGTGTTCAAATGAGAGTGATTTAGTTAGAAAGTGAGCCAGTGAGTCAGTTAGTAGGCCAGTCAGTCAGTGAGTCCGGGATTCATTGAGTCCGAGAGTCAGTCATCGAGAGAGTCATTGAGTGAGTTGGGGGTATGGGGGTGAGTGAGTAAGGGAGTGAGTGAGTCATTGAGTGAGTCAATTTGAGTTTGAATAAGCTAAGACTTCCTTAGAGAAGTCAAAATTTACATAAAAAATGTATTAAAAACGGTGTTATGAGTCAAACGGCACTATCAATCAAAACGGCGCTATCAATCACCGTGATTGATAGCGCCACTCGTAGTTGAAAGAGTGAACTCCATTCGATTTGGATATGGCTGATTGGGGTGAAAAATTTTCCCATTCAGCGTCATCCAGTTCTCTTATAAAAACACTAACTATTGAACTTACTATAGAGTATCGGGGCACTTTCGTAGAGCTCCTTTACTTTAACGTTCGACGAGCGATGATCACAAAACACAAACCTTCAACCCCGAGTGTTTCTGGATATCGGCAGGATACTCATCATTCAGGTTGACGTCATCCAGCTGCTCGTGTTCTGGCAGTGGAACAGCCTGTACCTCCGTCATGGGATTTGTAAACGTGTTGTGTCGTTCTTCCGTATCTTGTTAAAAATTAATTATAAAAGTAAATTTAAATAAATAGTAAAATTGAATAGTGCTTGGAGAATAGATTATTACATGAATCTTCTACCGTGTTTTGAGTCCTTTACCGTGAATTTTGAATTACGGTAGGTAAATACGTATCATGGCCCCGTGCACGTCGAAATCTTGGATTCCTTTTCAGATCCGACTCGGATCAAAAAATAATCCGTGGTTATACCAGTGATCGAGTTCGAAACGAAAATTTCAAAAATAACCGAACGAACAGTCTTTCGAAAAAAAGTTTTTCGTTCGAAGCTGAACCGAACGAAAAATCAAATGTTCGGTTTCGAACCGATTCGGAACAAAAAATTTTCGGAAATATTTTTTTCGATTAATTTGTATTTGGATTACACATTTATCGTACTCACTCACTCACCGCACACACCGCACCCACTAACTTACCGCGCTCACTCACCGCACCCACCGCACCCACCAACTCACCGCACTCACCGCAACCACTAACTTACCGCACTCACTCACCGCGCTCACCGAGCTTACTCACCGCACTCACCGCACCCACCAACTGCACCCACCAACTCACCGCACTCACTCACCGCACCCACCAACTCACCGCACTCACCGCACCCACCAACTCACCGCACTCACTCACCGCACTCACACATCGCACTCACTCACCGCACTCACCGCACTCACTCACTCAATTACTCACCGACTTTTGTTTTATATATATATTGGAAGTGTGTGTAAAACGTGAGCTATAACGTCTCATGTGTCTATGGAGAAATCATTTTCGAAACTGAATCGAAAATAAAAAAAGTTTCGTTCCGGTCCGAAACGAAAAATTTAATTTTCGTTCGAAAACCAACCGGACGAAAATTTGAAAATTTCTGTTCGAAAGATTTTCGTTCCGAGACGAATTTGTTCGTTCGTTTTCGTTCGTTCGAGCTCGATCACTGGCCTATACTTTTACACTATTATCAACCCAGATTTTTTTGAACCCAGATCAACTTTTTGATCCGAGTCGAATTTAAAAATAATCCTCAGGATTTTCAGATCCGACTAATTTTTATAAACAAACCGTTACCACAATTTTTTTTAATTTTTACCGTAATTATTTACGGTGAGGGTTTTATTATTTAATGCGTTATCCACGTGCCAAATGGAATTGTCACCGTGAGCGCAAAACCAAACGTCGGCAAACAAAAAAGTTTCTGTAAACCTTTTCTCATAAACATTAGCAAACACCCCAACTGAGCGCACTTCATTAAGGGTGTCTTCATAGTCTGTTGCAGCAAAGATGCATCATATTTTATTAAAAGGGTGCTTGGATAATAGATTAATCCATTTGTGCAACCGTAATCTTTTCTATTACGGTAGTTATGTTTTAACACAGGGAATTGATGTACCATGTGTGCAATACAGTAACCAAAGTGTGCAATTTGGATGCAAGGGTTACGGTAATTTACGGATTTGATTCAAAGATGATTTTGGTATTGAATAATCAACTATTTAAGATATCAAGATTCACTCAGGGGTTTTCGAGGGCGCTGATTTCGAATTTCACATTAGTTTTGTAATCAAACAATTATTTCATGCCTTAACTGAATCCTTGATGAAAAAAAGTAGTTAATAGTTGATACAAGGTACTCTAACATGCTAACGGTAAATATAATTGCACTTTATAAGTAAAATGAACTTAAGGTGGCTCATTATTTAACTCTGTTTAGAGCTAATACTTGTTAGTAGAGGAAAATAGGGCTCTTGGACTGAAATAAAATAAACTATTTTAATTTATATTTGATCCGTGAATGACTCAGTCATTTATTCAATAGCAGTAATATAAAGATGAAATAAGAATCGTCAATACATGAGTGTCTGGGATGATACCTTAGCAGTTTTTTTAGATAAAACGATTTATCTTAACCGAGGTGATTCGTTTATGAAGTAGTTTCGATTATTTTATATTTCTCTACAGCCACTAGCCTAGATGTTTCTATATGCATCTATCATAAGCGTGCTGGAAACCATTTTTTGTTTTATCTCAAAACTGCTAAGGTATTCACTGTCATCATCCCAAACACTCATGTATTGACGATTCTTATTCCGTCTTTATATTAATTTTAATGAATAAATGAATGAGTCATTCACATATCAGATACATGTGAATGTTAGACTGATACCCTTAGTGCTTACAAAGTTACAAACGATAATACACGTTACAGATTTTCTATATTGAATCATCTAAGGCCAAGTATAACATCAAAACTCACAGATTTTTTCTTTTTATCAACCTAACGTACATCCTACAACACTTATCACACCCGAACAGACAAGAGTTGGCTTCCTTATATGAACAATAACACCTTATCAAAACTGCCTCATTACCCGCTCATCAGTACCCATATCATACCACTATGCCACCCACCGCACCAAAGTCGTACTCTTGCTGGAAGACCACTCTTACTTTCATTTACCACATGCTTTAACACTAGGTAGATTTCACATTATTATATAATTTTACAGAAACGCTGAAAAAGTTATCTATAAGAAATACTAATCAAAAAGATCTTTTGAATGGTTTTCCATTGATCCCGTCAACTTCCATGAAGCTATATCGATTTCCTTTCTCTAGATGTTTTCTAAAAAGCTTCATATTCTCAGTTTTTGATCACATTTTTTTTTATCAAACTAAATTTGCATCAATTATTTTCCTAAACCTTTTTTCATCAAACCGTTTTTCAATTGATAGCTCCAGCCGTCTCAGGAAGAAACAGGGATACTTTTTGACTACAAAAAATATTTCCATAAACTACCGTAATTGCTACCGTAAACATGAGTACGGTAGGATTACGGTTGCACAAATGGATTAATCAATTCACCAAATGCCATTAAAAGCAGCATCTATAGCCGGAAAAATTATTTGTGTCGCATGTGTAAAACTTCGACACATGCGACACAAATAATTTTTCCGGCTATACTGCGGTTATCATAACTTAACATACTGGGTATTTTACTAAAGCCCGTATGTTATTTCTGCAAGCAAACGTATTGCCCAAACATCTGATAATGAAACATCAGTAGTCTCAACTCAACTCGGTTGACACCATAGTTTAACACCAGAGCATGGGGTGATGATGATTGATGTGCGTGTTAAAACTGATTGTCTGATGTTTCATTATCAGAAGTTCTGGGCATGATTTTCGTTCGCAGAAACAACATACGGGCTTTACATATTATAGTGGTTGCTGCTTACTATTGAAGTAGTTAGTAGTAAGTGAGTCAGTGAGTGAGTCAGTGAGTCAGTAGGTGAGTGAGTGAGTGTATGAGTGAGTGAGTGAGTGAGTGAATGAGTGAGTGAGTGAGTGAGTGAGTGAGTGAGTGAGTGAGTGAGTGAGTGAGTGAGTGAGTGAGTGAGTGAGTGAGTGAGTGAGTGAGTGAGTGAGTGAGTGAGTGAGTGAGTGAGTGAGTAAGTGAGTGAGTGAGTGAGTGAGTGAGTGAGTGAGTGAGTGAGTGAGTGAGTGAGTGAGTGAGTGAGTGAGTGAGTGAGTGAGTGAGTGAGTGAGTGAGTGAGTGAGTGAGTGATAGAGTGAGTGAGTGAGTGAGTGAGTGAGTGAGTGAGTGAGTGAGTGAGTGAGTGAGTGAGTGAGTGAGTGAGTGAGTGAGTGAGTGAGTGAGTGAGTGAGTGCGTGAGTGAGTGAGTGAGTGAGTGAATGAATGAGTGAATGAATTAAAGAGTGAGTATAGTTGTGAGTGAGTCAGTGAGTAAGTCAGTCAGCCACCTTATTCACGTATAATAACAGTTTTCAACCTAATTACTAAAAAAGTTTAGTATAATGACCACTATAAATACTAAAGTTGTTTTCTGCATTCCCCAAGAAGCATTTTTTCTACTATTAATTATGTATGAAGTGAAACAACGTTCATCGGTCATTTTATTGGTGAAACATATTAGGCAAGCCGAAGATAAAGTCAATGGTAAATTTGCGAAACGTTTCAGTTGAGACGATAGTTCTGTCAACTAATATATTTCAGTCTCAGGCTGGGGGGTATCGGCTAAATGGACTAACACAAGATATAGTTTAAAAACATTCTAAACAATAATAAACAGCTAAACGTCTTGCCAAACAATCACGAATCACATTGGTGGCCGAATAAGTATACATACATTCCATTAGAATAATCATACATAATAGGTTACGATACCTGTTATGTTGGTTATCTTGCCTTCTAAACCGGACGAATAGTCAATTGTTGTATTGTATGTTACTTGGAAATAATGTGACTGAAGATATATGTTGCAGAGAGTTTGTTTATTGGTTACTGTCATGTGTTGTGGCCTGTGGGTCTATTGGATTGGAAGAAGGACGAGGGCATGAACGCGTACACGTCCTGCTCGCTGCTGCCCGCTCTTTTGAAGGGCATCGACGGCAGAATCCGGTACGAGTACCTGCGTTCGCTGTTTGAGTCCGGACGATGAGACGCGTCTGAAACCCATAAACTATCACCGACAAAAAACCATCATCTACATAAACTATCACCTATTTTACATAAACCATCACCTAAAAACACCATCACCTTCATGAACCATTACGTACATAAACCATCACCTACATATACCATCACCTACAATGTATACCATCACCTACATATGTACATAAACCATCATCTACATACATAAACCCTCACCTACATAAACCCTCACCTACATAAACCATAACCATAACCTACATACAGTACATAAAACATCACATACATATGTAGGTTTATTGGACCACAATAACACTCTAATGAGATAAGGATATTTTTTACTATATTTCATAAACATTCCATTATTATTCAATTATCATCCATTAAAAGGTTACTTTTCATTTGTGATATGTGAACTGTGTACTAACAATTTATTGAACAACCAACGTGGATTAAATGGCTGGCACGACACCATTAAACCGCAGCATGATACCAACACCAATAATAACCACGCGCAACTTCTCAATGATGAACCCATTTTCACTGGTAGACAAAGACAACTAGAAAGTCTGTGACACGATCACTGTTAAGTAAGCTTTATTATGTTTGTAAAAAAATCAATTTCTACATACTGTAGATTCAATACTCTCAGGAGCAAAAAGCCTAGTTTATAATCAATAATCTTGAAGATAACAGCACCGAATGGAAAATTCTGCATAATATTAAAAAATTCTAACTTAATAGCTTTTTGGAGAGGGGTAGTGTTTATGTCTGAGAAGGCTAAACCAATTTCCTGCGCGAATGTAACATGAAACCTCATGAAAACCCAAGATCATATTTAACTCAGTCCAAACAAGCTTATGAAATGCTGGTTACAATGCTTAAAATAATAAAATACATGTAACTACTAATGACCAACCAATACATTGTCATTAGTACATTAATACAAAGTAGTTTAACTGATTGCTCAAGGAAGTGAAAAGCTATGCATAATTGATTCTACCGTAGTGTGCCATGGCGAAATGGTGCAATAAGCAAATGTTTCACAACTTCAATATGTACATATGTTGTACTCAATTGTATTATATCAACCTTTTTCAACTTGAGTTAAATATCATAAATTCAATTATCCTGTTACCAATTAATTTATTTTATCGTTTTATTTTATCTACTCGTTCGGTCAATGAGAGACACTGTCAAGAGCGAGTATCACAAACGATAATAGAACAGTATATAACCATCAGTATCTGAAAAAGAGTTAATTAGGTTGAGTCTTCGAGTTAAAACGAATGAGTATACATATGTATGTACATGCCTGTGAAAAGGTGCATGCGCTCCTGCGATATAAAACTACTGTACGGTACCGTGACGAATAGGCAAGAACGCGGAAAGTATATGTACGTTTGCCGCAAGCAGAATGATCTTTTTACTTGGTACACATTACAACGTGACGTCCAGCGAGATGTGTTTAATGAATATTTATCTCAATAACTTTTTCATCATTTAAAATAATCTAATTTTCATGTGGTCATTGAGCGATCTTCGCGTGAACCCTGAAATTTGAGATTGGGTTCAGTATTGCGTGTTTTACAGCCGATACAGCAACATATCAGGTGAGGAGTGGTGAGTGTGAGTGAGATTAAAATAAATAAATTGTATAACCAAACCTCTGTTCCTCGGATTGTGTGTTGCCGTCAAAAGGCGTGAAGATTTTTAAGAGTGATCATAAAATAAAACCGATCTATTGTGCCATGAACAACTGCATCAATCCGAATCAGTGGTAACGAATTGGTCACTTCCAAACAATCAGATACCACAGGATCGTATCGTTGGTACGATATTATATGTGCAG
>OZ038445.1:13137011-13212011 GCA_964036265.1 Daptonema setosum
GTAACTAAACGTGTAACCATGGTGCATAGGTTTGGGTTGCGTGAGCACTCGAAATCTGAGTTGTGTATTATTGCAAACACTTGTGCAATATTGGTTCATTGACTGATCGTATTCTAGATTGCTGCCATTACGGCTGCTCGCACACTTGTACGGTGGCACCTCGTGATTCTGAAAACATGCCCAAAACCTTCGTTTAATCTCATCTCGTAATATATGAATATACAATATATAAAAAAATCTGATTTCAGAAATGAACGTTTAACATTTGTCGTTTGGGGCTGGTTTCCCGTACTGCAATATAATCATTTAACCTCTTTGTATATTCGTTTAGCAAACTCCTGCACAATAAGCCAGGTGAACAAAGTCCACACTATAGTCGACTCCCATGATCTTCGCCGTTTGTGTAAAAATCTCCTCACACTGAAAATACGTAGTACAGTAGTTGTGAACATATGAACATGAACGTTTGTTTTGTGGTTTCTTAATTTGAAACTGTCAATGAATGATAATAAATGTTTTATATTTATCAATACTATTTGTATACCAATTGCCGGCAACATTTGATCGAGTTTTACAGGAACCGAAGCTTCACGGAAAATAATGAGATGCTTATACAGTATGTACTAAACCCGTTGATTTATTTTGGTTTTCCAGTTTAGGCAAAAATTGCATTGTGTTGCATTGTGTTAGCACGTCAACTACTGCAGCAACGTGCTCTACATATTAGCTGTTCATCGTAAGCTCTAAACTTTATCATCTGGTACAGCATTTTTCCTGTAATCTAATATACGAAAATAGATATAAACAAACCTGAAATGTAATCGCCGTCGCAAATAGGTTAATTTGTCTTCAATCTTCATAATCGTAAATTTTCAACCATATGCTGAAACATTGTTATGTTCAACCAAATCAGTTTGTGATATTGTATGGTATTCAATGTTGTAGTTGTTGTGATTACAGGGTATCCCATCATTAACCACCGACGTCTACGGCTTTGTGTCAGAGTTGTACTGAGCCTATACTAATGAAATTTCATTTTCATTTACAAGCTTTTAGCAATTTGTTTGACACCTACCAGAAGTTAATTGAACGTCTGTAGCAAGTGAAAGAAGGTCTATTTTCTGGACTGATTTTTCTTCTTTGTGTGCAATTTATCAGTCAAGTAACATAATTAAAAGCCACCAAAGCATCAAAACATCACAGCAAAATGCACATTACACGAATGAAACAGAAAACAAATGAACTTACCTGGTCATTTTTCTACTTGGGTACCTCTAAAATCCCGACATTGTTCCCAGCGACGAGGCTCAGCTTTCAGCTCAGCCTTCATATTTTCCGTAATAAGTTGCCTATTTTTTAAACTCGCTGTTCTCGGAACTCCTCGCATATACGCAATCTTTTAAATCACCGAAACCCCAAAAAATTTTCCTAGAATTTTTTCTAAACGCCAAGAATTTTTGTCATAAAAAATATTCCATATGAAGTTTTACTGTCCGTTAACCCCCGATTACCTATCGTTTGGCTGGCTTGTCCGAGCGGGAGCGAGGACAAGCGCGTCAGGCCCACGCAGCGGTGGTATTTCAGTGGTTACCCACCATAGTATGCGAACATGAAATTTCGTGTTTGAGAAAAATTCTAGGAAAATTTTTGGGTTTTGGAAATATGCATCCAGGAACCAGGAAAGGTCTCATTGAGCCAATTTCGGGTGATGATAGCATAATGAGCCGGAACCGCGTAGTGTTGGAACAATAAGTCAACTTACTTTGGAGCCGAGTCAGACGAGGCAACAGCCACTCCTGCATGAAAAACCGGATATTGTAGTTCTCCGGCTTGTTATACCTGCATCATCCGAGATTGGCTCAATGAGACCTCTCCTTGGTCGTTAGAAGAATTCCGGGTGCCTGGTTGCCATACCTGACCCGCTAGATGTCAGACACGGATAAGACTTGAAGGAGCGCTAAGATGTGACGATTCCGGAAAACTCGGACCAGTCACGTTACTTTATCATGAAGAGGTGGGTGCAATTTTCATGGACCCACGTTATGCAGCCGTGGAAGCTGGGCCTCTCCACTGCGAACGATATCGGAATTTGAAAGTGCCCAAGTCGAAAACTGAGCTGTTCATATTAGTTGTTTTCTGTTTCTTTCTGTGATGTGCTATTTCTTGTGATGCTTTGAACTTTTGGTGGTTTTATTTTAGTATTTTTGACTGAAAAAAATCGCACATGATAAAGAAAAAGCAGTCTAGAGAATGGATTTTTTTCAATTGTTCGTAAAAGTAGATACACACGTTCAATTATCCTCTAGTAACTCATCAAATACGAAGCCGACAACATCGGCGGTTAAGGATGGTACACCTTACATCGCTCAAATTGTTTGTTTTCCAAACCCAATGCGAGTTTCGACCCACCTAAAATTCAATATAGCAATTTCAAAACAAAAATTTTCGAAGTCGTTTTTTGTGTCCAAAACTCGCATTTATGAAGGAAACAATTTAAAAATAAGAACTTCTAATGGAAGTTTTACAACACTAAATCAGAATGAACATACAAATGGTCTGTACATAATGTGTTACGCCACCGCCCATATGTGACCCGCTCATATTCAATTAACCTACATACATAGCAACAGCATTAATGCATTAGACTGACATATGAAATGTTATATTGAGTACCTTTCTTACTTTTCAACAAAGGAAAAACAATGAAGACGGGTTGTTATACCCTCCAGTAACACAACAGCACGTTTATGTTACATTCATTCATTACTTTTCAATCACATACGCAACTTTCTAAAACTGAATTAGTTAGGAATCTAACATTAGAATAACTACTATATTTCGTTGAACAGACTAAAATTGCGCTTGGAAATAAAACAAATACAATAGATTGAATTATTGGAAAATTTGGAATCAGTTCGACGCTGCAATAGTTAGGCCAAAATATAAACCAGATTTTTCAGTGGATCACCCTGTATATGTATTCTAAGCTATTAACAACGTATTACCAAGCACATAACGTAATATGCAACCATTATATGTGCTATAACGCTGACAATACCAAACATAAATTCGAAAGCTCAAATTGGAGTTCTGGTGGAATCGAATTAGCAATGCATGGTGATGCTCCATCAAGTTTTATTCGCCAAATGTACGGCCCTTACATGAACAATGGACAATATATGAACAGCGGATTATTATTTCATATTAACACTCAAATGCTAATAATAACTTTATCTTATAAAAAAAATTTCAAATGATCACATGTTTGCTGGAAATGAATAAAATGGCTTTTCTTGATTTTTTTTGAAAACGCCGTATTAAAATATATTTTTTATTAGTTATTGGACGCAAACCAATGCGACCAACTGTTATCAGTAAGCGATGGTGAAGTTCGACGCTCGTTTCCACCATAAATATATACACACTGTGATGATGTAGAACAATTTGCTATCATAAGCACGTACCTATGCCAGAGTGTTTCATTTCGGGGTTTAACATAAAGGAACAACGTTTTGTAAAAAAATGCCTAATACTATGTTGGGAAAAAGTCGTGAAAAGACGGATCAACAAATTGTGAATATTGAATATCATGAAAATAAATTTGTTCGAGAACTTAAGTTTAACACAATACATTTTATGATGTAACCAACCCTAACAGATCGAGTAAGTGTATCAGAGCTGCACTGAAAAGAAACCATTTAACATGGCAAAAATGAAAATTATATCAGGAACATCTGAGTTGTATACCTTGGAATCCCTGGCTTAAACTGATATCTCTTCCTTTTGGTCCACGCTATTGGTAAGAAATTACATGTGTATTTCGTGAGCCATAACTTTTTGTGAAATTTTGAGTTCGCCCTCGGCGCCGAATAAAATGTTACTTAGCGGGAATTCTTCTCGGTTACTGAAATAAGTAAGATTCGCCAAAATGGTATTTTCAAAGACTAAGAAAAACTCAGAGAAATAGTTTCCAACTCTGGTTAAAGGGCTAGATATAGTTGGGTGAAACGGAAACTGCAACAGAAACACTATATCAACGTTTGCAACTGTTTCGCGTTTCTGTTGCAGTTTCGTGTTTCTGTTTCCGTTTCACCCAACTATACTGTATCTAGCCCTTTACTTTTATAGCAGCCAAAATAAAGTTTTTTTTGTTTTATGTCAAATTATGCAAATTTTGAAGCTAAGCCGGCACATAAAAATAGAATATAACTGAATTTATCTTCGAGTTATATTCTACATTTTTGAAACTGTCATCTTGTTTAAATCAGCCTTTGTTTGTGGGGTTCTATGTACTTGAATGTAATGTATGTTCCGGTTTTCTGGTTCTTATTTGCTTGTTTTTGACATCCTTTTGATTGAAATCAGATAGCAACATAAAGATGATTGTCTGGGTGACTATAATTTCTGATAACAACCCAGTAAGCATTGTAATTTGACCACGTGATAAGTATTTATTTACATACAGTCTAATAGAGACATATATTAAGAACGAGAAGTATCCTAAATTATCAATAAAAATTATTAAAGGCATCGACGTCGCAGTACTACTAGTTTTTACATAGTTAGACCAAGTAATGCGATACATGAAGTATTCGATTTAGATTCACTCCTGTTTGACAATTTTGCTTAATTTATTATGAAAAGATTGCAAAAAGAAGCACCTATTTTATGAAAATCCAATACACATCTAACAGCTGACCTTTTTACGGGGAGAAAAGAAACATGTATTTGTACTACAAATGGTAGCTTATTTTAAATTTATAATTGGACAGAAAATTAGTGATACATATCAAAGTCAAGTCTAAAGAATCACTGTAATGATCATCAGTTTGAATCTATTCCATACAGGTCAACAACATTATGAAACTGATCAGTATTATGCTCGGAATTGTGATGCCTCGTATTAACTGGCTACTAGACTCGTTCGTCATCATTTTATTGAACATATTGCATCGTCCGATTCTGGCCGTCATGAAACAGGCAATTAAATACGGTCATGTTCGAGTGAAATTCCCCGGTGGTCAGTTTCAAAAAATAATTTCAACACGTTGCCTACTCACTCACTCACTCACTCTCTCACTCTCCCACTCACTCATTCACTCACTCACTCACTCACTCACTCACTCACTCACTCACTCACTCACTCACTCACTCACTCACTCATTTTCTCACTCACTCACTCACTCACTCACTCACTCACTCACTCACTCACTCACTCACTCACTCACTCACTCACTCACTCACTCACTCACTCACTCACTCACTCACTCACTCACTCACTCACTCACTCACTCACTCACTCACTCACTCACTCACTCACTCACTCACTCTCTCACTCACTCACTCACTCACTCACTCACTCCCTCACTCACTCACTCACTCACTCACTCACTCACTCACTCACTCACTCACTCACTCACTCACTCACTCATTTGTTTGCAGGTAAGGAATTTGAAGTGTGCGGTGCAGTAAAACATGAACTCTACAGCAGCCAACCTGTCTGCATCAACGTGCACAAACCAGGTAATACACACCTCTTAATCTCTGATCCAACTATCACTCACTCATTCAATCACTCACTCACTCACTCACTCACTCACTCACTCACTCACTCACTCACTCACTCACTCACTCACTCACTCACTCACTCACTCACTCACTCACTCACTCACTCACTCACTCACTCACTCACTCACTCACTCACTCACTCACTCACTCACTCACTCACTCACTCACTCACTCACTCACTCACTCACTCACTCACTCACTCACTCACTCACTCACTCACTCACTCACTCACTCACTCACTCACTCACTCACTCACTCACTCACTCACTCACTCACTCACTCACTCACTCACTCACTCACTCACTCACTCACTCACTCACTCACTCACTCACTCACTCACTCACTCACTCACTCACTCACTCACTCACTCACTCACTCACTCACTCACTCACTCACTCACTCACTCACTCACTCACTCACTCACTCACTCACTCACTCACTCACAGGCTTGTTTCTGTTGCGTCTATTACCCGACTACAAACTCGGTTTTTGCGAATCCTACATGTATGGCGAATGGGATGCTGAACCCAGTATTCAGGTACATACTCAATTGCCTTTCAATTCGTATATTTTTCAAGTATAGTTGTCTATATCACACCCACCTTGAACCAACTGGTCACATAAAACTCAGAAGGTTTTTTCATTCGATTTGCGTTTTTATATTGCGGTTAACAATCAACATGTTTCAGGCTTTGACATCGGTATTGCTTCGAAATGAACATCATGCAGTCACCAACATTCAGATCAATTGGGTTGTCAGACGTCTGTTCAAGCTCGCGCAAACCGCTGGCTGGTTGGCTTGCCTAAGCATTTTATTAATGTTTTAGAAAGCTGTTTTGGAATTCAATGCTCAAGTAAATTTGGAGCTTCTTTAATATCGGCCGTATGAAACTTATAGGATGAAAAAATAAGTATCAAGAAAATCATAATTTATTGTTTTCCTACTGAAATGAATAATTTCAAAAAAAATATTAATAAATAAAGTTGTTTTTATGTTTGTCAACTACGTGTGGCACTGGCTGCGCGCCAACACCCTGTCAGGCAGCCGATACAACATCCAAGAGCACTACGACGTTGGCAACGAGTTCTTCCAGTTGTTCCTGGACGACGACATGAACTACTCGAGTGCCGTGTTCCCGTCATCAAGTGCCAGTTTGGCCGAGGCACAGGCCAACAAACATGATATTGTGCTCGGTTGGGGCTCTTTTTATACAGTAGTTGGTAATTATTGGAAAATTTAAATTTTTGTTATGTCCTAACCCCTAAGTATCATTTTTGTGGACGATGGTGAATCCGATTATCCGGGTATCACTATAAAAGAACAATTACCAGAAGTTTATAGACCAGAAGTGTACAGACTGCAGTTAGTCATTGGCTTTTTATGTCAGACAAGCTGGATGTCGGACCCGGTGCCCACATACTCGAGATCGGATGTGGGTGGGGAGCACTCGCTATCAGAGGTGCGATGAAGAGAGGACTGCAGTGGACTGGACTGGTTACCGAACAATCAGCCAGCATTTTATTGGCTGATTGAATGACTGACTGAATCAATATAAAAAATCTGAAATTATAAATTGATATAGAAACAAAATATTGAATACAAAGAAACCACAAAATATTAGTTGGGATGAGCTTTCTAATAAAAGAAAAAAAACTATCGATGTTTCTGAACTGCCATGAAACATCGAAAAAAATGTTGATATTAATAAAAAAAAACGATGTTTCTCTTTTTGTAGAGCATTTCTGAGGAGCAAATCCGATTCGGAATGGATCGAGTGATGCGTGCCAAACTGTTGGACAGGGTTGACCTGCAGTTGATGGATTACAGGTAAGCAAGAACAAGTGGACAGATGAAGATGAACCAGATTGCTCACTGATGCTGCAGTCAGTTGGGGTCCTTTTACCATGTTAAAGTGAATTACATATTATTTTTTTTCTATGCACAGGAATTCATCCGGCCAGTACGACGGGATCGTTTCACTGGAGATGCTAGAGCACGTCGGTCATGACTTTCTGCCCCAATACTTCAACATCGTAAAGCAGCGACTCAAGTTTGGTGCACGGGCTGTCTTGCAGGTTACTGGTGTGTTTCGTATATCCACGACGTGCCAAGACTCAAATCGAGTTGATTACTATTTTTATGGGAGAAAAGTGCATTGTTATGTTATGTATTCGCTCACATACAGGCGTTGCATGTGACTAAAACAAATAGTAAAATATTTTAGTTACTTATACATTTAATTATTAAATAAGAACTTAAGGTAATGACATGGCCATCGGCTACGTACGATGACTACCGCACCAGTTCAGACTTCTTCAAGAAGCACCTGTCCCCAGGTCTGAACCTGCCAAGCATATCGGCAGTAACAGGGGCTCTCCCAATTGGACTCGATCTTAAGGGTATGTAACGCTAGTCGTATTAGCTTGTATTCAATAAAAAGAAGTGTGGTAAAATAATTATAAATTTCAGAACTGAATTCAATTGGCGTGCACTACGGGCCGACACTGGAAAAGTGGATCGTAAAACTGGAGGTTGGGAAATTATGTGAAAATATACTATTTGAAAGTCAGTGTGATACATTTACAGCAATCATTTAGCTATGCAGTCAGTCAGTCAGTCCGTCAGCCAGCCAGCCAGTCAGTCATTCAGTCAGTCAGTAAGTCAGTCAGTCAGTCAGTCAGTCAGTCAGTCAGTCAGTCAGTCAGTCAGTCAGTCAGTCAGTCAGTCAGTCAGTCAGTCAGTCAGTCAGTCATTCAGTCAGTCAGTCAGTCAGTCAGTCAGTCCGTCAGTCAGTCAGTCATTACAGGCGTCACACGACCGTGTCCGCCAACTCGGATACTCGGAAAAATTCTACCGATTGTGGTATTTTTTCTTCTGTTCGTGTGTGCCCATGTTCGCTGAAGGATATTTGGATGTGACGCATTTCGTGTTCGTTAAAACTCGACCAGACGAATAAAAATCCTTTGATATACTCATTTTATATCACCGAATCTATTAAATTATGAATAACATCTTGGTTTTCTCTGGTTATCTGTTGTTCCACTGCTCGATAAGCTATGTTGTCTTTTGAAAATCACCATCTGTGAAACGATTATTCAGCAATGATACATCTTTTTCTTATTCTGGATAACACTTAGTAATACTGTACTTCGTCATGAACTTATATTATAGAAATGTGTTTCATAATGAGTGAAACAGTAAATGTTCTGTAAACGTTTATGGAATTTAGATTGAAAATGTATTCGTCCCCTGAACTATCATAAAGTTGACTTTTGTTTGAATCCTACTGCATATGATTATGTGCACGCAACGTCTATAGGGTGTCCCACGTAACTTGCAATATTCTGCGAGGCCACAAAAAATTTTGTGGTGGAGCTATTTTAAAAATTAAAAAAGGGAATGATAGCCCAGTTTGTAAAGTTTTGTTTGCCACCTACCAGAGGTTTATTGTACAAACAGTTCTCGGGTTATGGCTACTTTTCCAGAAGTAGTCATTTTAAGTTTTTGATGACTCATCGGGTGCTCTAAAAGTTGTTCTAGAAACACAGTATTTCATTGAAAAGTTGATATAAGTCTGAAAATAAGTTTGTGTGATCATTATTAATAAATTTGTTTCTGTTAAATCATGATGGGACATATTTATACGTTGGAAATCGATCGAAACCTCGCCAGGAGTCATCAAAAGACAAAAAAATCGCAAACAAGACACACTACCGATTTATTCTGAAAACCCGATTTTGAATCAGAAAACTATCTTTTTACATTTAATTACACGGGAAATGATCAGCTTTCAAACTTCTTGACAAAATAAAGTCATTTAAATAGGTTTAAACCGGTACTGTTGATCACCGAGCCCACTGAGATTTCAGAACTGAAAATGACTACTTTTGGGGAAATAGAAATATCTCGATCTGCGTATTAGCTATGATCTTCTAGTATGCGGCAAAAAAACTTTATAAAATGTGCTTTCATTTGCTTTTTTAATTTTTCAAATAGCTCAACCACAAAAATTTTGGCGGCCTCGCAGAATATTGCAAGTTACGTGGGACACCCTGTATGTATGTACGTATATGTATGTACATGTACAACTTCGATTTATGTAGAATACAAAGGAACAGCCCGTTGCTAACCTGGCGTATCTCTCATACCATATTTTATAAAAAAATAAATCAGAGCACTGGCATCTCTATCATTTCATTCGACTAAAACGTGTGATCGCTCATCAAATCTATTCCGTAATATTGGAGTATTCGATTTCAAGGGTCATGGTAAAGAAGATTCATCTGAGCTCAGCACGTTGTGAAAATGGTTTGCCGCAATTCATAAACCAAACTAATTTGAGCGGCCTTCTCGACGACTCACTCAGTCGCACTTCAAAGAATAGTTCCTCGTGTGTTATTGTCTATAGTATAAAACGCCTTGCCTGAGAAAACCTACAGATTTTGGCCCCTCTTATCAAAATCGAGTTATGTGGTGTTTTGGAACCTACCAGGGTAGTGTATCAAAACCCTATGACCGTTTGGTTCAAAGTTGCTCAAAACCGGAAATATCCGGATTTTTCGATTTTGGCTGTAGGGCATGCGTCACCATGCGATCAGCTCACTTTGAACGGCGGCCGTCATCGATAGAGACTTCCAATCACTAAATTGATAACATAGTATGAAAGTAGACTTAATTCTGCGTGTTTTAAGCCCTATTTGACCGCATTTGATAGAATATTCGATTTAGAAATCGATCCCGAAAAATTTTGAAAAATAACTTTTTTTGAAAAAAATGTCAAGTTGGAGACATAAATGTCAAAATAAAAAAAGTTGCAAGATTTATCCAGACAAACCGAGTATGAGGGATGATGCCCCTATAGTAGACCTTCAAAAAGATCATGTGCTACCCCCCCCCCCCCACATGGCCCCATTTTTTCGAGCTACGGGTCATTTTTTGCCAAAAATCGCTAAATTTCCGAATTTTCTGCGATTTTCCGTATATGGTTGATTGTTTATTGGCGAATTGTGCATGATAATATCTTCCACTGATAGGCAAAGTAATGATAGAATACTTACATTTGCTTTAGCCAGTCTTTAAAATATGATAAATAGGGCTTAAAGGCTGAAATTGACCAAGAACGACGAAAAACCATAAATTACTAGGTTTGCTCAAAATAGGAAGGTTTTTACGTTGTAAGTAGGCAAGAATGAGTCGAGAAGGGTATATAGTGGAATATGCAGTGTTTTTGGTTCCATTTTATCAAATATAAAATTAGCTGCAACGTCAAAATACTAGCTAGTATTAGGGGTTTTGAACAGTCGTTTTCAGCGATTTTTGAATAAAACTCGTCAAATTAGCTAGTTTCCATCAATTTTCCGTTCATGGTTGATGTTTTTTCAGTAGTAAATCCATAACAATACAATCCCCTGGTAGGAAAGGTAATGAGGGAATACTTTTATTTGATTTATCCGTCTTTCAAAATTTGATAAATAGGCCTAAACGGCTGAAAATGACGATGAAAAAGTATAATTTTGATTTTTGCTGAAAATACCATAATTTTACCATTGTATGGAGCAAGAATGAGTCAAAAAGGCATATCGTGGAATACACAGTGGTCTATTACAACAAATCCATGTAAGTAAGTTGCAATAAGTTATCGGGCTTACAGGAATGTCTCCAGTACAAAGCAGAAGTACTGAAAACATCAAAATTTTGGCGCTACGCACCATCCGTTCTCGTGCTTCCAGGGTACCTCTGGGTTGAAAGTTAGAGGTGTGGAAACGTCGAATTTGTGGCGCCTTGCGCCATCCATTTACAGGTTGTAATGTTGAGAAATCCATTTTTTGACCCCATTTGAATTTTAAGATCTCGGGCTTTCAGGATACGTGTCCAATAAATATCAGTGGTACTAGAAAACGCCAATTTTTTAAGCTACGCGCCATCTGGTTTCTGGAATAGAGCAGGAATGCTAAGAATTTTTTAGTTTCGGGGCAAAAGACTGCAATTCAAAGGTACGTCTGCAATACAAAGAAGTAAAGCGGGAAACTTTTCGCTTCCGCTTTTTGCCTCACGCAGTCTGTTTTCGGGCTTCCACATCATGATTCTAGAACAAAGCAGTGATGCTGAGAACGTCCGATTTTGGGAACCACTTGCAATCAGTTCGTTTGAACTGTCGGTTCCAATTAGACACCTGTTGGAGGTACCTTGAACCGAACTCAATCTGACGAAGTGGGTAAATAAACAAGAGAGTTGATGACTAGGTGGACTTCTGAAGGAAAAAAACTGAAAGTAGAAGTACACCAAAACGTCTGCCAACAGTATTCAGTTATTCACTAATGCCCTCTATTCACACCACTAAAAGTATCATCAAATCAAATCGCTAAAAGTATCATCAAAACACATAATTACTATACATACCTACGCATACATGGGGATCGATCAACTGCCGCCACCACCAACTGCAGCCACAATTATCAAGTCAACTGTCGGCACTTTTTCTGGACTTTTTCGGTTGCATTTGACTCGCCGGAAAGTGGCGTCAGTTTTCGTACGTCATTTTCAGCCACTAATTTGAAAAATTTCTGGCTGCAGTTGTTTCGCAGAAATTAGCGTCAGTTGCCTTAAAAGAGTCTTTAATTTAGTCAATAAAAGATGTTTCATGCAATCAATGTAAAGGTCGCAGACAAATTATCCAAAGTTTTACTATTGCCTTCGAACTTTGTATTACTGTTCGTTAACCGCTGATAATCTATCGTAAGGCCCGTTAGCACCGCGCGGAGCGCAGAAGTGGGATTCGTTTGAAAGTATGTTCATCATCCTAATGCTAGTCAACTGCATCCGACTTATCATTGATTGCATGAACCCTTTATTGATAACATGAATCATTCTTCTTTTCATAGGACAACTGACACTACTTTCGAGCGAGTCAACTGAAAATTTCAGAAAAATGGCAGCAGTTGACTCGAAAATTGTGACTGCAGTAGGCAGTGGCGGCAGTTGACGCACAATCCGCATACATCCGTACGTACATAAGTATGCATGTATGAAGGATAAAAATGGATGTATTAGCAAGCTATGTCGAATAAAACGGGTGAAAACTAAAAATAAATAAATCCAGAAAACTCATTTCAAGCACATGTGAGCGATTGAAACAAAGAAAGGTGTATTTAACCGCTCATTCCCCAACAGCATCATATTTGAGCTTCAGGCAAATATCACTGATAGCGACTGTAAAAAAACCTTCAATACCTGTGTTTTGACTCTATAATTGATGAATATAAACTAGAAATACTGTATAAAACGATATTCCCTTCATCTTGCTTCATTACAATGGTAAAATTTTTGTATTTTCAGCAAACATCAAAATTATACTTTTCCATCGTTTTTGGTCATTTTCAGCCGTTTAGGCTTATTTAACAATTTTTGAAAGACGGTTGAATCAAATAAAAGTATTCCCTCATTACCTTTCCTACCAGGGGATTGTATTGTCATGGACTTACTACTGAAAAAACATCAACCACCAACGGAAAATTTATGGAAACTAGCTAATTTGACGAGTTTTATTCAAAAATCGCTGAAAACGACTGTTCAAAACCCCTAATACTAGTATTTTGACGTTGCAGCTAATTTTATATTTGATAAAATGGAACCAATAACACTGCATATTCCACTATATACCCTTCTCGACTCATTCTTGCCTACTTATAACGTTAAAACCTCCCTATTTTGGGCAAACATAAATTTTTTGGGTTTTTCGTCGTTTTTGGTAATTTTCAGCCTTTCAGCCCTATTTATCATATTCTAAAAACTGACTAAAGCAAATGGAAGTATTCTATAATTACTTTGCCTATCAGGGGAAGTTATTATCATGCACAATTCGCCGATAAACAATCAACCATATGCGGAAAATAGCAGAAAATTCAGAAAATTAGCGATTTTTGGGAAAAAATGACCCGTAGCTCGAAAAAATTGGGCCATGTGGGGGGGGTAGCACATGACCTTTTTGAAGGTCTACTATAGGGGCATCATCTCTCATACTCGGTTTGTCTAGATAAATCTTGCAACTTTTTTTATTTTGGCATTTATGTGTCCAACTTGACAATTTTTTCAAAAAAAGTTACTTTTCAAAATTTTTCGGGATCGATTTCTAAATTGAATATTCCATCAAATGCGGTCAAATAGAGCTTAAAACACGCAGAATTAAGTCTACTTTCATACTATCTTATCCATGTGGTGATTGGAAACCTCTATCGATGACGGCCGCCGTTCAAAGTCAGCAGATCGCATGGTGACGCATGCCCTACAGTAAAAATCGAAAAATCCGGATATTTCCGGTTTTGAGCAACTTTGAACCAAACGGTCATAGGGTTTTGATACACTACCCTGGTAGGTTCCAAAACACCACATAACTCGATTTTGATAAGAGGGGCCACACTTCCCATACAACCTGTAGGTTTTCTCAGGCAAGGCGTTATAAAAACAATAGAACAATAAAAATACTTTCGTTGACACGTTTATCATTATAATGTACCATTATTATTGCCGATTAACTGTTTTACGTTCGGTGTCTGGCACATCGCGTTGGTTATTTTGTATTATGCATATCATTTTATTACAGATTAGTTTTGAGAATTTAAAAAAAAATTTGAGTGATTCCAGTCCGACCCAACAACGGTCTGATTTCATGGGATTCGCATCAGATGTCCTGATCTCACCCTGACCGAGCTCCAGATTTACTTTACCTTACACGTGGTTCAAACGATTGTTTTCAAAAAAATACAAAATCATAATTACAAATAGTTTTAAAATATTATCTCATCTGAACTTAGTGGTGAAAACTGGTTATATAAATGGATATGTGATTGATTCCTTCTGATCTTTGGTTACCATGCTTTCTCGCAATAACGAAAGCAATTAGGCTTGTCTGCTTTATACGACAAACAACCTGGTTTACGCACGACCGGGTGATACTGGCGGACGAGCCGTACCTTTAAATGAAAAGAAATTTCGCCAAAGAAGGAGGAATTTGCAGCTTTTGGGCCATTTTAGCTCAAGAAACAAACTGAACTTTTCAAAATATGTAGCCAAAGAAGGGGGAATTCCAGTTTCCCTCCCGTTCTCGTGCGCCAGTGGGCCCACAATTATGATGATGGCTAACAACAAGTCTCGGCCACTCACGTCGTTCAGCGCACATGTCCTCATCATCATCATCATCCTTTATTTTGCTGGTTTTTGTTTATACGCTATACTTTATAAACTCTCGTATTTTCACGGCTCCATAAAATCACTATAATCTAACAACCATTATGTAACCGACTACTGTTTCTACGTAATCCCATCTGCCTTCAAAAAAATCTCAACTGGCCAGTCCAATCATTTTTGAAGAAAAAAAGTGCGCACCAATCTTTCCGGCGATGCATTGTTGGGTCGAAATGTATTTTTATTTTTTTAAACTTAATGTTTTATTTTAATTATATCAGTAATACAGTTTTCAGCTCTGTGCACTGTAAATGGTAGAATGCCGACTGCTGACAATGGTGTTTTCATGATCTCAATGCCGACATGATAGCGTGTCTATTATAGATAGTTGTTAACTCGTTATTTCCATGCCATAAACGAGTCGTTGCCATTGAATGAATCTAAAATTGGAATCGAATGTAACGGGGAGGTAAATATTTACGTGAAACCTTTTGAGTCGTGACATAACAGTTGGCTCACTCATTGGCTATTGAAATAAAATGTCGAAATATTTACGTCTGTAAGGACAGGTTAGTCTGCGATTCATACATTTTTCAGTTTACATTCCTTATGCATATTTATGTATTGCCTATTGATGATGGTAACTTAATTGCGTATATTGCGTAAAAAACTGAATCAAAAGGTTTTTCACAGAAGATACTTTTTTTGGTTGCTCGTGAAATGTCCCAAATTATTTTGTGTAATTTGGTTGGATTCTTGGTTTAGTTGGTTTCGCGAACAATGAAAAATTTTGTTTCGCGAACAATCGCAAGTTTTTATTCACGATCAGACTATAAAGAATAAGTTATGAGAAGAAAAAAACGTTGATTGCACTTGCCAGGATTGAATCATATTCGTGGCTCGCCATGCCTTCGGGGCCTTTTTAGTTGTTTGTTTTACGAATGGATTGGACGTTGATCTGTGGTCGCAGGTCATTTTGACCACCGAGTGAATGATTAATGAATGCAGCTGGTGGGTTACCAGACTCGGCAGAGTGACAGCCGCAGTTAGACTTGATCACTTTCACGTACGTACTGTACATACGTATGTCAACTACACTATGTCAACTTTATCCCCGTCAAATGCCGGGTCAACCACCTTGGCTCCAAGAAATTGAACCGTCGACCGTTGGCTTTATGGGTACCGTGTTTATGGTTTATCCATGCAAATTGCAATGGCATACTTGACAGATACAGCAGATATATGTAATTAATGAAACACGTACTACATACCCGTTGATTTTGTGACATGTCACTTTGAATTTAAGTTTTGCGCACGCCGGAAAGTTAGTGATTCTGTCATTCTTCAGTCCGTTAATCACTCATTCAATTAGCTAAACTGCCATGAATTTGGTAAGTCAGGTATTTAGTTAGGTTAGTCAAAACGTTAGTCAAACTGTCAGAGACTCCAAAGTCTTACCTTATGTACATATGTATGTATACATAGCTGGAAAACGGACGGATTGAATTTTTTTCTTATAACATCCTTAAAACCAATTAAAACCGTGGAAACCAAACGTCCAGTAGACTTCAGGTGAACGGTCTAACTAAATAAATAAAAGGTAATTTTCATTCATGCCTTCTCGGAAACCATGAAATCTGTTTCAGAATTTGGGCTTGCAAAAAAATTCCGTTTGAGAGTGAGACCCAGCAATACTTTTCAACAAACCGTCAAAATGATACAAGGAATGGTTAGACAAAACTTTAGGTGATAAGCAATGGCAGACATCCTACCATCCATCATATCCATCCATCCATCCTACCATCCATCAAATCACCATAGTAAAAAAATTGTATTTGCAAAGTTTACCGAATTCGTTGCTTGTTTGTGTTGTTTTTGTTTATTACGGTATGGATATAATATAAGGCGTTTGTTTGCTCGGCTTGCCATCATTTCGACTGATGACATTTAATTTGGGTGCTTTTGGGGCGGCATTGCCCGTAATGATGGCTTTCATTATATGTAATTCCATTTGCAATGTCCGTCCGGTCAGGCACACCCAACACCAATTCAGGTATGTTTTTTGCGGTTGTTTATATATATTTTCAAATTTGACTTGTCCATTTCAATTCATCGATTCAACATTGCCGAATCTGATTCATCGACCATCGTCTTTTGTGTTATTCATATACATCGATGTGTCATTGATAATTGAAGTTCAGGCAAGGACCGGACGACATTGTTTCAGAACATATTTTATGTACTGCATCCGAGTGCCAAAAATGTGAACTATGTGGCTGTGTGAGCATAACTGATATTAGTTGTAAAAAATTAACTGTCTCTGTATAATTGCATATTACAAAAATGCAGTTGCAGTTTCTGATGCAGTTCAGTTGCAGGTCATTAAATGTCTGAAAACATGCACATAATTTGCTTGATTGTTGTTTTCCAACAACTTGGCAAATTTGGGTGGCAAACGGTACGAACTGTCACGACGACCAAGACTGAACGCACTAGTACATACTGTACGTACATCTTTATGTATCGTGTTAAGACTTTTTCTAGGACATTTCATGTGAAACCTTTCCCTCACGCCCGAATAACGCGCGCGTCTGTCCGTTCGATTGAGTAAATTAATTTACCTTTTAAACAAAAACCACCTCATTGGGCTTGATCGAGCAGGTTCCTACATTATTTCTTTTAAACATCCATTTTATCCATCCATTCTTTTAATCATCCATTCGAGAGTGAAGTAAAGGTTTTACAAAAAAAATGAAAACGAGTTTTAATCAAATAAACGGAGTAAATATATGCACGTGTTTATATACAATCAACGAACCGTGAACCACGAACGCATGTTTACTGTTTGTCCACTTGAGTCGCGGACTACAATCAGTTTACGGGCATAAATGGACCAACATGCATATAACTGGATTGCGTACATCAACGTTTCGAGTTGATCTCAACAACTGCGTTTTTTCGTCCCTATTATACCTAGATACAGTATAGTAAAAACTTGGCAAACTGAGTAAATCTATTGTTAGAGGACTCAGTTACTGTATGCACATAAGTACATTCATATAGCTTTTGATGAGAAGATTGAATTGCAAAAAACGTACCAGTGTGCTCAAACTAAGAATACACGGAACTGTTCCCTATTTTCAGAAACTCTTTGTGTGTTCTTATCTGGTTCATGCGGAAACGGGTGCACTTCCAAATGAAATCTTGTAATAAAAGACGATTGTTGAGTGAGTTGTACAAGTCTGCAAACCAGTGTTGGAGGATATGTATGTGCTTTTATTTGTAACCATAAAGTTTAGTATGGAGTCGATATATTTGTATATAATCTACATAGAAATTAGTGCTAGGACTACCGTGATTATGCAAATGCCCCATCGTATTACCATATCCATTATTTACAAATCGCCATGAATTATTCCTAATCGGATGTGAAATCACAGTAAGAAGGAAACAGACAGGCAGGTCTTGTTGTGCTTTTCCGTGCTGAGTTACATATTCGTCAATTATTAGCGATTTGTACTGGATGATACTGCTAAAGAACCAGATGTTGTTGTTGAAGGTCTTTGCTTGAGAGAAGATATTTCGAGTCTCAGATGTATAATACTTGCCGATGTTCGATTAGAATAATGTTAAAGATTATCAAATAGTTTGAGAGTTAAAATGTTCAGACGAGTTGGTAACGACGTACATACAGTAACGACATCTTAAGTATCATCTAAGAAAATCTGTATTAAAAATAGCCCAAAACCGTACTTCAGAAATTAACCAGTTGCGCCAGCAACTTGCTTCGGGTAGCGGTATTTCCTTTATTGGCTGATCAGTGAACAGTGCAGTTGTACTTATTATCTAAGATACATGTCTTTCTTCGTTTCCGATTTGTTTAGGGAATTTCCGAATCCACATCCTAGACATCTTTGATCTACAATAAAACTTTACACATAAAATGCATATAATTTATGTATTAATGTCGGGAGGTCGTTCCACCATATTCTTCAGTCTAGCATATGTACATTAACCGTTCACCTATTCAACTGCGTCATTGCATTAACTAAGTTCACCCCAATAGCCTGCAGTATCTATTACCATTCACGAAGTTCAAATAATCATACATGAATGCTTTTTAGCGGTATAATCCACTCTGAGATTACTGTGCATGTTAAAGTGCAAACCTTGATGGGTTTGATGTCTGATGTGAATACTCATGGCAATCAGTACTGCCTCATCGTTCACGGGTTACCACCAGCGGACGAGAAGGAGGTGAAGTCGAATTCTCCCTTCTTCGGTTACTTTGAAAATGCAGTTTGTTCCCTGCGTGAAATGTCCTCAAACTGCCAAGTCTCCCCTTTGGTAAGATTCCACTCCCTTTGGAGGTTTGGGTCATCCGCCACTGCTGGTTACGGTCGCATAAAGAACAACCGGATCGGGTTTCATCGAAAATGTATGTTTACAGCTGAATTTGTGATTCTAATGGCAACCATTTTAATGGCTTAGATCACTAAACCAGCCAAGGATTCCATTTAGCAGAGTTTAATCTACTTTCACTCAGGAAATCGTTTACAGTAGTACGTATGTAAATATGTAAATACTGCGGTTACGATAACACATTGGTAGCAAACTAGTTTTAATCGGATTGTGACTGCAATGGCACCATACAATTAAAAGACGCTTACTTTCACCAATGAGAGCGAGCAGTCGAACCATAAAAATGAAAATTTTGCAATACTCATTATTAAGACCCAAACTTTATTTCATGGGTAATTTAAATTACTAATAAATCTAAACCAACTTTTTTAAAGTGAACAAACAGTAATTGAACTGAAATTGAACTGAATAGAAACTGAACTGTTTATTTTAAATAAATAACTAGTTATTCAATTAAACCAATAGTTATCTAACTAAAAACAACTCACTTAATGTAGTGACATTAAAGTTGTTTACCGTAATCAGCTGAGGGCAGTTGTTTATAACGAGTTTTATTTGCAGTGCCGGAGTCGAGTAGTGAAATCGGACTCTGTTTTATCTGCAAACACATGGACTAGTCTACGATGCGTGTATCACTTCATTATCCCACAGCCCATTACCACTGTTTGCCACTTTATAGCCCCAAGCACGCACACTCACAAAATGTTGCGGGCAACAGCAGAAAACCAACTTTGCGATCCGCAATTCAGCCGTGCCAAAACGACTGATGGCCGGAAGATTACCGCTTTCTTTTGGGGTTTTTGCGTCAGTTTTCAGTGAAACAGTTAACATGCACATACGTATTGTACATTAGCTTGCAAAGATAAAAGCGAACAGTCATATTCGATGAGGAATAAAAAAATAGGAAAATCGCATTAAAAGAAAAACTATGAATTCGATCAATTGTGATTTCATTTGTTAAATATTGTTTTTATTATTGTATTTGCTAACTGCAAAAAGAGTGAAAAAAGGCGCCATGTTGTATGTACTGTATGTGGGCATGTAAATGGTTGGCATTGGATTGGTGGGCCCACATAGATAAAATACATGCACTGTATACACTGGCTACCCGGTAATGGTCTACTCAGATTCTGTTTCCGATTGAAAGGGCGTTGAGATAAAACAAAACACTCAAATTCAAATCGCTATGCTTTGTGGAAAATAAATGTTATAGTTTTTTTATGTTCGACAGCGCAGCCCTATTTAGACGTCATTTATGGTGTGTCGAATAGTACCATGTTAGTGATAGTCAATGTATAAACGCTTACCGTAAACTGTTGAACTTGACAGTCGAGAATCAAATTTCGTGCCGCATACACTTTGGATATCTTCAGCAGCTCTAGAATTCGATTTTGAAACGGTATGGTGTCAGCTCGGGAAACCATGGCTCTGACGAATAATGCTCCTGGCAGATCGCCCTTTTCCATGTGTTGTTTTCTAGTAACCATGATGAAACGTTTTTATAAGGCGCAGTTATCACTGTACTATGACATAAAAAGGTAAAAAAATTTACAGATCCAACAATTATTCCTTATACCAACATTTGCTCCTTCGACTTCATTATGTCATTGTCAATCAGTGTCATTTTTATATGTATCCGTTGGCTTACACATGTTCAACGAACATTTTTGCTTGGAACAGTTAATGATTCGAACTCGTACGTCAATCGTAACGTCACATCATGTGTACGTTGTGTTGTACGAACATTTTCTAAATATCCTATATATGCAGGTATGATGCATGGGAAAAATATGTCTCGTTCGATGCGATTTTTTCTCGGATTATACATTTAGCTGTTCTAGAAGTTACTGGTGGTTTTGATGAAAACTTAGTTAGGCATCATGTTTACTTCAAACACAACTAGTGTAGGTTGGTAATCGACTGAATTATTTTTCGAGAAACCTTTCAGTGGTTCAGGACTATCAGGTCTACATCGTATGATGTGCGTGTTGAGATCAGCCCTCAAGTCATGCTTCAAGTATTTTGCAACACAGTCCCTAAATTAAGCACCCACCACCGGTAGCAACCGTATTTTAAGAACCCATACAGTGTTTACTTATCCTCATAGAGTACTGTAGCTATAATATAATGAATTGGAAAAACGACGACTTAAAACATTTGACACTACTTTTAGGATGTGAAGAATGTTAGGGGCTCATTCATTGGAGGTACAGTATTTGTGCCATTCAAACCATCATACCATGTGTATATTCAAATGTTCTTCGCGGCCATATTTACATCGACTATCAAATTTCTGTAGTTAACCTAACGAAGAAGTTGGGAACTGGAAACGTTCAGTTGAGCGTGCCGTGCTGCAGCTGATAGCTTGCTTTTAGGTCGATCAATCATCGCGTATCTCCCACAAAACATACCCTATTCTAATAAAGATATCGCTTGGCAAGAATGCATCTGCTTATTTGCATCATTCATTTCTTATTTTCTTCTATAGAGTGAATTTCATTTGTTAGAAACGGAACATAGCAGATGCAATAGTAGTCAGGAATTCACAATGCTCTAGTCCAATAATCAATCAAGCACTGAATGACAGCAAAAATACAGAAAATAAATGGGTTATCGCAAATCAGCAGATAATTGAAAGAGTAGTAGTTTTTCTATCATTTAGATTTCTGCCAAGTTCAGCTTTTCCACCTACCAGACTCTACCAGATACAGTTTCAAGAGTGAGCCATCCCAAACTTACTTCGACACCAACAACCAGTTATTCTGATGATTGACTCCATATGGATGACCGGTTTGCCAAAAGTTGAGTCCCAGGGGCACAGAGAGTTATTGCACCTATGTACATACATATGTACATGTATGTATCCCACATATGTACATACATACAGTCATACATACTGTACCACCGAACCGAATGTGTTGGCACATCACAAGTGTTACTACAAAACAAGTTATTGTTGTACACATGTATGTAGCTTGCCAGACTTTGGAGGGCGCAAAGCTGTTGTTTTCATATTTAATTTACTGTGATGAGCGTTAACTTCCATAATCTGAACATGTATGTACATTCTCGTTCAGTTAGCCAGTCAGCAATTGTGTCTGTTGGTTTGTATCACCCAAAGTTGGTCAGGCCAGGCCGTCAGTGAATCAGTCAGTCAGATAGTCACAATCAGTGATTGATCAATCACTTGGCATGTTTTGTTTCGAAACTTTTTTCAGAAAAGCATTTGGTTCACTTATGCAAATCCGTTGGGAGCATCGAATTTGGGATGAAGCTTGGATGATAAATGGGCGTGAACACGATCAAGTGTTTGTACATTTGGCACAGTCTTCAATGTTCAGCTTTTTCTTTTCGATTGCCATGCATTTTGTCTCCTCCACATCGTTTTTAGCATTGTTAACCCCATGCCAGTCTGAAC
Source organism: Daptonema setosum (assembly GCA_964036265.1). Lineage (NCBI taxonomy): Eukaryota > Metazoa > Nematoda > Chromadorea > Monhysterida > Xyalidae > Daptonema > Daptonema setosum. Next base: position 13,159,601 of record OZ038445.1, read on the forward strand.
CTCTTCCGGTGCGCAGTTTATCTCACATTTTATTCCAGAAAAGTATTTGGTTCACTTAAGCAAATTTGTTGGGAGCATCGAATTCGGGTTGAAGACTGGATGATAAATTGGTGCGAACACAATCAAGTGTTTGTAAATTTGGCTTACTGCTCACTGTTCAGCTTTCTCTTTTCCTTTGCCATGCATTTTGTCTCCTCCACATTTTTAGCATTGTTACTCCCTTGCCATCCTGAACCTCTTCCGGTGCGCTGTTTATCCAACATTTTTGGCCCTCACTTGTTACTAGATTGTCCTAAGTTGTTGCTCTTACATGTGACTTCTTGATAAACTGTAATTCCATTATATGAAAAGCAGTTGAGGAAGTTGTAAAAAAGTGTGTCGTAAATAATTCTAAAGATTAAAAATTCTCTAGATTCTCTAAAGATTAAACTGAAAACGAACCGTCGCTCATTTAAACAATTGAATTCAGGTCTGTAAATTTTGTATATTGAGGCAAGTCCCATTACACTTTATATAATGAAACAAAAATGCTTAAACCCAATTAATTTATATCTATTCTATATATGCATATCTACATATTTGGCTGAATGAGATATTGGGTTCTGCTCGACTGCATTCGTTCTTTCAAACACACTTATTAAAGTCCTTTTTTATATTGCAAATGTAGGCATGTATAACTGAGGTTCGAATATTTCGCGACAGTTTTCCGGGACATTGTCGGGACAGTTTTTTTGTAAATAAATTACAAGCACACTATTTTTTGTTTATATTTTGTACCATTTTTGATAGGCACATTAATTTCAAATTTTCAGTTTAAGGTGTGTGGCAAGAGTTATATAAAAAAACCGTGAATTTGTCGCCTTTGTCGCAAAATATTCGAACCTCAGTTATACAGTCCGAGTAGTGAGTTATGTTTCGTAAAACTTCTATTCTAACATAAGTTCAAAGTTCAAAGAACTTGGGTACATATGTACTATGAAAATTATCAAAGACTTCTTGTAGGTGCACTGATTCTAGCCTTGAAGAAAATCCATGCGCTTTCATTGTATTCTAAGCACCTGGAATCCATGTTGCCTGGCAGACTTAATCCCCATCTAATCACATCACCTGATTTGACGTGCCTTTCATTGTCTGTCTGTTTCTTTCGTTCCATCCATGCAGTATAAAAACTCGATTTACTAATTCATAAAATACAGATGGTTCAGTTTGCGAGAACATGAACTGTTATTGAGTCTTACACCTTATTTTCAACGGAATTTTGTTTTCTGTTTACCCATGTGTCTTTAGTTCGCTTTTCAAAACTCTCCTAAATTCTCCCAAAGTTGTGAGGTTAACAATTAAGGTTGTTATGGGAAGGCATACGTTTTATGGTAGTTACCTTAGGTGCGGTCATACCGTGTGTATTCTACATGTTCAGGGTGTCTCATTCAAGTTACTGGAGTGTAGTGTGTATATATACGTACATGAATCCGATGTTAGTTTTGGGTCTTGACGTTCCAACTCCTAACGTCTGAACTACTGTATGTGAGTCAGTTGTATTTAGGTTTGTCGGGTACGCGGCTCAGTTGGTTAACACACTTTGTGAAATTCGTGTGGTCTTGAGTTCGAATCTCACGTCTAATACAGACTGTGGATAAGGAGCACTACATATAGCCCATAAAGTTAATATTCTGTATATATATAGCATTCTCATTTGTGGGGAGACTAATCACACCAAACGAACTAATATTTAAGCTGAATTATTCGATATCGTCTATACATACCTAACTTGCTGAGAATCATTACCGGCAGTGATCTTTATCAAATCACCTCAATCATTTTATTTAACTCTGTACATATCAAATAAATTTATCTGTTAAAAAACTGTTTAAAAATCTTACCATTATGAACACACTTTATTTAGTTACGTGATGTGCAAAAGACTAAAACAATGTTAATCAGTTCTTATTGTGGGTTGGGCATATGCCTATAATAATAACACGGTATACACTTGTGCATTTATCGAATTCTCTGCCCACTTATTTCATCATCCAATGAATTTTATCAAAATCCAAAGCAACCACAAAATTCATAAACAATTTTGATTGTCACTAAAACAGTGTCAATATAATATAACTAGTTAATTCAGTATCCGTTATCATTCATTTTCAATTATCCGATAATGATATCATTCTTTCCCGATATTTTGCAACATCGCATCGGTCCACGTTAATTGGATAACTCATACCCTTCCGATTTTCAGCCGTACTTGTGTTACCAGCGAAAACATTGATTATTGTTTTGTTCAACTGTTGATCACAAACACGATGGTTTTTATGGTGATATATTAACACGCTATTGGCAGATTCGTTTAGCACTGCCGTTTGACCGCAATCACCTATTTTATTCGGGATTCTGGGTTTCATTGCTCATTTTACAAGTTACATCTCTCGTGACTTCAATTGTATGCAAAATTCTACCTGAAGTCTTAACACAATTGAGGGCATTTATCTTTTTTTTGTATGAACAATTCGCCAGGCTGGACGAATGCTGTGATAGGAATTATTTGAATATGATGGTATAAAACTCACGTTTTCGGGAGGCATGATTGAACAGCCAGTTGAACACGCAAGATAATGCACGGCATTGCACCAAAACGTTAGAGGAAAACCTTTTTTGTTTTAGTTGCGTTCTCAGAAGATGGTTCGTCCGTTTGAACATATCGTGACTTGACTTGAGTGGTACATTTGTTAATTTAGACAACAAAAGGGTGTTATTCTGTTATTATAAATGGGGTCCGCCCTTTCAGTCAGACATTCATGGATTCAAAGCCGCATTCTAGGCTTCTAAACTAAGTAATAAAGAGTTTAACTGTTAATTTTCTAGTGCTCGTCTAATTTCGAATGGTATTTTACCACTCAAATTGTTTTCCTGCCATTTTCATTACGGTCTAGTCAAGCAGTCGGTGCTTACATAACCATGTTTATTTGCATGTATCCTTTGTTGGTTTAACAAAGAAAGTGTATTTTAGGAATGTTAACACAGATATTGCGTGTTGTCGCTCACATTGACAGACGTTGAATAAAACGACATACTGTATGTACATATGTGAGTACTGTATGTACATATGTATGTTTACAATATCTTGTAAACACCGTAACTTGACAATTGTTTGTTTTCAGTGGACAAATTTTGCCCTATTTATTTAACCATTCAACTTGCATTCGGTCAGACAGTCTTTTTATTTGTACATTCTAGAACCGTAATCTTAGTGAGCGGTCTTAGTCAAAGAACCAGCATGTAACAACAACATGGGTTTGGTAGGATTAACGCTTGTTTGTGTGTGTACGAACATAGGATATAAACATGTAAGACGTGCCTAAACTTCAGCTCCTAATTAAGTAAACAGGTATAAATAGAACTCAATCTCGAAAACTTACAGACGTTTGGACAATCACTGATTGGTTCGTGTTAACCAACATTTACTGTATTAGTGGCTTAGGTTTTCTGTGACGTATGTACGTATGAATACAGAATGTTAAGATTAGATTGGAATATGCACTATGTATAAAATACTATAATTATGCATGCTTGGATTACAGTTATTTTTATTAAATAAATTATGTTTCTACGTATGTAATCGCTAAAATCATATTTACAAAAATACTTTTTTAAATCGATTGAAAAGTTCAGAATTCTTCTTCATTCAATAGAAAACTTGAGATGAATGACTCTTAAATTACAAAGATATTGGTTTCATGAAAATTAGTGTCAGTTATCTGGCTATTTGGCAATATGATCCTAAGTAAAGTCAGCAGCGGCAGGCTGATTTTCTTTTACTCTTTCCAACGTTGTTTTACGGTCATAATTGAGAGTCTAAGGCACCGATGGGATCAGTTTACAAAATCCATCGACCGTCCGTTTGGAGACGCAGGTAACATTATATCTTGTACTCATGTGTAAAACTTTTTCTACTTACAGACTTTCGGGTTGAGGAAAAGTACTAATGTATAAATGGGAATGTCTCAGTGAGCGAGAGAGAATGATATGAATATTTTTTTCATACTTTGTCCCAAAATTCCGGAGGAAATCCGTTAAACTAAAGAGTAAAAAAATTTCTACTCTATGTGAACAAGTCAATCATCACCTTCTTCACCAAAATAGAAGCTGATGTTTCACAGTCTAGAAAAGCTGTTTTTTTTCATTAGATTTGAAATATTGTCTTTGGTCTCCACGTACTGTATGTATTCTTCATACATACATACTGCATATCACACTAAAATCATCCAGAAACGAGCGATTGAAACTTGATATTTTCTGCCGAAACAGTTTACAAGAATAATGAAGCAAATAATGTGATACTCGTACCATGGCTATGTAAACGTGACAAACACACTATCTCTTTCGAGGGTTGTGCCTTGAAATAAATGGGCCAGCCAAAGCGACGTCCTCAAGATAGAACGCGAGCTTAAGATTTATGCTGTACAATCTGTTATGTAGGTCATTAATTATTGTTCATTGTTCTGTATTAATGACGGCGCATTATCCGATTTCAGGAGATAAGCGCCTCAAGTAAAAAACCGCTTTGCATTTTTTAGAGGCGATTCTTTCTTACGCGCACAGAGCCAATATTAAATATATATACACTATTTTTTATATGTACATTTATAAGTTTTTTAAATTAAATAATTTATTTTCTTACTGCAATAAAGTTTTACCTGTGCACAAAAAAGTGTCCGATATGAAGAAAGTGCCATCTCAGAGTCGTCTGCAATTTGTTCAACCTCTTTTCATATTTTTTGTAAATAAGTCATAGAAATGATCTACACTAATGTACAACTGAAGAGACGAATTCATAACTGTTGACTCAATATGTAGAGAATTCTGATTTTTTATAATATAAAAGTTTGTAGTTGCCGATCCCGGACCGGTTTGTTATTAGCCCAAGAACTTGCATGTCAACGTAGCATAAACAATCATAATTAATTGGTGTCTCTCACGAAACATCACGAACGCCGACACTTCCACGGATATATGAATATCACATAACTTAACTTGAGGAATACGGTAATGTCTGATGAGTTTATCGCTGAATGGTATCACCTATTCGGAAACGTATTGATAGTCGCATTCAGTTTGGTATTTATTAATGGTTTCGTTGATAGATTTTCCGTTTTGCAGAATGTTGAAAGAAATAGTGTAGGAAAATAAACATGTTGGTCTGTGGGTTACGGTTTCATCTTAGGTTTATCTGAGAAAGATAGTGATTTAGTTTATAAAAATGTTAAATATGCAAACGAACATACATTTGTTGAAGTGATGGATGTGAGCAACATTGCGTGGTTACACTGCAGGTGTAAATATTGTTTCATGTATGGGAGCTGTAATTTTTTATACGTTTTGAAAAATAGCCAGACTTTACTTCTGATCCAAATGACAAAAACAGGTGCAAACTGTGCCATAACGCGGCCTATTTTTATTGATGCCGGCCTTTTCTCTAAATGTAAATGTTGAAAGGGAATTATGGTTTAGTTTGACATTTTGTATTTTTAATCAACCTACCCACACATAGCATTTGCATAAACTCACAAGCCACAAATGGTTCATGATAGCATCTGCTTACAGTATTGTAAGAATTGCTATAGATCCAGCAGTCAAATTACGGGAGTAAGTGGATCAATTGGATGTAACATTTCAAACTTTGTGTGGAGACGAAGACTTGGATCTAACAGGTGCATTAGCCGTATTTCTCATCGTAATCCGACAGTAAAATTTAGGCGTTTTCAAAAAATTGCATACAGATACAAAGCCTTTATTATTTACTTTACATAAAATTTTCCCTGCTCTTTCTAATTTAAAAGGTTTATGGAATTTGCTTCTCTTAAATAGAAGAAAAAACATATATGTAGGTCTTATTTCATTCTTTTCACCTTGGGATTTTTTCACAACAATACTTCAGTGGCAAACTTTTATTGCTGGTTGTCCGAGTAGGGTGAAATTTTCAATGGAACCCCGGTATATTGACACAATACATCTCTTTATACAATGAAATAGTGTCCGTCCGTCAGTCAGTCAGTCAGTTACAAAAATAAAAAAAGCTGAAAAATTGTTCACGTTTCACGCTCACTATTAGTTCAAAAACCGGCAACATTTTATAAGATGGTTTATAACCCATCAAAACTTGAGGATGTCATCCTCGGTTTATTTTTGGACAGTTACACAATCGCCTCGGGTTGGTTTTAGAGAACGAACGAATTAGAACTGTTGTTTTGTGCGAACTCGTCCTATTTAATGTCGCACTGGGGAAATATCGACATTATTAAAGTTTTCCCACCCACCCCACAGCTTATCCTCTTTATACACAACGAAATTGGGTCCACACCCACCCCACAGCTTATCCATCCGTGGTATTGATTTCTTTTACCCACACACAACAATGTTTGAGTTAGTGAGTGAGTGAGTGAGTGAGTAAGTGAGTGAGTGAGTGAGTGAGTGAGTGAGTGAGTGAGTGAGTAAGTGAGTGAGTGAGTGAGTGAGTGAGTGAGTGAGTGAGTGAGTGAGTGAGTGAATGAGTCAATGTGAGAACGGAATTAAAAGCTAACTAAAATTATCCGTTTCGTTTCAACCCCCACTCCCTTTATAGTTCAAACAGTTTATAGTTTATAGTTTATTGTTGTCAACAATGTTTACCTTTTTTAGTGTTTTTTAAGATTCCGCTCTAAGTTATGAAAATGTATGTGTATTTGCATGAATGTGTTATTTATGAATGTGTTTTTTTCATGGACGTGTTTTTTTCATGGATGTTTTTGTTCATGGATGTGTTTCTTCATGGATGTGTTTTTTCATGGATGTGTTTTTATGTGCATTGCAAATTTTTGCCCACGGGACTCAACTTTATAGAAACTAAAATGGTTTGACCACGGGACTCAACTGCATTGAAACTAAAATAGTTTGCCCACGGGACTCAATAGTATTGAAAGCAAAATTGTTTTCCCACGGGACTCACTGCATTGAAATTTTGCCCACGGGACTCAACTGTATTGAAAGCCCCACGGGACTCAACTCAACTGTATATAAACTAAAATAGTTTGACCACGGGACTCAACTGCATTGAAACTGGAATAGTTTGCCCACGGGACTCAATAGTATTGAAAGCAAAATTGTTTTCCCACGGGACTCAACTGCATTGAAATTTTGCCCACGGGACTCGACTGTATAGAAACTAAAATAGTTTGACCACGGGACTCAACTGCATTGAAACTCAAATAGTTTGCCCACGGGACTCGACTGTATAGAAACTAAAATAGTTTGACCACGGGACTCAACTGCATTGAAACTAAAAGAGTTTGCCCACGGGACTCAATAGTATTGAAAGCAAAATTGTTTTCCCACGGGACTCAACTGCATTGAAATTTTGCCCACGGGACTCAACTGTATTGAAAGCCCCACGGGACTCAACTGTATAGAAACTAAAATAGTTTGACCACGGGACTCAACTGCATTGAAACTAGAATAGTTTGCCCACGGGACTCAATAGTATTGAAAGCAAAATTATTTTCCCACGGGACTCAACTGCATTGAAATTTTGCCCACGGGACTCGACTGTATAGAAAAGTATTGAAAGCAAATTGTTTTCCCACGGGACTCAACTGCATTGAAATTTTGCCCACGGGACTCAACTGTATTGAAAGCCCCACGGGACTCAACTGTATAGAAAGAAAAATAGTTTGACCACGGGACTCAACTGTATTGAAACTAAAATAGTTTGCCCACGGGACCCAATAGTATTGAAAGCAAAATTGTTTTCCCACGGGACTCAACTGCACTGAAATTTTGCCCACGGGACTCGACTGTATAGAAACTAAAATAGTTTGACCACGGGACTCAACTGCATTGAAATTTTGCCCACGGGACTCAACTGTATTGAAAGCCCCACGGGACTCATCTGTATAGAAACTAAAATAGTTTGACCACGGGACTCAACTGCATTGAAACTAAAATAGTTTCCCCACGGGACTCAATAGTATTGAAAGCAAAATTGTTTTCCCACGGGACTCAACTGCATTGAAATTTTGCCCACGGGACTCAACTGTATTGAAAGCCCCACGGGACTCAACTGTATAGAAACTAAAATTGTTTGACCACGGGACTCAACTGCATTGAAACTAAAATAGTTTGCCCACGGGACTCAATGGTATTGAGAGCAAAATTGTTTTCCCACGGGACTCAACTGCATTGAAACTAAAATAGTTTGCCCACGGGACTCAATATTATTGAAAGCAAAATTGTTTTCCCACGGGACTCAACTGCATTGAAATTTTGCCTACGGGACTCAACTGTATTTAAAGCCCCACAGGACTCAACTGTATAGAAACTAAAATAGTTTGACCACGGGACTCAACTGTATTGAAACTAAAATAGTTTGCCCACGGGACCCTATAGTATTGAAAGCGAAATTGTTTTCCCACGGGACTCAACTGCACTGAAATTTTGCCCACGGGACTCAACTGCATTGAAAGCCCCATGGGACTCAACTGTATAGAAACTAAAATAGTTTGACCACGGGACTCAACTGCATTGAAACTAAAATAGTTTGCCCACGGGACTCAGTAGTATTGAAAGCAAAATTGTTTTTCCACGGGACTCAACTGCATTGGACTTTTGCCCACGGGACTCAACTGTATTGAAAGCAAAATTTTTTCATGGATGTGTTTCTTCATGGATGTGTTTTTTCATGGTGTTTTTATGTGACCACGGGACTCAACTGCATTGAAACTAAAATAGTTATAGTTACTCATCCGGCATTATTATAATAAAACCCTGCACACAATAAACAAATTCCAAATTCCAGTTCACAATGGTACGAATGTGTATTGGAAAGTTGTTGACCACGGCGCAATGCGCGCAGCGCTGCTCGGCTGTGCCCCTGCTGAGTACCCCGACTCTAAAAGGTCGGCGTAATTCCCCGGGTGTGTCCCTAGTACATTTATATGCATAATGCATTATTTTTATTATAATGCATACCAGTTTCAATGAAGTGCCAGCAGTGAATAGAAGTGAAAACTATTGCAAACCGTCAATATATGTATACAGTATGTACATACACAGGGTGGGTCAAAAAACCCCAAACGATTTTGAACGTTGATAACTCAATCTATAAACAACCGATTCAATCGTTTTTTCTTTCATTTGAAAGCCAGTATTTCAACTTCAAATCCCTCTTATTTTAGTTGTGTTTTATGTACATAGTTTCCCTGAAGTTACAAAAGAAAATTTTAAAAATCGTGTATTTTTAGCGAAAAAATCATTGAAATGCATGGGCTATTGTATTTTGAAACTTTAAACGGTGTATTTCAGGTCATGAATAAATGAAATGCATCAAATAACAACTAGTTAAGCCTTATTGATCAAAGATAAATGAATGAAACATTCGATTCGACCATTTTTCTGGACCACCAAAGCTCGAGTTCAGGGTTAAATTTGTCAATGACATTCGCCATGAATTTTTTTTCAAGCACTAAATATGGTATTTCAGAGTTTTCAAGTTAGAACTGAGCTCTACAAACTCTATTTCCCTCATTCAACCTTTCAAATTTAGAAATTCATTGCCCAAAATGGACACTTTGCTAAACCCAAAATATTCCGTTTTTTCATCCAAAATCACGATTTTGGGGGGTTTCTTCTGTAACTTGAAAGCAACTGTATAAAACAACACTAAAATTAGGGGGATTCTAAGTTAAAATATTGGCTTTCAAATGATAACAAGAACGATTAAATCAGTTGTTTATAGCTCGAGTTTTAACTTTCAAATTCGTATTGTTTTGGCCCACACTGTATAAGTGACTCACCTAACCGGATAACAGCAAATACACTATATCCAAATTAATATATAACCAATATCTGAACTTAGACACAGGTGTTCGTGTAACTTTTCCCACAAAAACAATCGGCCTACTTTGAGGGCACATGAATGTAACACCTGCTGGCTCATTACGTCACATCGGATCAGTGCCATCTGCCTCTCATCATGTCACTAGCGGACGAGTGAGCAACGAAAAAATGAAATTCCCCTCTTTGGCAGTTCCAAAAATAGAATTTTTTTTAGGCCTTAAAACTACTAATTCTCCATTGTTTGAAAAAGTTCTCCTCCCTTTGGAAGACTGGCTCGTCGCCTCGTCGGCCAATGGGCCGTGTCCCTTAATAAACAGTATCCCCGCAGTTTCACCTGTACTTTTTCTACGAACCGTCCACGCGTTTCAAGCAAAGACCCTCTATGGCGTGACTCCTTTTAGAGTTTGGCTCGTTCGCCAGTGAGTACAATTTTAACGAATACAGATTGATGTAATGGATTAATGGCTGATCGTATTAATGATGAGGTGGGTGGTTGTCAAAAACAACCGACTCATTACTCTGGTATAGACGTATGTGTCGTAAACATTCCAGTCCAAATGCACCTGCTGGGCGCAGGTGCAGAAAAAGGTATTGAAACTCGTATGATTTTGGATGCCTCCTCGTTGCGTTACATTTGCAGTAACTACATGAATACGAATCCAATGCGAGTAAACTGTGTTCATGAATTGAGACTTTTTAAGATCTCATATTTTATGCTCAGCCAGGTTACAATTTTAAAAGACTCAAAAATGTGTTAGAATACCTATAAAAAACTAAAATTTACAATTTCTGAAAAAAAATAGCCATATCTGGAGAACTGGTTGTTCAATGAACCGCGGCAAACAAAAAGTTACAAAATGGATTAGTAGTTGCTTTTTCAAAAATACGAAAATGTTGGTGGTTTTGCAGAATGTTGCAAGTTAAGTGGGGCACCTAATCGGCAATGAAGCAGGTGATTCCAAGCATCGGGTTGTCTCATCCCCGTAATCCGGAGGTGGTCTAGTCATCATTTTCCCATTATACCAGGTCATACAGACGCCCATAATTTTATATCCATGAAAAATTGTATTTTGTAACTTGAATTCTATTTTTTTAACCTCGATCGATTGTCATTACCGGTGTTGTCCGGTTAGAAGAAATGATTGAATCAAATCTATATACGTACACATGTCGTTAATTGGTCTGCTTCATTAGTAACAAAAGTAATGAATTGCTCACCGTTTTGTAAATGCGAAGTGATCAAGATTGTTAATTGCCATTAGTGGTGTTCAGTTTGTCCAGAAAATTCTTTAATCTAAGTTGGACAAATTTACAGTACTTCAACCGCACCTTAAGTGAACAAGCTTCATTTAGCTTTATAGTATATACTTTCTAGACAACGGGATGTGGTGGTTTCAGAGTTAGCAACTCATTTCTGACCCGTAGCTATGTACATGGATTGATATAATTGGGCACCCCGTATGTGACTGGTTCAAGTACATATGTATGTAGCAACCAGAGTGGGTCGGTTACTTGCTAATGCAAACCATTCATACAATCACAATCACAACCACTTCTACAGTTCATTTTTCACCCATAACTCTACGACACAGTTCATGTATAATATGAATGAGAGATAGACTTTCTGGAAGTTGCCGGTTGTTTACGTGGGTTATCGCCTAAAATACACTCAGCCGGCATACCTACTATGTATGCATGTGGTTTTCTATTGATTCTCATCTATTAAGTTGGATTCAGTTGAGTCGTGCTCATTCATGAAAATCAAAAGCTGAAAAATGCAAAAACGGGAATTGCGTACATACCCAATGTACACATGGTAAAATACCATATACATATAGGCCTCGTAATTGTTTATAAGAAAACCCAAAACGTGGCACAGAAAATTTCTTACTTGAGATTCCGGTTCTGGATTTGAAAATCTGGTTCTAAGAATTTTTTTAAAGTGGCTAAAACGTGGCACAGAAAAGTCATTGCTTGAGAATCCGGTTCTCGACTTAAGAATCTGGTTCTGGCCATGCCATGGGTTCTCGCAGTTTTAAACCATTTCTTATAATCAAAAAAAAAATCAAATTTATTCAGTTGTTATGCCATAATAGCAAAGTAGGATACCAAGTCACATAGTGAAATAACGGTCATCCGATTTACAATGACAATCACTGATCATCAACAACGTTCTTGAATGCGCTGTGTCTCAACCCGAGGCTCGAACCAGAAACGTTGGCGAGCAAGGCCGGCGCCTTAACCACTTGACGAGGGAAGCGACAATTAATTATGAGGCCTATATGTATGTTCTGATACCGTATATACCGTGTCTGATGCTCTACTTCAGCGCTAAATTCATTGAAAAACATGTAAAAATATATATCAAACCTTTCTAATGTATTGTTCAAACTCCTATTCAGCAGTCATACTTTCCCCTCGTTTTTACACTAATCACCACATCTTAATTTGTAAACCAAATCGTTCACTTTTCAGCCACTAGGAGAAGTGATAAATAATCAGTGAATGAGTGATTCAACGCCGGTTACTGGCAGCGACCGACTACAGTAAGCGCATCCACCAGTCATCATGCTCTCCACCACCAACGTCACAGTTGAGGATGTAGTGTTAACGTTCATCAACTACACCTCAACAATGCCACCATCAGACCGCGGTTGGTTCTCTTGAACTGTCACTCTTTGTAAAAATGTGACATTTCTTAGTTTTCTTTAGCTGTATCATTATTATTTTTCTTACTTTTCGGAATGCGATTACAAAAGTTGAGACAAGCCATTTGAAGCACTATTTTCTCAGTAAGCTTCGAAGGTTAGCACAATCGTGCAACATTCATCCATGTTTTACATTTGATAAGATGGGTTTGAGAAACGTCCCTTGTAAATAGTCCACTGCAAGCCCGCAACATTATATGAAACTGTTTATTATGATAGATGGCAAGGGCAACTTGAAGAACGGAAATTGAGAAGCTTTATGTTTCATTCATGAGACATAAGCAGTAAAAATTTTAACGTCATTTGGTCGCTTAAACGTGTGTTTATTGAAACCTACATCAACCTACAGTAATGGTACAAAAATGTATGTACTTCTACAGGGTGGTCCAAAAAAAATGACAACACTTTGAAGCTGAATAACTTTCGGCACAGAGATCAGATTCGGTTGAAATTTTCAGGTATTATCATCAACATACTAACTTAAAAAAATATATAAAACCAAAGGGATTGGACAATCACAGCGGCCACCATGCATTAATGTTTGCGAAAATGCGCATGGGTCAAAAACCGCCTAATCGTGCATGCATATTCAAGGGATAATTTGCACGTAATAAATGAAACAATTGTTTTTTTTCCTAGCCGTTGGTACGATTACATGTTTATTTTTGGTTTTTAAGCTTTTTGTTCAATTGGTTTTAGTTTTTTTCGTTTTAGTTTAGCTAACTAAGCGCTTTTTCATTGTCAGAAGAAAATACACGCAGTTTTCACCTCTGAAACAAAATTTTATTCAATGGAAAATAAAAAAAGGTTTTTTTTAATAAAATGGCTTTAGAATGAGTAAAAAAGACTCTGATTGATAACAGGCTAAAATAACTGAGTTTATTGTTTCACAAATCACGGGTAAACCATGTCCTGAATGTTCATATATGATTCGCTCGGTTTTTGACCCATGCACATTTTTGCAAACATTAATGCGTGGTGGCCGCTGTGATGGTCCGATTCCCTTGGTTTTATATATTTTTATAAATTAGTATGTTGATGATAATACCTGAAAATTTCAATCAAATCAGATCTTTGTGCCGAGAGTTATTCAGCTCCAAAGTGTTGTCATTTTTTTTGGACCACCCTGTATATAACGTAGTAATGAACTAACTTGTAGTTTTTATTTTTTTCGCAGGTTTTTATGCTTCTTAAAAAAAACACAGTAAACAATTTTATTCAAATTAGAATACATAAACTGAATAAATGAACATGGGACATTGCAGCACTTCCACCCCCCGGCTGCAACTGTTCTGATTTTTGTGAGTTCATTCGCTGATCAACTTTTTCGATTTTTATTGTTCGTCGTTTACAGTGTTACATATCCACATGAATTATGTGCGTATGCATTATGCAAGTATTTAGTCAGCTCACGATTTAAAAGCTCGTTTCACTTGAACTTAAGTTACAGTTCAATTTCCAACGATCGACTTACAACAACACTATAAACAACAATTTTTCGGATTTTTCATGCTGAAGTGAGACGATTTTTTGATCTGACTATAAAACCTGTACCGTTTGATACCTGCTTGTTTAAAGCTGTTTTTCGTACTTCTCCATCTTTCGCTATCTTTGCTCGATGATTGAACAGTCTTCTTTCATTCTTTGCATCATGACATGATACACTTGCCAGTTTGTCACGGTGTTGAGGCGTATTTTCCCTGAGCATCATGAAAACAGCATCTTGTTATTTCATTTGAATGATTCATCAACACTCGTATTATTGAAAGCTGCCGAGCTTTTTGTTAAAGCATCGTTATTTATTTTCAGTGAACAGTTTTCAGATACTTGTATATAGTATTATGTAGTGAATTTTGATGCGTACATATGTACATTATGCAATTATCTTCATATTCTGCAATACAACTGCAATGCAACTGTTTGCACTGTGTTCATACTATCCAATGATGTACATGTACATGATTGGAATTTTCATTTTCCGACGACATTGTTGTGCAAGGTAAGATCACGTAATGACATTGTGCCATTTTATCCATATAACTGCATGCAAGCGCAAAAAAGACGTTATTGAGAATCGAGTGAGTATCATACAATCCAGCTTTTCCTGACCATAATACTCATAATACTATCATACAAGTTCGGAGTCGATTTATGTGACCTTGGAGGCTTGGTCAATCATCATTTCTATCATATAACATTATGAGCTGATGTTTCACAGTCAGGCAAAGCCGGAATATCCCGTACTCTCAAAGTGGTATTCACCCACCACCATCTGATATCATATCGTACTTTCAGATTCGTGCTACCGTGAACTGGGCAACTTCCGTATGACCGCAATCACGATCGGGGCGTTCATGTCCCTTGTTGGACTCGCGTTCAATCTGTTCATATTCGCTGTATTGATTTCCAATCGGCGAGTTGTGCAGTCTTCGTTCATGTTTTTGCTCAGGTGAGTGAGCGAGTGAGTGAGTGAGTGAGTGAGTGAGTGAGTGAGTGAGTGAGTGAGTGAGTGAGTGAGTGAGTGAGTGAGTGAGTGAGTGATTGGGAGACCTCACAGTTTATGTTTCCAGTTTGTCTGTGTGTGACATAATCATATGTCTCTCGTACATTCCTCTGGTGGCTGTGGATCGATTCCGATGGTTCCCGATCATGAAGAAGACGTCTTTCATACTGGCCGCGTGGTCGCAGTACTTTGTGCCGTTAATGACGACGGTTTGTTGGCGATGGCCCTCACTCACTCACTCACTCACTCACTCACTCACTCACTCACTCACTCACTCACTCACTCACTCACTCACTCACTCACTCACTCACTCACTCACTCACTCACTCACTCACTCACTCACTCACTCACTCACTCACTCACTCACTCACTCACTCACTCACTCACTCACTCACTCACTCACTCACTCACTCACTCACTCACTCACTCACTCACTCACTCACTCACTCACTCACTCACTCACTCACTCACTCACTCACTCACTCACTCAATCACTCACTCACTCACTCACTCACTCACTCACTCACTCACTCACTCACTCACTCACTAACTTACTCACTCACTCACTCACTCACTCACTCACTTACTCACTCACTCACTCACTCACTCAATCACTCACTACTCACTCACTCACACACTCACTCAATCACTCACTCACTCACTCACTCACTCACTCACTCACTCACTCACTCACTCACTCACTCACTCACTCACTCACTCACTCACTCACTCACTCACTCACTCACTCACTCACTCACTCACTCACTCACTCACTCACTCACTCCATTATGTTCCAGATACGATGGTTTGATACCGACGAGCACGGGTAACGACGCCAAGCTGCTGCCCCTGTCCAACCAGATTGACACGCTGACCGTCAAGCTCGGTTACGGCTCTAGCCAGGTTGGCAGCCAACCACATACAGTATTTCACTGTGTTCTCTCAGTTTAATCGACTATTTGCTTTTTTGTAGATTATTACAACGCTACAATGCCATTCATAATTCTCCCGATATAAATTGTAAGAGAACCACGAGCGTATACACTTGATGGTATATCTTGTATATATATACCAGAGAAGCGCAATGAATGCGCATTCTTGCAAATAAATAGCGCATAATTGAACAATTTTAGTTTGTTTTACGCCATTAAATTTCAGCATTGCATTGACGATTCTGATTTTGAGTGGATCGACAGTTGAAGTTAGACGTTGTGTGTACTCCGTTGTACGTAATTAACTGGAGTGAATTTGCGTTTCATATCAAGTATCACATATCATATTTGCGTTTTTTCTGTTTGACAAAGATATTTTGTTTGGTTGATATGTGTTATTGCGCATAATAATTGGCCCCGATTTGCAGTTTGCATGCAGCAATACGAATAGCAACGACCCACCATGTCTGGTAATTCCCATACGCAAAAAGAGTACGAGTTACCCGGGCACCATTCACTTACGATCGCAATGGCCCGAGTCATTCAACCACCTGTTTTTGCACCATGTTAAAATCTTCAAACAAACAAAAATACCCCGTTTCCCATTTAACGTTGGGCTCCTCACACCATCCTAAAATGCATTCTTTCGCCAGGCCCCATAACGTCACAGTATTCCTCACCAGTATTACATACACTACCTAAGTTATAGAAAATCAAAATTCAGAGTAGAAGCACGACCACTCATTTCGTGCGCCTGTTTGACAGAAATCATTTTCAGTGACCCTAACTTATGATTTGCCCTGTAACTGAACGCCTAAGCTTGCTTCTGCTGCCAACTGCCGCCATTGTCCATATACCTTAGTAACATGGTATATTTCAGGCCAGCAGTGCCCGATCATCACTGGTGCCATCGACCGACGGAGTCAACTACACCAACGGATACCTGAAACGGCATTCGTTACAGCCATCCACTGACGCACACAAGGTTCAATTACAATTAGCTCATATCACGTTGCTAAAATAAAATGAATTTAATTGTATTAAAATCGTATAAAAGCGCGATTTATATCATTTTGGTATTGTATTTCAGATGTACAGCGGGCGGTCCTCTCTGGTGTGCACGCCCGACTGCAGCAAGTGCAATGGCAACGCACTCATGTACACTTGCGAGTGTAATAAATGCGATGCATTGTACACTGCAGACGGCACAACCTGCAATGGTAGACGATCATTGGATGTGATGAGTCTCGATAAGCCGACTGTACAGGGTTACCTGGTCAGCAGTCTGCTCACACCGGTAACCGATATGCTCGTTGAACACGATCATCTGTTTGACAGTACTGAAGAGATACACCTTTGATCTGTCATCTCTGTAGTTTAGTGCATAAGCAACCAGCCTGAAAAACTGGCGGTTTTGGGCTCAAAACGTGTTTGATGTGCTGACAGATCTGAAGTGTTGTTTCTCTCCATCACCCTTAATAATTGTCGTTTCCGGGGTCAACTGCAAACTCCAATACCTAAGCAGTGTTTGTTTCAAATCTATAGAAGTGATTACCACGGGCAAGCTGCTATTAAAGATTGTAATTCTTGTTTATACACAACAGTGAACGGTTGATGAAAATAATGAAACAAAGCATAAATCTGAGATTATCTTATTATTCTTTTGTGCTTCTAGTGAGGTCTCATTTTTTCTGTGATACACACTTGTACATAACTTTATTTGTGATTTAAATTATCATTGTTTTATCTGGTTGTGTCACACTCACACATACTTGATACACATGAGATGCTTATTTTGAATATAATTTGAACATACTAATTTTTATCTTGTATATAAATCTCACTAATCAACACAAATTATATTTAATACGGTTAACTTTTTCCATATCATTTGTTCATTCGTATATTTCATTTTATAATTTGTACAGAAATAAAAATACAACAATCACAATAACAACAATGAATGACCAAATTATAAACACGTTGAAACTGAAAAAATTTATCAGCAGCATGAAACGCCCGTTGTATGACTGAGAATCAATAAACAAAACTATTAATGACACAAAGTTGTGTCGTTCGACTAACGTCAAATCGTAGAAGTAAGATAAACAATATAGAAAAAGTATTTACAGGGTAATCGGTTGAAACACGGTTGTCACTTATTATTGGATCGATTAGGTCTATGCCTCTGATCACTGTTGAATCGTCGGAACGAAGCACCGGGCCTGCCACCACCACCAGCCGTATTACCACCACCTGGTCGATATCTACTGTTATTATTATTATTATTATTGTTGTTGTTATTCCAATTGTTATTGTTGTTATTGTTATTATTGTTGAAACGTCCACGGAATCGCGACGGACCACCGACGTTGAAACGACCAAATGCACGACCGCCGCCTGCAATGCAATGTATAATTACAAAATATATTGTAATTAGAGATAACAACAAAACTATGACGAAGGAAAATTGACAGCCACTATGAAAACAGCCAGAACCAACGTTGAAAAGGTGCACGTCGATTGGGACCACCACCGCCAACACCCAACTTCTTGGCCAGATTGATCGAGCCAGGTCGTCGCAGGTCGGAGATACCCGGACCCGGGCCAACTGGTGGCTCCATTGAACGAACCTGCACGTTTTTCTCTTATATATAATATGCTTTATTACTATCGTAGCCAAAACCTCAATATCGATAGCCAGTTATCATAAAAACTAAATAAGAATAGCATTATGAATATTCTAGCTGTGTTGTGCACGAGCAACGTACCGGTTTATTATCGGCGGTGGTGCGACTGCCGGCACTCGTACTGGCTGCTTCTGCCAGCAGAAAGTCATCCACGTGCATTGAAGGTGCTCGACTGTAAACATTAACACGTTTTTGATAATACTATTTTTTTCATGTTCCTGCTCTTGGGTTACTGACTATTCATATAATTTAATAAGATTTATAAAAAAGTCACTCATCCATAATAGTGAAATGAAAGATACAATGATAAGCAACCTGGTATTTTGTGGTCTATTCCTGAACACATCCCTATTGTTGGCCGGGCCACCGCCACGTCCACCCGATACGCCACTCACAAACTGAGCCCGACCGTGGATGTTACGTGAACTACGAAGTTGAGGAGCTGCAACATCGTACAATTATCAATTTGGTAATTTACGCGAATGTTACTTATTGAAAGCTACAAATAGAAGGGAATTGTCGGAACTTTGAAATTATTGGTAGTATGTGCTATCCGTTCCAAGCGAATTCATCGCCGAAAACAAAAACAAAAAAAATTGTGGTGGGTGGGTAATAATGTAGACATGAGATGAACACCAACTTCTGGTTGGTCTGCCATGTCCCTTGCTCGTGTTTATTATACCGGGCAATCGGGCATTACGTCGTTTCACCATCGCCCGTTCCGTTTGCTTGAGTGACAGCCGATTCGTCAGTTCCTCCTTCGGGTTGAACTGTGGCAGGAACTCCTGGCGAATGCATTCCAGATCGGTGGGTACCTGGAGAACAATGTTGGGTTAGATATAGAAACAGCACACATATCGTTGTTTAAAGATCCCTACCTACTATTAATTTTTTTATAGTCTGTAACAGAAAGAAAATAAGCCCAATCTCAAACTACACCAAAATTTTGTATTCTGAAACACTAGCGGACAAGAGGGGGACGCGAAGAATTTCCCCCTCTTTGGCGAGTTTGCAAAGTGCAGCTTGTTCCCTAAGATGTAGATAAAATAGAGTCGAAACTGCCAACTCCTGCTCTTTGATGAAATTCCCCTCTCTTTAGAAATTTGAATCGTTCGCCAGTGTTGTAAAGCTTTGAAATTGAAGAGACTGTAAAGCCAACCGACCTTATCCTCATTATCATCAAGCATGACCATGACATCGTCACTGGACCACAACCAGTTGGCAGCCAGTCTGGCCACCACCTCGTCCATGCACTCATCAACCACCAAGTACAACTCACGATCGTTGTAGATGTCGGACAGGTCGTGACGGGCGGGCAGGACAGGCTCCGTTACATCTGCATTACAAATATTTACTTCAAATAAGCTCTTCAACTTCAAATTAGAAATTTACCAGATATAAATGAAAGTATTCATAGTAAACATAAACTGACCATCAAGACAATCCTGCTGGTCGTTATCGGCACTGATCAAGCGGATTATGGAATCGATGGTGCGCAGGTAGGCATCAGATGCCGGGTCATTTTCGCCCACACTCTGAACAAAACCATACCAATAAAGACATGAAACAATCATCATATACCTCATAGGCTTTATGACAGCAAATACTAGAATGTCAATATTACTAATTAAACCGGTGGCAAACAACCTTCAGTTTGGATTGCAGCTTAACGAGTGCGTGTTCCGCATTTTTATCAGATCCACCCACTCCCCAATTCAACGCTTTCATCAACACCTGCGATCCAACGTTACAACGCGGCTGGTCGTCTGAAAACAACCGATTAACCAAAAAAAATTAACAAAATGCACAATTCTGCTAATTTATAATTTTAAAGCTTATGAATGATAATTAAAGCTGTGAACACCAACCGGGTATAGGATTAGTTGATGCAGTGATGGCTCTGAGTACATCATCGATGGTGCTCAACGTACTGATGCAGTCCGACGAATGAGCATCGAACTCATCCTCCAAGCGAGAGAACAAAGTGAGCAGGTGTTGCGGTGCAGCCAGCAGATGTCTGAACATTATAGTCATATAGGGCTATTTGAGGATATACAAAGGTCTATTTGAAATAACCGAATATGCAATAGACCAAGGAGTCCCTTTACAAATCAAATGAAATAGAAGTGCATCAATATTTCTATCAATGGCATGATTGCGTTACCTTAGAATCGCATTATGCAGTTACATCACAAAAACAACTGACTTATTTTGTATTTTATTCACAAAAATGAGGTATGTAAATGATTAGTTGGAATGAATCAGTTGCCAAAGAAAAATTGTAAAGAGTATTTAGTACTAACTTAACGATCAACGCCACACCAGTGTGATGCCGGGTGCAGGTGAGCAGTAAACGCAATGCCGGGATTATGGTGCCGTAACCGGACTGACTGCGACCGATGTGCGTGATCAGGGACTCGATTATCTGGCTCAGATGTCCGGTTGACGGCAGCGCATCACTGACACTCTGAAACTATTAACCAAATTAATTACAAAATTACTGAGTAACAATCTTGGTTTCCAATCCACATTGGCTTTTCCGAAACTGGCAACATATCGTGAACATCATGTTTGTTGGCTGCGATGAGCTAACCAAGATGCAGTTAATGATTTAACGTTGCAAGAGCAATTACTCTTAACTTTTCTTTCGAATCCAAGTGAACTCAGTTGCTAACTACAGAATTATGAATTGAATCGAAAACTAAATCTACCTGGGCGATTTCCTCACTGACCACAGGCACGCGCAATCTAACGTCGCACAGCGAGCTCAACAGGTTCTGAAACATTAACAAGGACCATGGTCTAGAAAAAAAACAGAAATCAGGCTCCGTACTATTTTTTTATAAAAATTGTATTACTTGATTAAAAGGCACGCAACGAGCACTAACCACAATAGCTTGTAGACATCGCTGATGTGTCTGAGCCACTGACGGCTTTGCCGGGCTGCGAGCGTGGTTGAGTAGGCGGGTCAGGTAGACAAGCAGTGAATCGTGCGTACTGAATACATTTACACATATACATAACAACAATATTGATAACAAACAACAACAGCCACAACAATAACAACAACAACAACAACAACAACAACAACGACGACAACAACAACAACAACAACAATAAACAACAAAAATATCAAAAACACCAACTTTTCACTGAGCAACTGTAGCACAACGTTTTTGACGATGGGTTGAGTGGTACAGGCAGCCAGCAGACAAACACACGAAGTCAGGGACAAATCTGCGGGTACGGGTAATGGCACCGACCAAGGATCCACTGGTACAGGTGCTGCTGCAAATTAATTAATTTATCATACAGACAGACCAAAGAGAGATCAACTATTCACGAATTATCAGCCATATCATCCACATCAGTTCATCATGACAAATAACCGAAAAATAGCAACCATATGTAAAAAACGTAACCTTCAGGCTTTTTCTCCGCGGGCGCACTGGCCGAAGTCGACGTTGTTCTGGTCCGATGAGTGTCTTCCCTCGATGCATCACGATTTCTGCCGGACGATGATCCGTTGAGCAGATAACCGGTGGGCTGCTCGATCAAGTTGATTATTCGATCCATCACCGATCTGCAATATGACACAACTTGTAGAGTGATTAGCAGACCGAGTTATTCAGGAATTGCGTCAGCACTCATTTTACTCTCGTACTCGTCTATAAGTCTCGGGTTCAAATGAAAAAAATCTACGAATTTGGACGAAAAATTCCTAAATTTCGGTAAAAAATTCCAAAAAAGTCATAAACTTGAATGTTTATTTTCTGTAAATTTGTGTACAAGGCGGATGGTTAACGAACGTGCAGACAATGCGTGCAATGTGACTGTCGAGACTGCACAACTGCACGACGAGTCGTCTGGCGGCAGCAGCGAGTGGTGTATGGGTACTGGTACATACCATTGACAGCACCGAACACAGTTCACGTTCCACGGGTATCAGATGCGCCGACCACAACTTTCGGACGGCACGGGCCGCATGCCAGTCCGACTCGGCCGGCACTTGTTCCGCCTGAAACATCATGTCATCCAAAAAGTTATCGGTTACCTGCACTTGGTATCATGTTTTTACAGGCTTGTTACAGCCAAGGCAAACATGCTGAATGAATGAAATGAAAAAATATACACGTATAGCCAGTAATATTTGAAAGGCCTTTTCGGTTTTGCGTATTAAAATCGGGGACAGGCACAACCCATTGAATGAACATATTTTGATGATCGAACTGAAGATCTGTAATCCGAAATGAGACAAGACGAACACTGACCTTATTGAGCAGAACAGGCAGCGGCAGTGGCAGTAGTTCGCTGAGCAGATGCATGGATGCAAGCATGTTACAGGGTGACGAGTTCATGTTATCCACGATTACACCCAGTGCTTTACTGCACAACGACTTCTGAACAATAAATACTTTTAGTAGACATTTTAGACCAAAAACCCCAGATAATTCCAATATGATACTTCATTCATGTGATAAAAATCTTACAATCCTATGATTTACTGACAGAAACTCACATATTGTGCTTTATTGGCACGTCCTTTCATTTCTGGGAATGGAAACAAAAACAAATATAATAAAAAGAGACCGCTATCATTGTTCACTTATGTATACCTTCTGTTACTCTCTTGGTTAGTCATATATTGGGTATTAGAAGGCATTAGGTAAACATAAATCTAAGTATTAGAAAAAAGCCGAGCAACCTTTAGGGTGTGGAACACCTGTTTGTCTGTAAAACTGCAGGTTGTCGAGTTGTCATTACCTGGAGTCGCTCCACCGCTCGGCTGCTAAACATAATAAACATACAATAGAAATGGAGAATCACGAAAATGCTTTAAAAAATTGTCACATATAAGTTTGGATGTGGACAAGTAAAGAACAAAAATGTATTGAATAAACTGATAAAATACGGAAATAAATCTCAAATGAATTATATAAAAAACCAACGAGTGTCTGAACAGCATTTAGTTTTGTCATATGTCGCATACAATCCAATACGGTGTGTCTGATTGTCTCAACAGGGGAACTTGACAAACTCACAAACCGCTCGTTCAGTAAACCACATTTGCTGGTCAACGTTGAGCTCAATGGCACACAAGTTGACTCTGAAAAGTTACCACACCATCGCAGTAGAATTTATGTAGATAACAGATGAGTTGTAATTTGTTTCATGTTTCACTGCAACAGTTGAATCTGCTGGGTCGAAGAACATGGTCACTTAATAAAGTAACTAACCATTAGTGGTACAGCATACCGCGTAAACAGACAACAGCGGCTGGACGCACGAGACATCCGTCATCTAAACATGCAAGTTACGTTTGCTCTTCATTAAGTGAATACTCGAAAAACTCTAAACATTGCATAAAAAAGTAAAATACAGTGAACTGACGGTAATATCAGTGGCAGACGTCAACATGTTGATGATGGCATTGATAATGCGCAAGACGGGTGTGACACAGGCAAAGTACATGCCACCGTCTCGATGCAGCCAACGCACACCCTGCTGCCAGTTGATCTCGTACAGGCTCGTCAGCTTCTACAATTAATAACGCCCATCCATAAACTTTCAACCATAGAATAACTTGAATGAAACTTATAAAATAACATTCGTTGAACAAAAGTTAAAAAAACTGGGGCATTGTAACGATTGAAACAGATCGATAAGCACACATGTAATAATGACAGTCAACCGTTAAGAGTGTGATCAGCATGTTCAGCGTGTCCATCGAGTAGAAATGCAGCAGTGACTGGCAGCGTCGCAGTGACACCGGTCCGCCTATAAACATCAACAAATCAGTTATATTATATATGTGAAATATTTAAGTTATTAAAAATAATATAATCAAACTCTAATTATAAATGACGTTTTAAACTGTATAACCGGGCAGTTTTGCGGGAGTGCATACATTGTCGGCAACCAGTCGTAGCAGCATAATCACACCACCGATGCTGTCCACTTTGTTATGCTGGCCCAGCTGCTCCACGCATTTCTTCATTTCTGCAACGCCCAAATAACAATACATCACCCACTCGGCCAGCCAAAAATCAAAACAGTTTGTTTCCTGTTTGTTAGCCACATCGAGTCCTAACTTATAGTTTATATAAAATAAAAATTATACAATTCAATAATTAATTAATAACAAACGGTTGACGGCGTGTGTGATGTTATTGTCGGACAAGTAAGTCAGGTATTTACGATCGGGCACAGCCGTCAGGTGGGCATCGACGGCTAACGGCTGTGGCATCTGCCTCACACCCTCCGTCCACTGCGCTAATTCGGCCGATTTCAGCAACAATTCTTGGTCGCCAATACACGCCAAATCTGCAAAATATCGCGGTTTCTTTTGAAAGGAACAATTGTCTTAGCGCGAGTGTTTTATCTGTTATTGACATTCTGACCAAAAATATTCATCTGTTCAACTTTTTTGTTGGGTCAGGAGCGATTGCAGGTCGCAGGTCATCTTGAATGTGTCTCGTACATGTCACCTACTCCTCATCTTACCCCTAAACCACTTACCTACGACCCCCTACCCTAAACGTAATGTAACCAACGACTAACCATCAGTGAATGCATCGAGCACATGAGCATCAACGGACCACCGATACACGCACAGCAGCAACTCGGTGGCGTACCCAACCGAAGCCAGTTTGCGTTGTCGCGTGTCCAGCTCAGTTTCACCTGAAATACAATACATTTTAGAAACATTTTGGATAAAAAATAAAAAAGCTGAATACATGTTCTTACGAGTTACGAGGTAATAGGAAAGTATTAAACATACCTGACAACTTGAGGCATGCGATGATGGGGCGTAGATTGTGCCCGTAGGTGAGGACCTTGGCCACAGCGTATCGACCGATCGGACCAAACGACAAGATAAACAGATCATGCAGGGCGCGTAGCACTAGAAAACAGAACCACCGTTTAACTGTTCGTTATTCGTAAAATGTACATTATGCAAACGGATCGACTAACATAACGAGTCTTCATTACTGGTGTATTCAGTGGATGCTTGATCACAAGCCACATGGGCGTGACGGGCATTCAGACGATCAGTGACAGCCACCGCGAACATCAGTGAACCCAGATGACACCCAAACGAATGCAGCTCGCGTTCATGACTACTTGGCGATACCGGTTCATCCACGACCTTCAACTTTTATTCCGTTGTTATTTTAATTACTAAATTGCCTTGTCAAGAGGTTTTTACGAACTTAAATCGAGTAACGTTGCGATGGAACGATGGATTACGTAGAAATTTATAGTGAACACCTCGCAGATAAAAAACTGCTACTGAACTTAAGCAAACATAAATGAACAGAACAGCTAGAACCTTAGCGAAGGCATGGCAGAGCGATGTGGCCATTTGTGCCTGATGTGCCATCCACAATGTGCCCCATTCACTGGCACACAATTTGTCGAGCAGTGAGAATACTTCGGTGAGCAGATCGGCAGAGGACGAGGTGCTCAGACGACTCGCTGTTACAAGCGTCAGGGACGACAACAGCTCACTGAAACAACTATTTATGCAACACACTACTTCCCACCCAGTGAATAAGGAAAAAATCTACACACTTTCCGTTAATTGGACTCGTTAAACAACTTATATGCAATTGAATCAAATTAAGCATAAGATGACTAATAGAGCTAATTAGACGTACCAGTCGTATAAGAGACGAAACAGTGACGGCCACACGTTCAGGTCCGATCCTGACTTCCACTCGAACAGAACCGAAACCGGAAGAGTGCGACGCGAGACAAGCTGCAATCAAAATGATGATATGACACAAAACTATATATAGTTAGTTACATGTTGGTTGAACAACTCAGAGAAACAGATACACATTGTGCATTCCACCAGTTAGTGTTTGTTAACCAACCAGTTTACAGGGTGCGGTATCGTAAATGAGGTTAAGTTGCCGGATGCATTCGGTGGTCACTTGCACTTGACCTGCGATCATCTCGTCTGACGTCTTCAATTGAGTTAGCCTGAATGACGATGCATTGAATACCTAGTCATTTGACACGTAATCATTTTGAAAATCCCAAGATTACATCACGTTTGTCGGATGAACGCCTTTACTATAAACTTTTGGCTTTTGACCAATGGTAAACAAGTAGACTGACTGTAAAGCCTGTTGACGCAACAGTAACGCAGTCTCAAAAGCCGAAACACGCGCCACGAGCACACCGAGTGCGCACACACAACGGGCCGACTGAAACGTACAACCATTATTGAAAATTACAAAATGCAAAACACCTTTTAATAAAATTACCACTTTTTCTAAAAATAAAGCCCACCAGCCTGCTTAGCATGAACAAGCATCTGAACGACCATCTCATACCCACTTGGTTGATCGTCGTTCACGGGTGTCACGAACGCATGGTAACCTTCCATGAAATAGAGGCTGCGTTCCAAGGATTCGATGATGGAGAGCTTGAGAGGCAGACACGTGTGTTCGTGTTGCAACAGAGATAACAGCTTCTGTTGCACGTGGTGATCCTTCAAGCAACAATTGCCAACATTCAGGAAAGGAGACTGATACTCAAACATTTGCAGTTATCCTCAAGAAGAATGAAAATACAAAATGATATCACGATATATTTGTAAAACGATATGCAATGAGCAACCTGAACAAGCATAGTGTTTGTGCGCTGATCGAGCCAAACGAGCTGTGTGGCGAGTGCGATGCCCAACTTGAGATGTCTGACGCACATAACTGCCGGACTCTGACTCACTGCCAAATTGTAGTCCAGACCCACATCAATCCATGATACCAATGAACATACAACTTGTGTCCAGATAGAGGATTCCGTGCCGTGAGTCAGGGCTACCGTAACCAGATGGTCTACGATGCCAGTGACATGGCACTCAACGTCAACCAGCCACGTACAGATGTTCAGTTCACACTGCTTG
The DNA here is from genome assembly GCA_964036265.1 of Daptonema setosum. Taxonomy (NCBI): domain Eukaryota; kingdom Metazoa; phylum Nematoda; class Chromadorea; order Monhysterida; family Xyalidae; genus Daptonema; species Daptonema setosum. The sequence continues at coordinate 13,187,221 of OZ038445.1, forward strand.
CTGAAAACATATTCAAATATAAACAGCTGATATTCACTTTTCAAGTGTGACTGAATTACTAACCGAGTGGAATACGTGGTCGTGTGCTGGATAAAGGCTTCGTGATCATGAGCTGTGCCAACTTCATCACAGTTGTTAAGTTCTCGCTCAAAGTCCGCTAAAACGTAAGAAATTATTTACCAAAAATATGAAGATAAAAAACAGCAAATAACAAGGATCCGATAATCCGATTGAATCCTCTTGCTTATGTGAACTCAAAAATTGTGTACATTGATTGACTAACTGAGCCAAGGTGGCAATGTTGTCTGCAATTTGGGCATCTCAAACGAGCACAGATCGACGTGCTCAGTGGCATTGTCCAGCCATCGTTGTTCCTCGTCAGTCAACACCACGTGAACACCCGATTCATCAAACTCAAATTCGTCTTCACTAATGTTCTCCAGATTGTCCACCTGCGACTCGCTGCCGTCACCGATCTCCGATTCTGATTCGGCTGCAAATATGAATATAAATTAATAAAAAGTAAAAATTCAATATTTTTATTATCAGGTACTGATTTACTATTCATATTATAAGGTACAGATTCAAAAAACATTAACACCCAAGCCATAACAACATACAATTAAGAAACCAACCAAGTCCCTCATCAGGCGAGCTACGATGTGATGAAGCGTCCGTTTTAATCGGGTTCGAATCCACCGATCTGGCATCTGACGCTCGATGCGACGTTCGAGGCGGTGGAGGTAGCGGCGGTGAATGAGCACGTTTACGGTGGGTGCTCGGTTCGGGTGTGCGTGGGGAGTGACGACCTGCAATGGCATACTCAACTATAGTCCATTATTTTATTATTGAATGATTTTGTGCTGGAGGGACAGCTATATTTACACCTAATATTTTACCATTGATTCGACAACATGCGAAACAATATGCAAAAATGCCTGGCCCGACATGAAACATGCTTGATATATATGGTCTACTAACAACATCTGAAAAAAAAAACACTTTGATCAACCGAAAACGGCAAAACAAAAGCAAGGTCAGCTCAGCTATCAATCTTGCAACGAAGTTAAAAAGGAGCACTTTGGTATCTTTACAATGAACAAGTGACAAGGAATAACAAACCCGCGCTCTTCTCCGAGTTTCTAGACGATTTGCTGGGTATGTGATTGCGATTTATGCTGTAAGCGGCGGGCAGCTGAAATGAACAAAGTAAGATGCACTTCACTCAAGTAGTCATCGTTATTATTATTTTTTATTACGTGACACAATGGTGAACTTAATGGTTACAATAGGTAACTATACAATCATTGTAAAAAACTCACACAAAACCGATCGAACTCAATCAAAGATTACACTATAAAACTGTCACCTCTTTCTTGTCACTTCTGGATGATCGTGAATCGGCCGTTGATCGCTGATACGAGCGGTCACGTGACCGAGATCGATTACCGCGTGATGACTCGCGGTGGCGTGACGATCGAGAAGGAGATCTACAAAACACAAACAATCATTCCAACAATTTTACTATCTTCCAGTTCCCCAAAATCATTCACCAATATAAAACAAGAAATAACTGATTAACGGTTAAAATCTTATTACATAAATATATATATTTATAATATTAATGCAACAAACAGACAACGAACCTGCTGGATCGTGATCGTTCCCTGGATGATCCAGTAGAGTGTGTCGGATGTTGTGACTGTGCCAATGGTACCCCCGTACATGTGCTCGGTGGCATCGATGATGGAGGGCCACCCGACATTCCTGTATCACAATTGCGTTATAACAAATATTGTCATCAGTTTATATCAGATACACAAGGCTCAAAAACGAAACTACCCGTTAAGAACAAACCTGGTGGCATGGGTAACGAAGGGTGCGTAGGTATTAAACAAGGTGGTGGTCGATGTAGATCATAGGCGTTGGGAGGGTGTGCCACCCCAGGCGGGGGCATACCCAGATTGGGTGGTGTAGGTGGCGGTGGTAGCGGGCCCGGCGCATTGCTGCTCAGAGGCTGCAAGTAACTTCCATTATTAAACACTTTGCATAATGAATCAAGGTTAGACGCGGGATATCTCAGCTTACCTCCTGCTCTCGAACGTTGAGGGTGAGGTCAGGTACAGTACAGGTCAGGTGAAAATTGAATGTTTCGAACTGACAATTAGTAAGAATGCAGTACAAAACAAGTCGTTATACGAAACTATAAATAGAGAAAATCAATAAAAAAGCTTCAGGAAAATCTAAATTTCCGTTTCAACCTAAGGAATTCCGGAGTAAGCCTACCCACCTCGACAGGGGGTTTTCTCTGATTGAGACAAACGAATCAACTATAGAAACGCACCTGCTGCATGTGTGACTGCGACTGCCAAGACGGTGGAGCAGCGCTGGTTTGAGGCGGTGGACGCGGCGGCGGAATTGAAGGGTTGAAGCCAAGTCCCATCATAGGTGTATTCGTCGAATGACTCACTGCAAAGTAAAACATTCGATGGCCCGGGCGGGGTATGATACATTCTGGAGCTTACATGATCAAAGTCGGGAAATGCATGTATCTCAACACCAAACTCACGTTATCATTATTTGCGGTTAAATATCATTTATGGAAGACAGGAACGGAACGAACCGATTTGCGGTTGAATGGGTGGTGGTTGTGAGTAAACGGGCTGCTGCATCATGGCCATTGGTTGGTGCATTTGCATGTGACTGGTTGATACGACAAGGTTGGAGCTCTGTGCCATCATGTACGATGAAGACATCACTGCAGATGGTGGCGCATAGCTCGTCTGTAAAAAATTCTATATTTATTGAGCAAAACCAAAACTTATTCAACAAAGGAGTGGTTATACCCACTAGCGGACGAGAAAGGGGAGAAGTATAATTTCCCCTCGTTGATGATACTAAAAGCAGTTTTTCAGGAGTAGATTAAACGGGCTCAACACCGCACATTCCCCGCCATTTGGAGGGTAGGCTTGTATGCCAGTGGTTTTACCTGTGGTTGCTGAGTGAAGTGGTGCTGTTGCAGTGTCGATGACGAATGGGTGAGAGTTGGGGCCGACTGCGACGACTGAACGAGTGCACCTTAATCAGTAAAACATCATTCAATGAAGTAATTAGTCTTAGTAACCATTAAATCAAATGGAGAAAGAAGTAAAAATAAAGCATCTACAAAAAAAATTGCCTGTTCTAGCTATTTATTATATGACTGACCAGATGATTGAATATCGTGAGCAGGCTGTTGAGACACGCGCGATCCAATCGATGAACTCATTGTGCTCACCTGTTGAGAATAACCAACTACGTAAATTGAACAGGCCAACAAAATCAGAATACTTTACAGAGTCTTATGAATCTATAAAAACGGTCAGTGGCAACGAATTTTGAAACGAATAATCATGACAATCGTGTGAAATGTGAACATAACAACAAAGTGTGAAATTTCATACAACTGACTAAATGTTTTCGTTTCTAAAGGATACTATGATTGCAAAACGAAAAAATAGTAACCACCGGTCTGTGAGGCGACACAGAATTAGCGACTAGTACGAGTGATATGGACGAGTAATGACCTCTGATGAGCACGTGATCCGTAGGTACGCTCACATCTACTCGAAACCGATTGTCCTTGTTTTCCGAAACTTGACACCTGAACAGTATAAAAAAAGTTACAGTACAGCTCATTTCTTTATTCTACAAACCGAGTGATGATAATTAACAAATATGAGACAAGTTTAGCCTAACTCGAGAATCTGCTGATATACTGCTTGATCGGGTTTAGCCAAATTTCTCGCATATATGGTCAGGTTGAAGTGACTGGGCGCCGTGCGACAGCTAGAAAACAGAACATATACATGAAACAACACAACCGATTTAATGTTATCATAAAATAAAATAACATAGAAGGCACCATTAGAGAACTATCATGTTCATTACGTAAGCTAATATGTGGATTGAATAAGGATATGATCTTTTTTGACATATTCACACAAACAAATAAAGATAAACCTACTCATTAAGCATGGAACGAAATCCAGGCGGTCTCGGCAGAGCGTGTCCGTCACGGCAAATGTGTACTTCACGCAGGATAACCGCTTGATCATCGGTGAACCGGATAGCATCGAAGTTGTCTTGCTAGAAAGAAGACAGATTAAAACTTAATCGATACATAATATAATTGTTTTGTCACACAGACAAAAATTGAGTGAGTTAGCAAGTGTGGGAGTCAGTTTGTAAGTATGGGAGTGAGTGAGCAAAGGAGCGAGTGAGCAAAAGCAATGGGGTGAGTGAGTTAAGTTATTAGGTTAGTTAATTTGAATTTGAAAAAAAGAGTGAACTCTAACCTCATGTGATGTTTGAGTGAATGTGTCGGCGAACACAATTTGTAGTAAAGGATTGGCACAGACTGTCGAGGCCATTCTGCTAGGCGATGTTTTACCTGCGAACGCATTGATTCATTATCGTATACCATCGAACAAAAATGGCACATAAATTACACCTTACATAGAATTATACAGTTTGAAATTGATACGAGTTTGATTTGAATTAATTGAAATAAAAAACCTGCAATGCAATCAAAACCGAATCCAAAATTCATTTGCTACAAGGTGTGTGATAAAAATAACCCCGCTAACCCCATTAACCCCTAACCCCAAAGTGATAAAAATAACCCCGTGGCCGGTTAACCCCGTTTTGATAAAAATAACCCCACGATTTCTAACCCCAATTTTTGTTATAAAAATAACCCCGGGATTCCTAACCCCGGGGTTAGGAGTAAAAAAACGGTACGGCTTGAGCTTGCGCTTGAACGGTGGGTGAGAGTGAGTGAGTAGAAGAGTCAGTGAGTGGAAGAGTTAGTAAATAGATGCCGAAGTTGATATATTGCAGCGCCTTTGCCTATCTGGCCCCCGATTCGACACCTGAAATTCATATTTAGTCTAGGTTAGAGGCATTTCCGCATGGGTAAACGTACGAGCATCTCCGCTGACCGGTGCTAACGGTCCAAGGCGGGGGCATAAAACTTAGGTTTCAGTGTAGGCTTAGGCTTAGGCTATGTATTTGGCAAAGGCTTGAGCGCTGCGCGCCCAAGCCCATCCCAAATACAGAGCCTAAGCCTAAGCCTAAACTGAAAACTAACTCTTAGCCTCATACTAGGCGATCTCCTTTACTAACGTACAGTCTGTTTCCGGAACTAAGCCGAAGCCGTACAAACAATAAAATGGTTCAAACTGCATCAGAATTCGTGACTTTGGCAAGCAGGCAACGCCCTTTGTGATTGCCGTTCGAGCAAATAGTAATAATAACCGATTACTGGTTAACTTTCATGCTTCACTGTCTTGTCTTGGGGTTATTTTTTATCATATTGGGGTTAGGATCTGGGGTTATTTTTATCAATCTGGGGTTAACCTTTGGGGTCATTTTTATCAATCTGGGGTTAATAGCATGGGGTTATTTTTATCACTTTGGGGTTAGGGGTTAACGGGGTTAGCGGGGTTATTTTTATCACAGACCTTGCTACAAGCGTGCTTGGATAATAGTTTATTTTCATAATTTATTTGAGTAACCGTAACCATTTGAGTTACGGTAGCAATGTTATAACGCAGGGAATGGATGTATTGTTTGTGTAATACAGTAACCAAAATGTGCAATTTGAATGCAAAGGTTACGGTAACTTGCACATTTGATTTAAAGATGATTTTGGTCTTGAATAATCAACTACTTGAGATATAAAAATCCACTCGGGGTTTTCGAGGGTGCTGATTTAGAATTTCATCTTAGTTTTTGAAACAAACAATTCTTTGATAATCTAAACAAACCCTTGATGAAAAACGTGTCTGAAAAGTTGATCCAAGATACTCTGACATGTAAACGGTAAACATTTTATGAATAAAATAAACCTAATGGACTCATTATTTAACTCAGCCTCGACCTGATACTTGTCAGTATAGTTGACTTTTTACTCGTGATGTTCGGGATAAGCCGATGAGCAATGCATAAATGGCCCGTGCGTTATATATGTCAATAGATAGTAGAATAACGGACAATACTTGACATTATATATGGATATATCGACTCTTCCCCTATTTTATTGATAAATTAAGCTCTCAATCATCTTATCATCATGATCAATACCTCTAAATTTCTCTGGCTGGTTTTCCGCTGCAGTCAGCTCGCCATTTATATACAATGATATACAGTTCAAATCTTCGTTCTTCTTGATTTTCACAAGAGCGCCTGTCTGCCGATGTTGTACTTCGAACAGTTTCACCTTCGGTCCACGTCGTCTCCGATCTTCACTGCGACTATCGCTGCTCACGGGTTTCACTGGTTCCACGTTGGCTGGCTTCGCATCCTCCCCCGCCAATCGTTTGATACCGCTACGTCCGGTGGGCACGACACGTTGTACCTCAATGGAAGATTTCGAGATAACTGGTTTACTGCTACTGGATTCGATCGCTGACGGCTCTGACTTCTCTCTGACTGACTCCTGCTTTGTTTGACGGAGCCTATCCTCACGTCTCTTCTCTTTCTTATTCTTCACTGACTGCTTCTTCTGAACTGCCTCATCTTTCTGCTGACTTTTAACTGGTACATCTTTATTTACCGAGAGAACTTCCTCTGACACTTTCTGACTTCTTTCCGGACACTGACCTTGTTCCGTTTCCTTCCTCCTCCGCAGATGATAACAGTCGGCCTCTCCGTGGGATCCCAGGCCATGGAGCGGGCAGTATTTCTTCTCCACTCGTGCGCTCCTCCTCTGCAGTCCCTTCAGAGCTTCGATCAGCTTCATCTTCATACCTTCACTGCGTTCCGACTTTTTCTCCAGATGCTTCATAAATCCAGTGCGCTCTCGTTGCCATTGCAAACCCTCTTCTTGCAACATTTTTTGTTCTTCGCGCCACTCTCGCTGCATGCATAGAAACATGTCGAACATTTGATTCATACTTATATCCTCACTGCCACACATAAAAGTGGTTGAGTTGAGGTGAGCGTTTTCCATAATGCGGAAGTTAGCTACGTGTGATGACTGAGTGGTACACGATGACTGTTGTGTTTAGTTGGTCGTGGTCGCCAGTTGACTTTTTACTCGTGATGTTCGGGATGAATATACGAATGAGCAATACATAAATGGCCCGTGCGTTAGTAGAATAACGGGCAATACTTGACATTATATATGGATATATCGACTGTAGAGAAATATAGGGTTTGTCGACTGAAATAAAACAAAATATTTTACTTTTGATTTAACCCGTGAATGACTCAGTCATTTACTCATTAGAAACATTATACAGACGAACTAAGATTCTTCATAACAGGAGAATTTAGGATTATGACAATAAATCCCTATGCACTTATGAGAGGAAACAAAAATGATTGACTCAAAAAATTTATGATTTTTATTTTCTATCCACCTACCGCACATTCTACAACACTAATCACACCCGAATAGACATTATTTGGCATCCATATAAAATAAACACAATAAATCATTCTCAAAATCGCCTCATTACCCGCTTATCCCTACCTATAATACCACCATGCCTGCCACCCACCGCACCAACGTCTAACTTTTGCAGGAACACCATTGTTACTTTCATCAAACACATGCTTAACACTAGGCAGATTTCACCTTCACAGAAACGTAAAAAAAACTCTATCAGGGCGCGTTCAGAGTCGTCTTGAGACTATCGAGACTATCGAGAAAAACTGCCATTGTTATAAAACTTATCGTTACATTAAGGTAACGGTATTTTTTTACTGTAACTTTTTACCCTTTCACATGATACAAGTGAATTTTGGATTCAATTTTTGTGCATTGCAGATTTTTTAAATTTTTTGGACAGTTTTTTTATTGGCTGACATTCACTTGTACGAAAACTCAGTTGTACGAAAGTGTACGAATCCTCGTTTTGCGCATGTGGCTCAGTTGTACGAAAGTCGTGCATGGATATGTTTTACATCCACGCGAAAAATCAGAGGACCGCGCAACAGATAACTCTTTTCGAGCTTTTGAAAATTACGATATTGGATTATTTTTGGGTAAATCGGAGTTTTTTGATCATATCATTTAGGCCAAGCCAAGCTTAGGGGTAAAACTAACGGTCCAAGGCGGGGGCATAAAACTTAGGTTTCAGTGTAGGCTTAGGCTCAGGCTGTGTATTTGGCAAAGGCTTGAGCGCTGCGCGCCCAAGCCCATCCCAAATACAGAGCCTAAGCCTAAGCCTAAACTGAAAACTAACTCTTAGCCTCATGCTCGGCGTTATTTCTTTGTGAACGTACAGTCTGTGTTAACGCCTAAGCCGAAGCCGTAAATACAATCGATGTGGTTTTAATAGTGAAAGTTAAAGTATAATTGATTGGTACTCATGTATAAAAATAATAACGGTAAGATTTAACAGAAATAATCTTCAACGATGCAACATGAATTATGTGACAGTTTTCTTGTAAAACATATCCACGCACGGTTTTTCGTACAACTGAGTCACGTGTGCAAAATACGGATTCGTACAGTTTCGTACAACTGAGTTTTCGTACAAGTGAGGCCCCGCCTTTTTATTCTGCATCTTATTTTATATTGAGGAACTTTATCCATTTGAATTTCCCAAAAAGCGCAGGATCGGAGAAGTAAAACGCTGACCCGACGCCTGGATGATGTTCATACTGTGACATTTCTTTTTCAGGAAGTTTGTTAAATAAAATGGCGGATATTTTGGGACCGATGGGACCTTTAAGACCTTCAGACAGTTGGTCGACCACAGAGGTGAGATCGTTACAGCACTCGCACATCTGGACGGTGAAAGGGTTCTCGCAATGTGAATGCCGATATCTTGAAACGTCTGTTAAGGTTAAATCAATAATATTTGTGACCAGGAGCCCAACTTGGGGGTTCGCTGTCCAGTGTTGGAGCCATTTTCCGAAACTCGTCAAATAATGCATGCTTGTTGTTTTCACTGCTCGTGGTGACATTCTTTAAAACGCTAGACACCTCCGCTTCGCTGAGTTAAAAAATTCGACCTACGGCTGAGCCAAAGCCTCATAAAAATTTGAGACTGACACCTGCATGTGAGTTGTATTTTTTAATTTCAGCCATCGTGTGGTTCGCTGGTGTCAGACGGGCAGGCTCCAGCATTCCGCATTCGTCTCCACCCGCAGGGCAACAAGGAATCAAACAAGGACTTTACTTTCTTCCAGGTGTTCTGTAACTCTACAAACACGAAGTTCCGTGCCAAATTCACGGTATATAATGCCAAAAATGAAGAAATCGCCACTACGGTACGTTGGTTGTACGGTTTTTTCCTGTTTACGATCGTTTTTATATTTTTTAGAATATAAGAAAAAAACTTTTAATTTAGTTAAGAACAATACGTGTGCCAGTGTCAGAGGCAGAAAATGATCCACTACAGACATAGCTTCTTGTTTATCCAATCCGTTAATGTTATGTGCTGGTGGTACAATGGCTTCAAAAGTGTAACTTTACTTTAGTTTGTAACATAGCCACAACTTTAAGGTTTACACGGGCACTCAGCAGCTGCATGGCTACTTTGAGTATATCAGACGGGATCTGCTGCTCGGTCACATTCAGCAGGAGGACGAACTCGCGCTGCATCTTTCGTTGACCATAACATTCGACACGGTCACCAGGTCCAGTCAGAACATCAGTCGGGCTGCCATGCCTGAAGCTAAATTGACGGAGGTTCGTATGTGTATCATATAATCATTATATTCTAGTTCTTGACTCTTTATAATATATTTAATAGTTTTGACAATCTTATTCTTCAGGTGGCCGGCGATTTCGAACAATTCTATAAAAACGGCAAACATACTGACTTCACGATCATGTGTGGCGAAAAGGAGCTGAAGGTGGACTAGTTGGATTTGCATACTTTTTTCTGAATTTGTTGAAAGTTTAATTATTGACTTCTTCAAGTTTCGTTGTTGTGTGTTTTGGCATACACGATGAATTTTTTTTAGTTTTTTTTGGTTCAATACGGCAAAACTTGATTTCCGTTTTTCTCTGGTAAATTAGACGACATGAATAGGGCACACTAAATGGCTAACAACTCACCGTAGTATGCAGAAGAAAAGGAAGTAATGTAATATGATATGAGAATTTTGGGATTTTTTTAAATAAAACATGATGTAAACTGATACAGGCGCATAAAGCCGTGTTGGCTGCACGATCGCCCGTCTTCGCTGCCATGCTCGAATCGCACACCGACGAGTTCAAGAATAATATGGCTGTGCTAGAAGATATTGAGCATGAGGTTGGCTTCGCCTTAGTTAGGTGCCTCACATTGGTCGCCTGTCTAGTCTGATGCGTCCTCAGTTCGAATCGAAACCTAACTTGAGACACAGATTTTGACGCGTTGCTCTGGGGTTTCTCCACTACGAAAACACCATTCTGATACGGTATCAAAGTGCCTTTGTGATAGCTTCCGTTAACGAATAAGTCCCAGGATTCCAGGAAAAAAGATGTAAGGTTTTTGGTGGTTGACTGACTGACGAGTGATGATGTATTGCAGACGATGAGCGAGCTGCTCTACTACATGTACACGGGTAAATCTAACAATCTGGCAGAGATGCCTACCGAACTGCTGGCGGCGGCCGATCGATTCGCACTCCATGGACTCAAGGACATGGCTGATCAGGTTCGGTTTTCAAGCCACTGAATTTGTTTGGTCATTAATGAACGCAGAGGCGGGCCGCTGGGGGGTAACCCCCCCACTTTTCAGGGTCGGCGGGTAGCCTACCCCTCCCCCCTAGACAAAAATTTAGGTCGCCTACCCCCTCCCCCTTACCCCCCCCCCACTTTTTGGACTGGGCGGGTAGGAAGGGATTTTCTGTCGGCTCCCCCCCCCCCCCCCGACACCCCCTGCAAAACGCCAAAAAACCCGGCTCACCCCTGAATGGACGAATTCTAATTCGGCAAATAGAGAAAAAGATAGGAAGTTCCTGGTAGTATTTGAACATTTGTTAACTTAACATAAGTAACAGGGTAACTCCCTTGGACACAGAACTGGTGAGAAAGATGTTCAGTTTTTTCGTCGTCTAGTTCAACATATTTTTGTTTTCCATTCCCCTTATTCCAAAAATACTGTTGAATTGCAGTACATGCGCAACAATCTGATGGTGGATTCGGTATGTCGGGTGCTCATATTGGCCGACATGCACGACGCCCGTGAACTCAAGACTGAAGCCACCCGATTCATTGCCCAGAACGCACCGCAAGTTATTCAGGTCCGTACGTGTTTTATTATGTTGAGCTTGATTGCGGATTCGTGTAATGCTTGTCGAATGGTTTGGTCTAGTGCGTAATGCGCCATAAACTGGTGGTCTCAAGTTCGAAACCTGACTTGAGACACAGATCCTGATGCGTCGCTTTCGGGTTTCTGCCTTTTCCCGTCAGTTTATTCAACCTTTATTCAGTGAGCCATTACGAAAACTTTCTGATGTGGTATAAGTGTGCCTTGTTGGCTTAAGTGAAAAAAGTCCCAGAAAATGCTATCTGATTTAGTGCCAAATTATTTAGGGATTCGTTCTTCTCAGATTAGCAATAGAGATGTTCAGACATTGTGGTTTGATGGTATGATTTTTTAGACTGACGGCTGGCAGGACCTGATAGGCCGGCAACTGATGACCGAAGTGACACTGGCGATCGCACAAGAGAAGGGCATGCCAATGGGATGCAGTGCTCAGACTCACTCCACAAGTGAACCCGCCACCAAACGCCATCGAATTAACTGATCATTTGCGTGCTTTTTTGCATTTTCTCAATGTTTTCTTCATATTTTATTGCAGATCACCGGTTTTTATGAAGCTGAAAGTCCATCTAGAGTGGGATTTCACCTTACTGTTTGATGATAAGAAATCGGTAACTCCTATTACATGGAATTAGGATTGTACATATTGCTTTGCTTCGCCGATTAGTTCGTCTTGATTAGCATAGAGAGTTGATCAGATGTGTATTAAGTAAGTGGGTAACACCCATTTTCTCGGAGGCATCCCCCTGATTGAGGTAGTGTGGGGTTGAACTAAACTGATTGTTGGTAAAATGGTAAGAAGTCATTTTAATGGATGGAAGTACATCTCGGTTCGTAAATCTACGATGCTTGGCTGTTCAATTAAACTTAATTTAATTTATATGTAATATGGATCACAAAAATACAACAACAAACGCTTGGACACCCTATAATCCGCAACTATACATGACCATCTACTGCATAAATGATTGGACCAGTGTTTGATTAATCCTGCAAGTCACTCAGATGTCGTTCATTATTTCCGAGATTGAATGTATAACCAGCTGGGAAGTGACTGGGTAGTTGTAGCGGCGGGTCGTCTCGGTCGCTCTCACTCTCGGCATAAGCAAACTGGTTTTGTCCGTTTTGACATATCAACAACGAACGGTTATGGCCTGTTTGCATTTGGGATTGAGTCTATGCTCGCGTTCCGGTTGGTTCGATTCATCTGATTGACTATGCGAGATTATTTTTCAACTTGGCAAGAAATTATAGTTTTTCTCATATGATATTGGAATAATACTGGATTGAATCTGGTCGGTATTAGTTATTTTGCAGCAGTATCGCCAGTCAAATAGTTATCAGTGATAATTTTTACTACTTCCTGTCAACAAAGTTTGAAGCCGAACTTTCTGAAACCCAAATACGCTCCAATTACTTACGAGAAAGTCTACGAATGCTAAAAAAATCAACATTCAGTTAGCAATTATTTCTATTTTACAAAAGAATGGAAAAGTCGCGCTATTGCTTTTATGGTTTGAGTATAATATTTGAGATTTATTTTTTGAGTACACATAATTTGACGTTAGTTTTTTGTACAGTTTGCAATTTTCACGCTTGTGTGTTTGGTATAAGTCTTTGAATTTTATTGAAACAGTGTGTTCACTTTGGCGTTGGCCACGACATTGTTTGATCGAGGTCGCTACCGTTGTCAGAATATGTTTTTTTACTTCGACTCTCCAGTCAAATGTTCGGAAGATTCAAGTTGCTCGAAACTGATTTCTTATTTGCGTGTTCAACACTAATGCAATGATCATAACGACAGGTGAAAGCAGTTGTCATCAGAACACATTTACTAAACGTACGATCACATACGTCGTTTCAACTTGTGAATCACCGCCATATTACAACGTGAGAGTCGAAGTTGCAGCAGATTAAGTCAACCAAAACATACACGTTGTAGAAAAGTTCTGCCAGCTGAATTATCAATGTGTTTTAACTTTTATTCCGCTTTTCTTTTGTTATTTTCTGTAATAATGTTTGCGTGCAGGTTGTTCTGTGAACATTTCGTCATACGTATATTTATAAACAAAACGTGTCCTTATTTTGATGCTCTTCAGTACTGAGATGTACTTGGGCATTGCATCATCACTATATTACAGTTCTCAGCCACGATATCCACGGTTTCTTTTATCCAATGTAAACGTTATTATTTTTTATTTACCATTCATTGGCAGGGGCTGTCCGGAAAGAGTTCGAAACGTTCAAAAAACTCGTTCAAAAATTCGTTTTTATTCAAATTAGGCTTTAGACAGTAATAAGGGTGTTGCGTTGCGATAGGGTCTCGTGCAGTCTACCCTATCACAATAAAGTGTAAACGTCTCGAGCAGCCCGAACCTATTCGATAAAAGTCTCAGGCAACGGAAGCTTTCACGCAAGTTTGGAAACTCGAGGACTCCCGTGCAGAGACACATGTATGATTCGTGTATAAATACACACATTAACGCACCAGCTGATGCCCACCGGTTTTTTTAGTTCATTTATTCCTGCAACCCAAGTACATGAACTTATATTATTGTATGGCATCTTGGCTGATGTAGTCGCTGAATAAACGTGATATTCATCAAGTTTTGTGTCGGTTTTCTTATCTTCAGTTGCGCAGTTTAAATACTTCTGCCGAATTTTGTACCTATAATATGTAATAATTAATTTTGCGTTGATTTAAATAATTTATGTATAATTTTTTTTCTAATTAGCTCAGTTCAGATTGATACAGTGAAGCATCATGAAGCACCGAATGGAGCAGGGCAGCAGCGGCAACGATGAACAAAACGAGCACGATCTAGAGAATGTGCAGCCGCAACAATCAGGTTACTTATTTTTGTTGATAATAACATGTTGAACTCTTTAATAATGTTTTTAGCGGCATTTTTGAAAAGGACCATTTGTTCCCTTCTCTCAGGTGTAGTTTAAATGGCCCGAAAACTCAGACGAAATTTCACTCCCTTTAGTAGCTCGTCCGGTTCTCCATACCGTAACTTGTCTGTTTCAGCGAGTTGTTCGCACAAACGTTCATGGAGTTCGTCGTGTGTCAATGAAGGTGAGCCCAGTGGTACTTCGACTTGCCAGCAGCCATTCACATCCTTAAACAATACATGGCAGACTTACGCCCAGTTCAAGCTCGCCGTGGCCAATGGAAACGCACAGCACATAACGTTATTTATTTATAACATTTTATTTTCGGTTACATTTTGATTCTTCAAATGTTCATAGTGAGCTTGGAATTGTATGTCGAAAACTGATGTTGCTTAGATTATGACTGGTTGATTAGTACAGTACAATACCTACTGTACATTTCTGTTCCAATCCAAGTTCTTTCATTGGTAGACATACCGTTTCATTTCAGTCATCTAGTTAACAGTGGTTTGGTAGATGTAGACTACGGTTTCTTCCCGTCATATGCCAGCGCCATCCACTTCGCCGTCGAGTCGGGTAATCTGGACGTGTTCAGTACGCTACTTGCGCTCGGATGCTCTGTTAATGTCAAGGTGTGGTTCTTGAATATTGAATTTTCTTTTCTCATTTAATTCGACATGTTATTGTTATCTGGTGAAAAATCAATATAAACGTGCATATGTATATGCCTCAGGGTTGTTTGTAAGAAATAATTTAAAATGCAAAAGCCAATAAAGTTGGGAGTCAAGATCTGCCATTACCAGAAGCCGATTCTTAGGTTCTGGAATTTGTTGACCTCGTTCTAAAAGAGTAGTCAAAACCAGGTTCTCGACATATTTAGTGGGAAAATATCTTATTTAGTACGATTTAGTAGTCGTGAACCGAATTAGTTATTTTTCTTCTAACCATTTACGAAACGTATATAAATATATAGGACGTGCGTGGTCGTACTCCGTTGATGATCGCCTGTGAACTGCCCGATCGTCAGGTTTTCGCCCACCGACTCATCAAGGAACGCGCCAACGTCAATGCTAAAGATGAATGTTGGTTAGAATGAGAAAACTCCAAGCAAATAACAATATCGCAGTTTTATTTCAATAATTTTCCTGAATGCGTATAGTGTTTTTTGTACGTCCGTAAACCGAAACCTGTATTTAAGTGCCGGGTTGTGGCTGGACGTGTCTGCAACGCGTTGCCCATCGTAAAGATGTCATGTTGCTGCGGGCATTGATCAAGGCCGGCGCATCCATTGATGACATCAACCACAATTACCATACAGCATTGCATGTTGCCATTCGGTACGTTCTTGTACTTCTTATAATTACTTGAAACTTGAATAAATTTTTAGTCAGCCATTGATTACAAATTCTGGTTCACGAAATTAATCCCACGTTTCACGAAATGGTCGGTTTTAGGCGTTCTTGGATCAATAAATTGTGTAGTTCTGCAGCGGGACGTCATACATTTTGTAGTATGTTCCTAACTCAAGATCCAAAAAATATGCAATTTTTCTCATATTGATTCGTTATGCATAATAAGATTAGCTTTAGTCGTAATGTGGTTGTTTATATAGAATTAATGGTATAAAATGTTTTTAGAGTGAATTGGCTAGAAGGTGCCGTGTGTCTGCTGGTTCATGGTGCACGTGCCGACGTGAGGGACAACCAGGGATGGTCCGCCCTATTTTATGCGGGTTCGTTTATCAATTCTATGATTATATCATGTTTTTTTTAAATATTTTTACTGTGTAATAATAGAAGGAAAAATTTATATCCATAAAATTCCGAGGGAAGAGTGAGGAATTAGCATTTTTCAGGTCATTTTACACTCACTTTTGGGAACCAATCCTTTTTTGAGAACGCCAAAATGGATGAAATACCACTTTTCCCACCTCTTCTCGTCCGCCATGAATAGTTGTAGTTAAAATAAAAATGTAATCCACATAATTTCAGCGTGTCACATCGTGTCAGTGTCGGATCGTCACTCGCTTATATCCCTGATGCTCGTTCTACAGGCCGCACAACTCGAGTACTGGGCCACCGCCACTAATCCCCACATTATACTTCGTTGGTAATAAAACAGTTTTTCAGCATTCAGCTCGTCTAATTAAATTGTTCTAAGTTTTTTCATTTGTGATAACTGATAAAAAGAATGCTCTTCAATGTATGCTTTCCGTTTGAAAGAAACAGCTGATCAGGATGAAACGTTTTTCAGCGGTCGACCCAGTAACATTATCGTGGTTGGACACAGTACGGGCCCGACTGCCACTACGTCTAAGTGTACTGAGTCGCAATGTACTACGTGCCTGCCACAACCATGCCACTCTCACCACCATATTATCTACCCTGCTGCCTGCCGACCTGTACCAATTCGTGCTCATCAAATCGTCTAATCTACCCATGCTGATTGGTGCACTCTGATTTTTTCATGCATCTCAATTTTTTACCACTCCGGTTTATTAGTTTTAACGCGGCTGTACGCGTATGCTTTTATCAATATGGCTCGCTTAAAAGTGGCGTGAAATATTGTATGTGCCCTTTTTGTACCCCATATTTTTCAACTTACTTTCTCTGGTGTATATATTTTTTCTACTTTCACCCTCGTGCTTTCAAATTCAAACGAGCTCAAGTCTAAACAACTCGGAGTTTTGCATATGTTATGATTTCGGATGAATATCGGTTATCTTTTTATTTATATGAACAATATTATGTACAGCCGTACAGATGTGTTGTTGTTGACTGTACAGTTTGCTTGATTGCTTTCGCTATTGGTGCTTTTCATTATTTCGTTGGTTTTTTTACTAGTCTATTATTTAACCTAATCAAATTCGCTGTTTATTTCAGATTCTTCGTATTCTACCGCCACTACTTATTTTCAATTCTTCGAAATATTACGCAATAATTCCTCGTTGTGTCATACATTTCTGTTGCTAAATTGTGCACATAGTTGGTTCTTTACTGCGCCCGTTTTATTATGTTTATCTGTTGTGTGAGCTTCTATAAAAATTTCTAGTTCTGTCTTTTATTTATTCATTTGCCTAATTAAGATGGTATATTTTATGGTTTCCTTTTTTGTTTGGCTTTTATTCAATGAAATGAATACACATGTATCAATCATGATTTTTACACAAGATTTTTTGGCTGCAAGCTTTCATGCTAATTGCTATTTAATACTGTGTATTTGTTGATATGGTAGTTTTAGTTAGTCGACCACTTGTTCTTAAATCACCATTTTCAGGGGTGGGCCGGGTTTTTTGGCACTTTGCAGGGGGTGGGGGGGGTAGCCGACAGGAAATCCCATTTTACCCGACCTGTCCGAAAAGTGGGGGGGGGGGGTAAGGTCGGGTAGGGGGGGGTAGAAAAAAAATTTTTTCGCATAAAACGCTTGTTTTTTGCTTGTTTTTGCTAAAAATCTTCTATTATATGGTATAAACATCACATATACCGGTTTTTTCAGGTTTTAACCAAGAAAATTAACCCAGAAAACGTGTTTCTTCGAAAAAAAAAATTCTTACAGCCAGAAAATTTTGAAAATGAGCCTCAAAATCGAGGTTTTGAAGCCGATTTTCTCAAAAATTTCGAGTAGGGGGGGGGAGGGGGTAGGCGACCTAAATTTTTGTCTAGGGGGGAGGGGTAGGCTACCCGCCGACCCTGAAAAGTGGGGGGGTAAACCCCCCCTACCCCCCCCTGCGGCCCACCTCTGACCATTTTTATTGAACCATATTGTTTTTGATGAACCCGAAGATCTGTTTATATTTGTAATTTATTTGTTTACCTTTGAAACACCACTGATATTATATCATCTTACCGATACTTATTTTATAAATTATCTCCAACTTATATCACCATATTATATCATATTATACTAGTTTTCATTGGCCATTGCACCGTTCTGGCGCCTAATTCCAACAATAAAAATCGAATAATAACCGTTCGTGAGGCGATATGTGTTTTTGTTACCTTTTCCTTATAACGATGTTTGATCAAAATTCTTCATCAATTTCCGGTAACGGAATATATACTGGTTGCTTACTGAAATAATTGATTTACCATTTTTTTTAAATAAATGAATTCCCAATAATATTGGTATTTAGAATTGAAGCAAGTTGATAAAATGATAGTTTTAGTTTCAATTCTTGATCAGCCAAAAAATCTACCTTCTTTTTCACGCTTCAAGAGAAAAATTAGCTGAATCGTAATATTTCAATAGCATAAAAATGATCAAGTTCCTGATTGTTTTTCTACCATTGACTGTTCGATTCTTAAAAATTGTAGAATGAACGTGAATGATGAGAGTGAGCAGGAGGAGCTGCGAGCACAGGTGCTGGTCAAGATGAAGCAGACCGATGAGCTGATTGACCGATGTCTCACCCAATTGTCCCATATTGACGGCAAGACAAAACTGGCCAACAAGATCAAGAGCGAACGCAGCTACCTACAATCGGTTGGTATATTGAAACGGTGAGATTACAGATTTTTGCTTGATGTGAGTATAGTCATATTTCATTCTTGACTCAATTTGTGCTAGAGCGGCTATTTGCTTTTATTATATTCATGAAGTCAATTCAATTAATAACGAAAATAACGCAAATTTGTATTTGTTACGCGCGATTTATCACTAAACATGAATTTGACTGTCAATACAAAAAAATTACAATAATAAAATATTCGACTACATATCAGAATTTTTATGTAATTTGTATTTATTACAGTTACTTACTCGTCGTCTCACACCCAAAGTAGTTGAAACGTGCAATCTAGTGCATCTGGCTGCTTTGGTTAATGCTTGCGACCGCTATGACAATGTTGGTGTTTTGGACTGGTTTGTTTAACTCAGATATTTAGGACCCCAAAAGTGTTCATTCAGTAATAAAACAGTTTTTGTGAATAGCGGCTAATTCAACTTTCGAACCTTCGTTTTGTAATTTATTAAACTTTTCTTTGGTTCATTTCTATTAAATTTCTTCTCGTTCTCTTCTCGGTAGATAGTCCCAAAGGTGTATTTTAATGATTCGAATATCAAAGCTTCAATGTTCATTCGATATTGTTGGTTTTGAGGTTGTTGCTGTGATGAAACCGTATTGTCCGACCGGTGTTAAGACGGGCAAAGACAAGCTGCACGTCGATATTGTGTGCAATGGCGGTGCTAAATGGGTTGGTTCCAGCTAATAAGCCATTTGTGCTATTATCTTTCCAAGTACTGGCGGACGAGCTAACCCTCCGAAGGGAGGGGAATTTCGTCGAAGAAGGAGAAAATTGTCAGTTTCCAGGCCATTTTACCTACACCTTATATAACAAATTCTAAAATTTGAAAACGCCGAAGAGAGGAGACTTCCACTTTGAAGTGTTTTTTCTTTTCAGGTGAAAATCATAGCCCGGAACGCACGGAGTATTTATCTGGATTGGGTGGGAGCCAACACTCGATCCGGTAGGAGCATAGAGCAACAAGCGCTTGATTACGTTACTACGGCTGCCAATAATACATACAGGTTCGTAGATGTCTTGTTGTTGTTGTTTCCTTTGTGTTGTATCCGCCTGCCATGGCCGGGTCAAGTCAAGTAAACTTACGTCACCGTTTCCTCTATCTAAATTGCAGATTCCAACCACCCGTTGTCCAATTTGACTTTCTCATGAATGTGCCTTGCAAAGTAGCCGATCAGCTGATCGATATCGGGGTGGATGTCATCGGGGAAAAGGTGAGCCGCCGGTATCAGGCTTTCATGTGACAAGAAAATGTTAATTAGAAATTGTAAATATAAATGAAGGATCAATGAAATTATAGTTCAAACAATTATAGTTCTCTGAATTTTAATATTTTTTTATCTTTCGGATGAAAAAATGTTGTGCGTAAATCAGAAACCTGATTTTACACTGCACATTGAATACGTATATAAGTTGTAGATCGCCATGACCGAATTCGGTTTGGTTATGAGCACAGACGAGTCATCGAGCACGACATCACAGCAATCCGATAGTGACGATGATCAGGCTTTGTTAGTTTATTACAATGAATATTATTTCTTGAAAACAGTTTTTATCGAAGGTTTGATCACATTTAGGTAGCGAAATTCTCTGAAACTATGGATCAGTTGATTGACTGTTTCGTTAAAGTTTTATATTTCAGTTATTATGTATTCAGGGGTGGGCCGGGTTTTTTGGCGTTTTGCAGGGGGTGGGGGGGTAGAATTTTGAAATCTCAGTTTACCCCCCCCCCCCCCGCCCCGAAAAGTAGGGGGGTAAGGTCGGGTAGGGGGGTAGAAAAAAATTTTCGCAAAAAAACCTTGTTTTTTGCTTGTTTTTGCTAAAAAAATCTCCTATTATAAGTTATAAACATCACATGTACCGGTTTTTTCAGGTTTTAACCAAGAAAATTGACCCAGAAAACGTGTTTGTTCGAAAAAAAATTCTCACAACCAAAATTTTTTGAAAAATGAGCCTCAAAATCGAGGTTTTGAGGCCGATTTTCTCAAAAATTCCGAGTAGGGGGGGAGGGGGTAGGCGACCTAAATTTTTGTCTAGGGGGGGGTGCTACCCGCCGACCCTGAAAAGTGGGGGGGGGTAACCCCCCTACCCCCCAGCGGCCCACCTCTGCATGTATTATTTCCTTGCGTTGTTTCCTGGCATCCATACATAATTAGTCAACGATTTGTTGTTGTAGGTCAATCAACGAAACGGGTGATGATGATGATGAGGAGGAATATGAAAACGTAACTTCCACACCTCGGGCTGAGTGTTCCAAATCATTACAACAGTCGCAACAACAACAACAACAACAACAACAACAACAACAACAACAACAACAACAACAACAACAACAAAATCAACAACAACAAAACTCACAACAACAACAACAACCATCACAACAACAACAACAACAACAATCACAACAACAATCACAAAAACAACAACAACCATCACAACAACAACAACCACAACAACAATCACAACAACAACCATCACAACAACCATCACAACAACAACCACAACAACAACAACATCAATGTGGTACTAATGGTTTGGCGGCTTTATGTGTTAACGGCCCTGATCAAAGTGACGTAGACACGAATGGTTGTCAGAATGCGGGGAGTCGTGCCGAATCGACCGATGATCGTCCGTCGTTATCGTCGCAGAGTTCGCACTCTGGTGGTTGGTATATTCGTGATTTAATGACTGGCATCCACGTTTACGTGCTCCAGCTGCTTTTGGTTCCTTTTCAGAGTCCCCTCTATATCTAAATCTAGTTTTAGTAGTTGAGCGATTTTAGGTAAAACAGTGTTACTAAATAAATGGGGACAATATTGCTTATTGATGAGACAATAGTTAAGTTTGTTTGTATGTATGATGATATGGTATATAAGTAAATACAGGTCCATTACTTGACTGGATCAACCTGGACATCACGGCCCTGATCGTACTCGTGTCCAACCTGACCAATGGACATGCCAACTTCAAATTCCGCGAAAAGGGCATTGACTTCCAGGCCGTATTGGAACGACAAACACCCGCACTGCCCGAGCTTAATAAAATTATAGATGGTGGGTGAGATTTACGTTGTATGTTTTTAGGATCAGCTTTTTATGGTCAGTGGTGAATCAGTTTATTTTCTATGCATCACAAATTGTTTCTGGTGTTTTTTCGCTTAATAAAATTGTATCCTGATGATGGGTAATTTTCTTACTCTGTTTTACATATGTACATGTTCGTAGGAGAGTTTCAGCTACATTTCAATGACTTTTTCATTGTCAGCAGTGAGACAGTTTATTTGGAATTTTTTCGATGTATTACTGACGGGGTCGTGTTGTTTTTGCAGGCAAGAACCTGATGTGCTGCCAAACAGCATACGATTCGTTCACGTCCATTTTGTCCACTGTCGCCGGGCCGATGGAAAAGGTGCGGGCTGCCGAGTTGATGCCAAAAGTGAAGGTCAGTCAAGCAATGAGATATTGAGTGTGTGGGTACTTGATTCATATAGTAAACGAGTGTATAGGTTAGTAATTGAATCAAAAACTATTTAGCAAGGTACGAGTGCAGGTGACGTGGTGTAAATAGTGAGTGAACCAGTGAGTATATGAGTGAAGTGAGGACTTACTAACTTAATGTGTAAATTGATCACTAATATGTATTGCATGATCTGCAGGTGGTGCCTGACCGCATCTCAAGTCGAGTGCAGCAGCTCAAAACCAGCGATCGAATGAGTCGACGGGCTCAAGTTTGTCATCTATACTCTCTAATTCCATATAACCTCATTTTTACCATGTTTTGATGCAACTTCGGTTCGGGACCATGTTTTGATATAACTTCTGTTTTGACTATATTTTGGAATAACCTCCGTTTTAGACGTGTTTTCTTGTACCTTCATTTACATAATTTCTTGTAGGTGATATTCGGTACGGGTGACTGGCATCAGGTTGTGACTTTAACGGCCAATAAACACTTTGTCATGTCCGCAGCACAGCAGGTACGTGAATGAGTGAGTGAGTGAGTGAGCTAGCGAGTGAGTTAGTGAGTGAGTGATTGAGTGAGTGAGTGAGTGAGTGAGTGAGTGAGTGAGTGAGTGAGTGAGTGATTGAGTGAGTGAGTAAGTGGGTGAGTGATTGAGTCGGTGAGTGAATGAGTACCACTTGAATTACCAACACTTATCTATTTCGGTGGTTTCGTTATTCTCCAGATTTAGTTATTTGATAATGAAAAATATGGCTCAAAACGTGTTTTTTTATTATCTTTTTGCATTGCAGGGAATACAACTAGTGGCCGTATTACACGAATCTCGTGCGCTCACTGAAGACAAGCAAGGCCACGCCCAAGTATTGAACTGATTGCAACATTTATGGTATGCTCAATGTCTTATAATGAAAATCTATAACCAACTGGATTTTACACTCTATATTTTCCCCTCAGTAATTTTTCAAAGTTAACATTATTGCCATTGTAATTTAACCATATTTCCAATCCAAATCTGTTAACTGTGCCTGTGCCATGATAATTGTTATAGTGCATAATCAACCAGTAATATTCTAACATTATACCTAATTGATTGGCTGGATCAGCTAATGCAGGTTGAATCACTTTCAACTATTCAACATTATTTTGACATTTCCCATTTCACTTGCTCACGTGTTCATTTGTGATTGATTTTATTGGTAATAATATTTGGTAGCGCAACAAGTATGCCAATAGCAAAAATGTGCTGCTAGTAAACCGTTAAACAGCATCATTCTTTGCCTCACTATTACCGCATGGCATTTATTTTCGACTATATAAACTTTGATACAAAGCTGTTAGAAGTTTAATATTACGCTGTGATTACTATTTTATTTACGCAAATGAAATTTATTTACAACATAGGATCGTATCTACATACATACGCTATTGAATTCACCTCATACGCTATTGAATTCACCTTACCAGTAGAAAATCGTATACTTACAAAACCGCAATTTTTTCAAAATGACATGCCGACGAAAGATGATGTTCATCAGGAGAAGAACTCAGAACTCAAACCATCTTGCTGAAAAAAATGTGTTTGAAGCACTTCGATTGAAATGAGGGAACAAAATTGTTGTCAATAATCTTAAAAAGGTCAGAGAAACTTCATCAACTCAAAATGAGTCGAAGTATAGCCAATCTAATAAAATATATTCAATGTTGCCAACCCTGGTATTCCAAGCTTTGCATCGCGGTCATCTTCCCGATTCTTTTCAGTCTACGATTTTTTGGTTTCCATCTGTTGACCACTTGTTCAGTGCTGAATCCAACCCCGCTGAGGCCGAGACCAAATAGTAGGAATATGAAGGCGCCAAGAAATGGTAGAAGCTTTAGTGGCTTACCGACCGACGTGCTCTGCCGAATACAAGTTAAAATCATCTATGATTTCAGCTTACTTTATGGTTATTCATGACATGTTACCCATACCTCTTCCATTTCATCTACCATACAGCGATCCTCAAACACTTTCCATTCCTGAAGACCATGGTTCACGATCATTTGGATGTATCTAAAAGACAGTAAGAGTCAATGAAATAAGGCGTGAATGAATATCTACAACCACTGCACCAAGCTCAATAACCACTTTAACTGTACTCCAAAATCAATAACCACTGAACTTATCACCAAACTCAATAACCACTGAACTTATCACCAAACACAGTAACCACTGAACTTTTCACCAAACTCAGTAATCACGGAACTTATTATCAAGTTCAATGACCACTGAACTTATCATCAAGCTCAATGACCACTGAACTTATCATCAAGCTCAATAACCACTGAACTTATCAAGCTCAATGACCACTGAACTTATCATAAAGCTCAATAACCACTGAACTTATCTTCAAGCTCAATAACCAGTGAACTTATCCCCAAGCTCAACAATGACAAACGTGTAATGTTCGATGATGACCTGGTCGATTCGATCTGCCAGCTCACGGTTATGTTTAGCAAAAATTAGCCCTGCAAATTGTGATGGCTCACACAGTGTTTTTGAAGCGCTTAGTAGATCCTAACAATCACTGACTCTGTTTCACTCAGTACTTGTTTCACCAACTCGCTTGCCTGCCAACCTTCTTGAAACGTGGTGAATCCGTCTGCACGTATCATGGACAAC
>OZ038445.1:13217011-13222011 GCA_964036265.1 Daptonema setosum
ACCATCCATTTCAGGGCAGCGACAGTCAAGCAAACCCGTACCGTTTCGACCCGACCCACCAGAGCATTACGGACTTTTTCATTTCATTTACAAGACGAACACACAAAACGGACGTCATCTTGGGGTTTGTTACTGTTTTTGCCGAATACTCTCACTCACTCTTTCACTCACTCACTCACTCTCTCTCTCACTCACTCACTCACTCACTCACTCACTCACTCACTCACTCACTCACTCACTCACTCACTCACTCACTCACTCACTCACTCACTCACTCACTCACTCACTCACTCACTCACTCACTCACTCACTCACTCACTCACTCACTCACTCACTCACTCACTCACTCACTCACTCACTCACTCACTCACTCACTCACTCACTCACTCACTCACTCACTCACTCACTCACTCACTCACTCACTCACTCACTCACTCACTCACTCACTCACTCACTCACTCACTCACTCACTCACTCACTCACTCACTCACTCACTCACTCACTCACTCACTCACTCACTCACTCACTCACTCTCTCTCTCACTCACTCACTCACTCACTCACTCACTCACTCACTCACTCACTCACTCACTCACTCACTCACTCACTCACTCACTCACTCACTCACTCACTCACTCACTCACTCACTCACTCACTCACTCACTCACTCACTCACTCACTCACTCACTCACTCACTCACTCACTCACTCACTCACTCACTCACTCACTCACTCACTCACTCACTCACTCACTCACTCACTCACTCACTCACTCACTCACTCACTCACTCACTCACTCACTCACTCACTCACTCACTCACTCACTCGCTCACTCACTCACTCACTCACTCACTCACTCACTCACTCACTCACTCACTCACTCACTCACGCACTCACTCACTCACTCACTCACTCGCTCACTCACTCACTCACTCACTCACTCACTCACTCACTCACTTACAGCACCGTGACCGTAAGCACCCTCATCACGATCGTCCCATACCTCTCACGCTGCCTCACGTCCAAAAGTCGCACGACACCCATCCGGCCTCCATCTTCAAGTCATCGTTGTCTTCGTCACCTGCCTTGTCCCTGATTCGACCTGTGCAGTTTGTGAATGTATTCCAGTCGAAGCGAGGTCGACGAATTCATGACGTCAAGGCGATCGAGGCACAGGAGCCAACGGCAGTTGCCGCAGTCAGGTATGTTAAAACTAGCATTACGTTATTTATAAGCCATTCCGTTAGCAAAGTTGATTCAAACTGTCTCACATCTAATACAAAGGGCAGTGTAATTTTTTTATTGTTTGTTTACCTGATTTTACGAGTACGTTTTTTAAAGTCTTAAGATTGTTCTTAATGTACGTAAATATCACAGAAATCGCAAGACGGCTGTGCGCAACAAAAGCAGATCGACTGTGCAAAAGACTGTTCTCGCGAATTCACCTCGAGCCACCCAACGTGGATGAGCGATACACTACCGTATTCATATGATTCACATTTGGGTATAACAATTGATGCACCAGAGTACCAGACGTGCATATTTTTGTTCTTATAAAACCTCAGTCAACCACATGTTTTTCACAAGAAGTTATGGTTTCCAAAGAAGCACGATTCAAAAGTTGATGATTGTGACCGTAAACAAAGTTGGCCATTTTGGTTCTGCATGACAGAGTTATTCTTTACTCATGCTTGGATGAACTGAAACGGCAATCAGAATATAAAAACATTTGAGCAGTTTGCCTAGATATTAATCATATTCCGGGTTACATGCTTCTTTGTTTCCTTAATTCTCTTGGTTTCCCGTTGTATTTCTACTTCACGAAACCCGAAAGTTTTTTGTTAATATATATAGAACGCTTTTTGTGTTATCATATTAATGATTCATCTGTGACAGTGATTGTTTCAGATGCAAATGTTTTTATAAATCTGTATGACTATGTACATTGATTATGTATTTAACAAAACGAGAACACTGTATATTTTTTATATCTGAAAACGTCTTTGCATCTGTTTAACTAGTCACCAACCCGTCCCTCCGGAACGATAGTGTTGAGGGTATTTATTTGAAGACAAGCAAACCAACGTTTGATCTATTCGTGTTACATATGTACAAGATAACGTATTGTTACCGGAAGTGGTACATTAGTGGGATATGTGATGCAAGAGCGTCAGTTATTTATGTGTTACATCAATCACAGCGTTAACACTATAGCACTGACATGAATACAGGTTTTGTTACCAGAAATATCTGGGAATTCAATTATTTAATCAGAAATGTTATTTTCTAATGGTAATTGAAAAACTTTATAGAAGTTTTGAATAAAACTTTGAACATAAATTTGAGTGACTCCTGTATAATCAAAGCAATTCAATCCGACGAGTGGCCAAATTAGTGTGACTGAACATGTGTACTTTGGATGACTACAAAACGAACCATCACTGGCGGACGAGCAAAACCTCCAGGGAGGGGAATTTTTCAGAAGAATGGGGAGTTTGCAGAAGTTAAGCCATTTTACCTACATCTCAAGGAACAAACTTTATATTTTGGAGCTGTCAAAGAGGGGAAATTCCACTTTTCCCACCCCTTCTCGTCCGCTAGTACGAACCATGACATCATACCATTAGAACAGTCAGCGTATCGTCACAACAAATATAGCCCAGCCCATCCAGGGTTTCTTTTTACCTAAAAAGTTTTGGCGCGCAGTTTGAAATCAGAACTGCTTTTTGCGAAAAGTCCTTCTTTTCACATGTTATGTGTAGTTGGCTTTCAGTTGTTCGTAACGGGTCCGTAGAAATATTTTTTATAACAAGATATTTCGACCAAGCTACACTTTTCATATGCAAAAGTTTTGTTTGAAATTTTATAAATCACATTAGGCAGACTATGCGGGAAAATTACATTCAGAAAACCGTAGTTGTTTTAATATCCGGTGTCCGATAATAAAATATTTTCGTCAGATAATTTTTTTTAGTTTTAAACCCAGGGAAATCGAATTATAATTGGAAAGAGAAACCTTGTAGTTATGTTTACGGCGTATGGTGAGAGTAAAATAAACCGCCTTTTTTCTCAGCCAAGCAGTAAAAACCTTAAAGTGAATATTATTCTGGATGTTCAGACATAATACTAGGAAGGCTTGAATGCAACTCACTGTTGTATGCCAAACATTACTCATCATGATGAATTCCACTCCCGACATGGTGTTGTTTATGTTCATGATAGCAAACCCTGTTCGACGAATACCATGAAACTTGGTAAAAAAATTCTATCCAATGTACCACGCACAATATGTGTTTTTTGAACTTTTTTTGAATCATTACTGTAAAAATTTCAGTTTACAAGGTTCAATTTGCCGGTAAACAAAAAAATTTAGTTCCTCAATATTTGAAACCCTAAAGTTTATTTTAAAATATTTTTTATATTACAACAACATGCTGCATACGTAATACTGAGTCATAAGTTCTAATTGTACGTAACCGGACATAAATCACTTAACTGCACCAAGTCTTTATTGTATGAACATTTAAACTACTCAATTTCATGTATTAAAGTCTGCTCAGAGATTCTTGTTACTCCCAAATGTTTACCGTAATTCTTTTGGTGCCGATTCGAATTTTGGTGCGCGTTCGAACCTAAGATAAATTTCCAGCTTTCAAATCCCAATTGGACAACCTATTTTCTAAAATTTTCCAATTCAAATGGTTAAATATTTACAGAAATAAGATATTCGGAGCAAGCTTTAATAGAGAGAGAGCACTCAATCAATACTACAGCTGACTATAAATCACTCATGGTCCAGTGTCCAGGCCATCATAACCCATCAAACAATGCTGCTCTCATCAATTCAGCTCCTGTTTTCATGCTCATATACTTCTATTCAAGCCAACAAATAAAACTGCAAACCAAAGTACGTATTCTATTTCATTTTCGTCCATAATCATGCAATTCGTCAACACCGCGATGACATTCACACACATAATGTACCATATCAGAATGCGAGAAGTGATTTTGAATCAAAAAATACATTATAGAGTCTGTTTGATTGTCTGTTCTACGCAAAATAAATTTTTGTATCCCTTGAATCCGGTGATACAAAACCACCTGGAGTCTGGGCGTCCTTCCCTCGGTAGTCGGTTCGATATTCCATCTTGAACGGTGAGTGCCATGTGTTCGAACAACCTCAAAGTCCGCGGAATCCATTCCGATCCATTGGGATACGTACATATATGTATGTATGTATGCCCGGGCCGATATCAAATTGTAAAATAGTTCTAAATAACAGACTCCTGTTATCGTTCGTAGAGCCTTGACTTGAACACAAATATGGAAGTGACCTTGACAATCATACTGTACCACAACTGGGTAATCCTACGGACCGTAACATGCCGAACACTGAGTAACCTTAGTACATTTTTTCTCCTATCTTTTTTTATGCTAAAAAGCTCATCCCAACTACATATATGTATAATTTCATGGTTTCTTTGTATTCAGTAATTTGTTTCTTTATGAATGTTACCCAATTCTTACCTTAGCTTTTGTAATGTATTTGTAAGTAAGTGGGCGGTACAGTGACTATGGCCGTAATACAATGTCATCCATGCTTATAATATTGTTATTGAATTGAGTGGCCAGTTGGGTTTAGTTGGTCGATTCGATTGCCCGTTTTATCACCGGAAGCTGTCGTCTAATTACAAGTGCACGATCGTCCTATGCCCAGTAATGTACTGTATTGTATGTAATGAATTCATAACCACATTATACTCGAATGCATGCCTTTTTATTGAATGATCTGAAACAGTTTCTTATGTGGAATATTTTAACTACGACTATAAGACAGCTTCTTGTCAATGTCGAAAAGACACGCATTTGAAATCAATCTCGTAAGCAATCCAACTCACAAGGTGTCCATGTCAGGTGGTCAACATTGGGTTCATCAATAACCCTTGGTTTAATTTCTCCAAAACAATTAATACATTAAAAAATAGTTTGTAACTTTTCACCG
>OZ038445.1:13227011-13229511 GCA_964036265.1 Daptonema setosum
CATACGGTCACCTACACATATTTCCATCAGGATATAAACAGGTTGAACACAGTTGAATCATCCTGAAACATGAATGCTACGCTTGTGACATTGGGTATACAGACATACAGATAAAGTTGGTCGGAACATCCTGTATGTGTGACTAACAGCGTTTATCCTGCGATTAATGTCAGTCAATAAAGTGACAGAACAAATGAGTAATGAATCAAAACAAGTAGTAATGTTTTAGTGCCGTAATCGTGATCAAGATGTACCATCACTGGCGTGCGTCGGTGTTGCATCGATTCGTGGCGTCGATCTGCGAACAACTGAACGTTCAGTGCGTGTTGCCAGAGACCATCAGTGTTGGTTACAATTCATTTCGTTCCAGAGTCAGTTATGTTATGTTGCGGCACATTTTATTACATTTTCCATGCGTCGTAACATATTTTTTAACTAAATACGCTGCATGTTAGGTAGGTAACGATGGAATGTTAGGTTACGTGTTATCGCAAAGTATGTTTGGCTCTTTAGATGAAGCAGGAATAAGATATGAGTCAGTGCGTGAATGAATCATTTACCCAGTTAACAAGTGAACGAATGACTGAGTGGAAATGGATGGCTTATCCAGTAAACAAGATTTAGATAATTATGTGATGTATTGCTGCAGGATACGGACTGCCCATCGCCGTGCTCAACTGAAACACCACATCCCAACATGGCACAGCTCATATTCTGTGGTAACAACTTGATCAACGTAAGTTATCCTACCTAGTGATCACTAACGAACGAAACGAAACGAAACGAAACTTTTGAGTTTCGTTTCGATTGAACCGAAACGAAAATTCCGTGTTTCGTTTCGTTAGCTACCGAAACGAAAAAGTTTCGTTAAGGGTTTCGTTAAGGCCTCGAATGATTTAATTTAAAATAATATCGACGAAGAATAATTTCAAAATAAATTCTAACTCAAAATTCAAATAAAGGAGGGTATGAGTAAACCTGGTAGGAAAAAATCTCACTTATTTTTCATTTATCGGGAGCGGGAGCTGTGAGTTTGTGATTATCTGAATAAGTGAAGGAATTAGTCAGTGACTGATGGAGTGAGTGAGTAAACATTTCAATGAGTGAGTGAGTTAGTGATTCAATGATTGAGCAAGTAGGTAAGTTAGTGAGTGAGATTTTTTCTAACAAGTTTACTCATACCTTAATTTATTTTGAAATTTTATTTGTCGATATTATTAAATTAAATCATTGGAGACCTTAACGAAACGCTTAACGAAACTTTCAAATTTCGTTAGTGCGAACCGAAACGAAAACCCAACCGAAACTTTTCGATTCGATAGCTAACGAAACGAATATTAAAAAATTCGTTTCGAATACTCCGAAACGAAATACTCCGAAACGAAACAGCGTATTTCGGTAGGAAGTTTCGTTTCGACAGTTTCGTTTAGGTCAGTTTCGTTAGTGAACTCTATACATACCTATATGCTGGGTCCGAAACGCGAATCAGGTCTTTTTATGAACCGCCACCGGAATATATTTTGTTTCTTCATTAATAATAGATGAATTGTGATGGAATACTGATTCATTTATATATTGTACACACATACATGTACATGATGGCTATCGATATTGAAGTTGTTGGCCGATATTCAAGTTTTTTTTAGATAAATGTTCTTTATTATCAAATCAAATTCAAAACCAAATTCGAGTATAATGTTTCAGCCTGGTCGTTGTTGTGTTGCCACGAGTCACGTGACCATCGGCCAATCGATGCACTTTGGTCATCCCGTTGATTGGCTGGTTTTAGGAGAGCAACCCGAAACCAAATCTGACCGAAATGCAAAATTAATTCTCCAGTGCGATCTTGTGTGATTGTTAGCGTTTTTAATGACACATTATCCAATATTATCACATGGCTTCCGTTTATAGGTTTCATGGATTTATTCACAGTAAACTCATATTCGCGTTTTGATACTGATTGCACATATATAAAAACTGATACACAAACACAACTCATCAATACCAAGTTAAAAACAGATATTAAAAACATTGAATTCAATATTTATAAACATGAAAAAGTACCCAGTAAGATAGCATCTATTGAAACTTATTGAGCAATCTAACTCGGGGAAAATTCTGAGTTACTATCAGACACCGCATCATAGGTTAAAGCTAAATGATAATTTCAGTAAAATTACATAACCAAAAAGCGATGGTTTAAGGAACTAACAGACATGTTTAGCGTTCAGAAAATACTCTGTAATTCAAACAAATGGAACTCAGCGTAGACCATTATTGGCCAAAGCCTACTCAGCACAACGCGAACGGAAGCGAACGGTATAGGTATTATGTATCTGTTTTGTATGACCCACAAGCTACAAATAAAGTATTTCTCAAATGTTATCATCACAATAATATTAATGTACATATTGATAATGTTGTCTAATATCAAGTTGCATCCGACATTGCTCTGCCACGGAACTCTCCGGTGTCACCGAGGGTGTTGCGACGTTGGAAT
>OZ038445.1:13234511-13239511 GCA_964036265.1 Daptonema setosum
GGGCCCAGATTCCCAGTGACACCAACGCAATGTTGAATATCGTACCCTGTAATATCATCACAATCAATTTTTATTTTACCTAATTATAGATCGAATAGTTTAATATGAATCTTATTAACTATATCTTATTAACTATGAAATGTCAATGTAAACGAGGCCATAAACACACTACCCACCAACCACAACGGCATAAATCAGAATGGTGCCCAGATTCTGCCAAAATGCCCGATCCCTCAGAGAATACGCCGATTCGAGCATAATTCTGTAAGCGTAATTATGTGGTTAATTATTAAGACTAATTAAATGACGTGTTTTGTTAGCCCCAATCATCAACTAACGGTGGTAGAAGAATCAAAAAGAACGTGGTGACTTCGAAGTGGAGAAACTTCCAGTGTTCGTGCTCGCCTATCGTTACACTGAACAGTGAGTTAGTGAGTGAGTGAGTGAGTGAGTGAGTGAGTGAGTGAGTGAGTGAGTGAGTGAGTGAGTGAGTGAGTGAGTGAGTGAGTGAGTGAGTGAGTGAGTGAGTGAGTGAGTTAGTGAGTGAGTGAGTGAGTGAGTGAGTGAGTGAGTGAGTGAGTGAGTGAGTGAGTGAGTGAGTGAGTGGGTGAGTGAGTGAGTGAGTGAGTGAGTGAGTGAGTGAGTGAGTGAGTGAGTGAGTGAGTGAGTGAGTGAGTGAGTGAGTGAGTGAGTGAGTGAGTGAGTGAGTGAGTGAGTGAGTGAGTGAGTGAGTGAGTGAGTGAGTGAGTGAGTGAGTGAGTGAGTGAGTGAGTGAGTGAGTGAGTGAGTGAGTGAGTGAGTGAGTGAGTGAGTGAGTGAGTGAGTGAGTGAGTGAGTGAGTGAGTGAGTGAGTGAGTGAGTGAGTGAGTGAGTGAGTGAGTGAGTGAGTGAGTGAGTGAGTGAGTGAGTGAGTGAGTGAGTGAGTGAGTGAGTGAGTGAGTGAGTGAGTGAGTGAGTGAGTGAGTAAGTGCACTGAACAACGTGAAGCGAACCGTATTAGTAGACCGAGCAACGCACCCATTATGATAAGAGCGCATGACTCGGGAATGACCTCAGCCAACTTGTGTATGCGATGATAAGCTGCAATTTTTGTGATAGTAGCCAATAACAACATTTGCTTTAAAAGAAACATGATTTTTACATACATACAATTATGTCATTTACATTACAAATTATCTCAGTTTTTATTTGATATACTAGATAAAAAAATTCAAGTGAAAGTTTTTCCGATTCCAGGACATCAAGTCGATGAAGTAACATGATTCGGACAATCAACCAACCGATTCGAATCAGAACGAGTGCGAATATGAATGCATTGATAATGAATGGTGCTGCCACGCTGTCGAAGTCCCACTTGAACACATGGATCGAGTGGTCATGGAATCCGGTAAAGTTTTCATGCTCATGTGGTTCAATCTTCAAATCAAGAACCGAGCGCGGCTCAGGCTCATCTGCCAAATCAAGCAACATAGCTGCAATAGGTCAGTTGTGTTGGCCGTCTGTTATCCCGATGGCATCTTTGTGCCACGATTTCTTAATGGTGCCTTGTTTACGACGATCATCATCCTGAAAAATCAACATTGTAAAAAACCGTAACTGCATGATTGATTCAATATATGTAAAAACGATCAAATTCCAGTTTTGTGCAGACATACACTGATCTGCCGTTTATTTGAATCATAAACCCAATAACGACACTTCATATTTACATTGTAACCCAATCAGCGAGACACGCTTTTTTGAAAGATATTCTTGTTTGTTTAGAGAGGGAGACATAATCCTTGGGGCAATTTATCGAATAACGGTGAAAATACACTGCCCGTAATGACAAATATTAACAAAAATGGAAGTTTTTTACTAGACGGTCGAAATGATATATGTACTGTATGTATCATGGTGTGAAAATCCTTAATTTGGTTTATTTTGATCCAAATGTCATTTGTGTTATAGATTGTTTTATAAAACTTGACTGGTGTCCTATGAGTTTGGTTCAAAAAATGCCGAAATACGCTGCGGAGCTGAAAAAGTTGTAGGCATAAACATGCAAGCAACTGGTTGACTGCCTCAAGAAAAATACAGGAAACTGATACTATTTTGACTGACTAACCCATGCATACGTGGGTTAGGGTATACATAAACATGTATGTCACGATATATATCCAAATGATAATGATTCTTTAACAAAACGATAACAAAATCATGGGTATCCATGTCCAGGAGGCAGTATCTGGAAAGTGTTCCGTTGGCCGTTTCCAACGGACGAATGCATGTACACAGTATTGTATGTATGTAATAAAATGTACGTATGTACATATTATGTATGATTGTTTGAATGTATGTATGAGTGTATGTATGTATGAATGAATGTATGTATGAATGTATGTATGTATGAATGAATGTACGTAAGTATGAATATACGTATTTATGTACAATATACTGTATGTGTGTACGTGGAAGGGATACATATACAAACTTTTTTTGCACATTGACTGTCTCTCACAGTCACAGGCGATGACATTTTCATTGTGTTCGTATATTATGTAACTCTTGAGACACACCTTTTTATGTCCAGATGGTGCGACTAGAAACTGCTTCCCACTGTAAACTGAGACTCTTCAATAAACAGGAACTTTGAAAATAGATTTTAAAGAAAACTTCAGAGAGCTTTCAGACATGCCTAAGATAATGTGGAACCCTAAAGTATTATACAAGGTGTGGCATTTAAAAAAACAGAGTGAACAAAAACCAAACGTTTTTGAAAATAGAATAGAACACATTTCAGAAAACGTTGGCTCCTTTTGTTACACTTGAGAATATCAGCGCGTTCAAATTCCAGATCGGAGGTTTTTTATACGTATATACTACACAAGAATCGATGACTAAAAAGGGCTCAAATGAGATATTTTCAAGGAAGTAAGTGAATGTGTACGTTTATGGACGGTCATAAAATCAGAAGTCAAAGGGCGGCATAGTTTTATTTCAGATTACTGCCAACAGCTGAACAAGCGTTCATTTTATTTTATTACGGTTACTTTGAGGAAGCTCGTGAGAAAAATTCTGTCAGGTTTTGGATACGCATGTCACAGTTGACACTTTTACCCAAACGGTGTGTTTATGTTGCAGATGTACATCGGGCACACTGGCGGACGAGCTGAAACTCCAAAGGGAGGGGAGTCTTTCCAAAAAGGGGGGACTTTGAATTTATACCTCAAGAAACAAACTCTATTAATTCAAATCACCAAAAAGGAGGGAATTCCACTTTTCCCTCCCCTTCTCGTCCGCCAGTGATGGGGCAGACACTGCCATTCCCAAAGTTACTTTGGTTGGCCTGAGAAGAAACGTGGATTTGCAGGGTTTATGCGGTGTTTGGGTTCCATCAGGGCAGTCAGCCGTGAAATAAAACAGCCGTGCAGACAAGCCCGTTTGCGTGGTTGGTTGTTTCAATAGACCATGTTGATGAATGTCAATGACCTACATTTAACTAAATGAATGAGAGACCCCCCACTTATGATGGAACCTCACGTCTCTATTTACTCAGCAATTACAGCAGCATTGAATACTTTGATAGCTGAATTTCAAACGTAGGCTATTTATTGATGAAAAGTCAGTGAGTAATACTAAAAAGTCACTATCAGCAACACGTACTACTGAACAACTTTTTACAGTAGAATACTAGTATATATTGATAGTAAAGTAAATAACCATGGGATCTCCTCGCAGTGCAAGCAAGCAAGTACCAGCAGTGGGAAGCATTGCACCGAGAAGAAAAGCCATTTAAAACAAAAAACGTATCCATGCAAGTGACAATTTGCGAAGTGAATTGCTTATCAGAAAGTCAAGATGCAACAGCAACAAAAAGGCGAACAGTAGTTATTGTGATAGTGGATTGGCGAGTTGCCAAGACTACCAGTACATGTACATTCCCTCGATGGCTAAAACAGCCGGGTGTCCGACTAAAGCCTGCTCTTTAGTCTATGGCACACATAAAACGGGCCCATATCGTTTACTTTCCAGTTCAACCATATCGTTAAAAGGCTACAGACTTTGCTGAAATGGGATATTCTATTGTTTTCGAACATTCAAGCATCTTCACCTGTTATTCAGACTTAAAATAAGAGAGCATAAACTCCATTGTTTGACACCGTAAATTGGTGTTTCACGCTAGCCCTTCCTTTTTGTCGGCCAGTGTACAACGGACATGTGAATCCAGCATGATATGTGTCACAAACAGGATCGTGAAACCTTTGGTGTTTTACTGGACGGTTAGAGTGATACCCTGCGTACAAATCATTCTAGATTACAAACCAAACAGAGCCAACATAACAACCAGCGGAAATCTGTTTATGCTGAATCAAACCACATGCTGGAAGTAAGTAAGTATAGTCAATAATGTCAATGTTGATTTTTTTCGGATTCAAAACCTCCGAATAATATTCTATGTTGTTTAGATACGGTCACACATACAACATGGCATATGAAATGGTGCATAGGACGTATGTATTTGTGGCGTGCTGCTTCGTCCGGCACAAGATATCATGCGGAGATGTTTATAGGTACATTACATACGTACATTGTACGTGTGTACATACTTTACAAACATACATACATACATACATACATACATACATACATATTGCGTGTGTGTATGTACATACATACATGTATTCAAGTGGGTGAAAAAAATTAATCGGGATCCATATCAAGTTTTGTTTTGTATATCTTACGAATAAATATTTTTATAAACAATTAATGATATAACACTATCCTTTCAACATGTGATATACAAAGATAAATGATTAACATTCAAACACATCTGCAAATGCCAAAAAAGTTCGGTAACAGAGCAGTTTAGTTAACTGTTCAACTAGAAATACGAGATAAAAAGGGGAAAAAAGAGTAAACCTACGTACATACATAGCTAGAGAATCTAAACATGACAAAATCAAAACATAATTCAAAGAAAATTTTTAATTGAACTCCTATGTAGTGCATCACGGTAG
>OZ038445.1:13244511-13277011 GCA_964036265.1 Daptonema setosum
CACAAAAACTGGTATCTATTGAGATATGATTTAATGATTGTCAACCAACAGCCACCGGATCCACAGCACTGATCAGTGAACTGAATATGCAAGCTTCAAGGAAGTTTAGCTCAACGATTCCAATCAGAGAAAGTGACCAGATGCCAACACCAATGAGAAGGATGTTGAGAATGGTGCCCTGAAGACGTAAAAAAACGAAAATAAATCCGGTTGACATAAAAAAACATAATCTCTTAAATGAATTTAATTTAGTTATTCTAGTTTATCAATTGTAAAGTACATACTATTTTATAAGTACATATATGTATGTACATTTCATTGTAAAGCTAACCAAAACGGCGTATATGAGAATGGTACCCAAATTGGACCAGAAGGCTCTGTCACGTAACGAATAGGCGGCTTCCAGCATTATGCTAAACAACCATATAGAATAATAATATCAGGCTATGCAGCTGGAGAGGTTCTGGATCTCTAAATGAGCGTTTAAAGTACAATTGTAATTGAACCAACGGTGGCAACAGAATTAGGAAGAACGTTGTGCTTTCAAAGCGGAGAAACCGCCAGTGGACATCGCTTTCAATGGTAAACCTGTAAATAAAGATTGGGTATCATTATCATTTAATGAGGTCATGCTCAACAATGTTTACCGACCTCATAATAGCGCCCAGCACCACACCCATCATGATCATCGTGCACGATTCCGGGATGACCTCCGCCAGTTTAGATATACGCTGGTACGCTGAAATACCACCATTTTTGAGAAGTTAAGACGGTGACTGAGCATGCTTAGAGAACATTATGATGCCTATGAATCATTACCGTAAATGATGTCAACCAAATATTAGTTTAACATTTTTTCTTAACCAACCGATTCGAATCAAAACAAGGGCGAATATAAACCCGTTGATGATGAAAGGCGCTGCAACATGGTCAAAGTCCCACTTGAACACATGGATCGAGTGGTCTTGGAATCCGGTGAAGTTTTCGACGATCTGGACGGCCGTCTCGTGCACCAGCGACTCGACCGTCGTCGTTTGGGTCAACTTGGTGCCCGTCATAGCCACCGTTCCACTTTATTCGATTAAATAAAACTCTAAAGCTGGCAATTGTTTTCCATAATATTATAACTAATGAGAAAAGTAATTTTTCACTGAATACATATCAGGTTTATGTAAGTTTCAGACTGAAGGATTTGAGTATATCAGACTAATCGAGCTGACTGACCCGGGCGTATCTAAATGATGATATTGGGAACCGTCATACTGTACCACCATTCCACTCTATTCGACCAACTAAAACTAAAGTTTGGAAGTATTCACCATAAATGATATATATTGAGAAAATTAACGATGAAAGTAAATTTCATTGACTGGAGGATTTTGAGTATATCAGACTATTAGAGCTGACTGGCCCGGAAGTATCAGAGGGAAGACATTGGGAACCGTGGTACGGTACTGCATTCCCACGTATGATTACTAACCTAATTCACAGTGTGCTTTGGGAGTTACGGGGATCGGTAGGTAAATATCCGATGGATTAACAAATCATCAACAAACAGTCGTTGCACCAATATTGTTATGAAAGTCCAAACAGTTTCATGTGCGAAGTTGACACAACGTGAAAACTTACAGGCAGATTCCCACCTATAACGTTACTTCTATTGAAAATGAAAACGCCGAAAGTGGATTCTTCACTTTGTGTGAAAATTTTGTTGCTTCCACCATTTTGTTTATCCGCTCATTAGTCTAATCCGATTTAACGTGGAATTCCCTATGGTTATGAGTTTAGTGTTTATTATCTGGTGTATTACGTTATATGCATTAATCATCGCATAGTACATACCGAAATCCTTTCTGTAAATATTTTCTGTTTATTTGTGCTGATTATAATAATATATCAGAGTTTTGTTTGTAGAACACACATTTACGAGTAATGAAATAAGTAAATAATCACAAATGTATGAATCATTAGAATTGAATTTCTTAGGAAGAAAATATAGTATCAATCAGTAGAACTGCTTGACAGAAAATATTTGGTCGCGCGGAAAGTAGCCATCTTCATTCGCAGTGCGTGTTGCAGGCTGTAATCACAATGAGAAATAAATATTTGCAAAGTAGACATTAACATAAATATTTTGGTAACACATGAGTATGGTTATAAAATTTACAGATAGATGGGTTGGAGTGTGAGAATCTTCATTAATGTGCTAATGTGCTAATGCTTCAATATGAGATGTATTTTTACATATTTACATGGTTTTGAACAGTCTAACAGTCTAACCATCAACGCACGCTCCCCAGGCTGCCATATCTGCTGCGTTCTTGGCATCGGTTGGCAGTTCGCAAGCTGAAATAGCAACACATTGATGCACGTCTTTTTCGCACTGCTTTCTCTCCATGAAATATTTTTTTACAATTATAAAGTTTGAACTCTTTTAAGTGATTTGTAACCTGAAGTGCATTCCATAAAAGCTGCAGCGTCGGTGCATCCGTCTTCATCGGCCGTTACGCTCACAATCGTGGCCACGGCCAACAACGTCACCAATAGAAGAATCTGAAGTCAAGGATATGCAAGATGAAATAAAAACAATAAATATTATATTTCAAGTGAGTAGATCAGTCAGTAAACATTTAATCTATGAGTGAATGCAAAGACCCAGAACTTTTTCGTTATTTCTCAAGGACTGGAAAATTTTAGAAACCCATAAAAGGTTAGCTTGGAAAAGCTTCGCTGGAAAACGCTTTGGAAACAAATAGTTTGTAAGACAGCGTTTATGGTACGGTCTATAAGTTCTGAATCACAAAGCCTTGAAGTCATACACGACGTATGTATGTATCTTTCATTCCTCTATACTATGTCTAATCCACAGTTGATATTCAATAGTTCATGTTGCCTTGCATTGACCCTGCGCACATGTGAAACATTATAGAAAACTTTGGCAGCAGTTTTACAACAAAATAATGCTATTACTTTATATTTTCTCTTTTAGAAATTTGAGATGTAAGTAGATTTTATTTTGGAATTAAAATACATAAATAAACTTTTCTATTTGAGTTAAAAGTAAGAGAAATTAGCCAGTAATGTTCATGCGCGGACTTTGATGGTTCATCCGTACTTACTAAACTTACATAAGCCATAATACCTTTTAAGAAAATGTTCATTGTTTAATTAAACAAAACCAACCAGTTTTCGCAGCATATTGACGAACGTTGTTTTGATACTTGCACGAAAGAATTTAATAAACAAGCTTCTACCAGTGAATTCTGCGAATGATCATTGGATAGGCTCAAATACCATGATGCTTACGGAATCTTTATTAAGCTCACAGATGTTGCAACAATTGACACAGGGTGTTAATTTCGGGTATTTGTAGAATGTGCTTAAATAACTGATCAAACGGAACAGATCAGACTCAGCTTGAACGGTCGTCCAATTAGTTTATTGGTAAAACTTAAAAAGTCGAATTGAAGTGAGTAAAAACTACTTAATTTAACATTATAATAATCTAGCAAACCCTGTACCAACAAGCCGTCCCACCCACCTAGTTTGGCGGACTGAGCGTGCATATTTTATGTGTCAGAAATATGGGGCTCCTTCCGACGCAAAGTATGCATTTTCACTGTTTTAGGGCTCGTTAACGGTTTTTTTAAACGTTTAGTGTGTTCCGCTTCGTTTTATATATCATCAATAATAAATAAACTTCGTCATTTTATTCAAGAAACAAAAAAAAATCTGTGATAAAAATGTGCATTAAAATATATAGAGTGATGCCATGTGGGAATTTCTCATGTTTGATGTCATAACTGTAGTTATTATTCCATCAGGGAACAATTATTTTCAGGCATTTTGTGAATTATTAGTAAATCTTACGTACATATATACAGAATTACGAATGACCAGAAAAAACGTCGCACAACAGATGAGAGTGAATCAGTTTTACGAGAACATAATAATACAGTTACATTTTGCATTTATGTATATTCATTAACTTTGCATTTTTGTTACGAAATTAAAGACAAATTCAAAAACTCATGCACGCATCAACCGAATTTTCGGTAAAATAGTGCTTCATTTGTAATGAAGAGACATGTGGTCGCTCGAAAGAAGCGTAAACAGTTTATATACAAGGGCTTTGAAATACTCTCTTGAATACGATTATAATTTGGCAGATCACAGACTCATTGTCCTCCAAACAGATTAGGCAAGTGGATGCCAGCACATTTAACGTTGACCCATTGGAAACCTTGTCGGATTCCATCCAGAGTCGATACGTCACCAGCTTGTACCGGAAACGTCAAACCACAAATACTTTTTAATTTATATGACTATGAAATGAAACCAGAAATACGTAGCTATTGCTTGTATGACTGAATCGTTACAAACCATCCACTTGCGTCGTAACCGTCCCAACTTCAGGGCATTGGCCACTTGCACGGGTGTTAATCGTGGCGTTGGTGTTGTAGTATTGTCGGCTGAGATTTCATCCTGCCGATCGCAGACCAGCACAAGGAGGGGAGATTGAACGGGCGACCAGATTTCACAGAGCATTGCTAGCAACTCGGCTTGGTAGTCAACCACTGTAAACAATATTATTCAGGTGATGAATGTATGACTTGCTGAAAACTGTCATTTACTGTTTCTTGAGAAACTTAAAAACGTCCAACATTACAAACCATGGTCTAATGTCGAAGTCGCATCAACAATGAACACAAAGCCGTCGGTTTTTCGACACAGTTCGCGAACTGAGGGACTCAACTCGACAATCTGTTCTTCGCCACGACGTTCAGTGATAAAAAGTTTATTATGCTGCACACGATCTTGGTTATTCAGACGTTGACGGACTGACTTGGCGTTGGAGTAAAGAGTTATCAGGTTGAACTGATGAGCGTTCAGACGAAGACTGATACCGCTTCCCATACCTGCAATTGATTAAACATTTTCTTTTTGATACGGCTTAGTCCAAATGCCATACTCCTACATGTAGGATTGTTGTCGTCTTCAATTCAACGCAAGTCGAAACAATATTTTTCAACTGGTGGAAAAAGGTAAATTAACAATCTACTAACCGGCGATTTCTCCAGGAATCATTCCAGTGACTTGAAATCGACCGGCTGCAGCCGAGTCTTTCTTTCCATCGTTCAAGTATTGATCAGTAAGAATCTGTCGCACAATCCGAGATGTTCTTGTCTCCAGTCCTGGACCAAACATGACCAATCTTGATTTCACCGGTACGATATATGAGAGGAATTGCGGAATTCGAATCGTGTTGTTCTGGACGACCGCATGGACATTGTGTCCCTGCACACTATGATAGATGGAGTTTGGGTGACACCGAATGTAACTGAAATGTTCACCATTTATCAAACCAAAAAAAAACAAGAACATAACTTGAACAGTTAACTGTTATTTCTCATATGGGAATAATGTTTAAAATATCATGCATCTATGACTAACATTTGTTTGGTACTCATGTCAGGGAAAGCACGGCGGTAGAATTCCGGGTTCTTCTCACTGCAAACCCGTTTCCATTTGGTCATGCGATGTTTCAACAATGAGTTCCAGAGAAATTCATCTTCCGTGATAACTGCCCATCGGCGACTGACCTGAAACCAAGCAATAAACTTAACGAAATGAAGAGAAACGTCACTAAATCAGAAACGTGTGAATACTGACCTGAGCTAGTTTGCACATATCGGTGGGCGATAGGTACGTGAGAACACGCAGCTGTAACTCCAACTGAAATTAAAAGTTATGATGGTTTGTAACAATCAATTAAGATATATTAACTAAGCAAACTCCACACATTATATCATTGCATCTCAATCGAAGGATCAGAATATATGTCGGTGTCAGTGAACCTCACGTCATGTCAATATAACTAACTGGTAGTAAATCAAGGCGACATTTTCTTTTTTCTTCCGGTACTTCGAACAGATCTGCATAACTGTGTCCACCCTCCTCCATTCTCAGAAGATTTTGAGCGCCACCTGCCATTGGTTCTCGGCCCGTGTATGTTCTGAAACGATTATTAATCGTTCGCGATGAAATACATAAAACATTGTGTTTATAGTTTGCTAGCACAAATTCTAATGTCATTCCAACGGTAAAAATACCCTCACGTACTGACATGATTTGTCTGTCCGCACAAACCTGTAGATGGCGAACAACCGCCTCACTTCGTCAACCATTGACGGTTTACTGCTATACCATTTCCTGACTGGTTCTGGTGCCGTGACCATCTCAACAACAGGCTCGGTTACAACAGCTACAACGTCAGATTTAGCTGAACTGGCTGCTTGTCCGCAGATAACATTGGCCACCGGCGATTGATGAATACTCGGTGTTATCAAGCTGGTCGGCATTGCGAATTTATTTATTTTCTTTATTGGGTTCAACTGGTATATGTTTTGTTTTTAGTTGTTGGAATGATGATTAAGAAATCAGCACTGTCTGACTTCGCATTATGTAGCTTTGTTCATAAAGCACATGGCCAGTCATTTTCGACAACGTGGAGGCTAACAACGCGCACACAACAATGACGTGTGAGTGCGTCATACCCCAAATGAATAGTGAAACATCATGTATGTCGACTCTCGTCTGCCTATTGAATGTGTATTACGTTGTTCCGTTCTTGGCGCACAGTTTGACTTCAGATATGCTATCGTCATGCGTTATAAGAAATTCACACTATATTTGGATATTACACAAACGTTGCGCTTTTTTACATAATTGCCTACATACGTAACAGGTCTATAGAAGTTTTTTTA
The DNA here is from genome assembly GCA_964036265.1 of Daptonema setosum. NCBI lineage: Eukaryota > Metazoa > Nematoda > Chromadorea > Monhysterida > Xyalidae > Daptonema > Daptonema setosum. The sequence continues at coordinate 13,251,279 of OZ038445.1, forward strand.
TAACAAGATACCGAGCTATATAACTAGTGAAAAGCTGTTGCATTCCTTTTATGAATGTTTTCTCTTGTCTTTTATGATTTAGATTTTAATCAGATGTTTTCTGGCTTCCTCTTGTACAACATTACACCCGAAAGTTTCTGAAGTATCGTTCACTTACAAATGTATGCATTTCATCGAAATTATATTGACAAAGTTACATGTACACGAATGAAAGACGACAGGCAAGTAAGGCAAGGTAAACTGTAAGTAATTGGACCACAGGTTTAAACAAAATAATATCGTACCAATGGTGGATAGGAAAGAACTTTTGAATGCAGGTATATCACAACTTACGTTTATGATATAACATTCGTTCAGAAGTGGACACTGTAAGTTAATTTATGTACATTGGACAACTGCAAATACTTGTAATACAACAACCTACAAAATTATAGGCGTTTTGTAGGTCACGAATTGAAACCGAAATTCGCGGTACTCATACATTTTTAGCAAGTGTCTTTATTATGAAAAGTTCTATAACACTACCGAGTTCAATTATAGTGCACAATAATCAGCAAATAAACTTCATAATAATTCATGAACACACTTCATGGGGAAATTACAATAGAGAAAGATACATACATACATACATGTTCGAATCATTTCATTGGTCATCGATATATAAATAGTAAACTTTGAAAAAAAGTAAATGCATTGTTTTGATCACAAATCAGATGCCGCTCATGCAGGCGTTAACCGAATTCACCGACGGTTTCACGGCATCAGAATATCAAGTTATAAGGTAGTTGAGCTGAATACATGAGTAGGCTAAAATCCTTTTGGGGGAATCTAGGCCTGCATCCTTCTTGTATTATTGATGAGTGTAGCAGCCTGTCTGAGCTTGTCGAGCATGCCATCCAACTGTATGTGACTGTCGGCAGAAGGACGCAGACCCACGCAGCCTCGGTCACGCAGACGCAGAAGACGCTCAACGTCCGGGTGCATCTGATTGGCCAGTATGTTGAACACCTGGTTTATATACAAGAGATCAAGGAGATAACACGTTTAATCACTTACTCACTCGCTCACTCACTCACTCACTCACTCACTCTCTTGCTACTACCAGTATTTTTCTCAAAAACGTGTTTAGTTAAACACCACCATTTTGTTGAAAAAATCTTTGTTGGATAAATGCTCAGTCAAAACCATCCGCATACCTGTCTAAATGTCAGCAGACACTTGTTGAACTCGAGTAGCCAGTTCACTCGGGGCTCACCGATTTTGCTCTTGTCGAGCGATGACCTGACCATCTTCTCGGTGCGCTGCAGATCGATGTCAAGACGGATCAGCTGATCACGCAGTTTCTGAACAGTGAAAAAGACTGTGCGTTGTAATAAATGAACCTGAATCGAAACACATACAGTTTTAGACACTGTTTTACTTACCGGCAAAATATGTATAGAACTTCGTGAACGACTGTGTATGATCTATTGTGTAGACCAAGCTGCCTACCTACGTAATTGGCAGACTGACGAAACGGTTTGGGAAACTATTCTCAGACAGATTCCACTACTGATTGACTAATACGTTTTGCAAATCGACTCACTGAAAGACTTCATCACTGACAGACTAACATGTTAAAAACAACTAACAGGTTTGGTACACTGACTAACTGACAGATTCCATCACTCAATGACTAACATGATTGGCAAACTGACTCACTATCAGACTGCATCACTGATTGACTAACATGTTTGGCAAACTGACTCACTGACAGACTCCATCACTGACTGACTAAAAGGTTTGTTGAACAGACTCCACCACTGCGACTGACACGTTTTGTAAGTGACGCAATGGCAGACTCCATCACTAATTGCCTATGTAACATGAGTGGTAAACTGATTCACTGACAGACTCCGCCACTGACAGACTAACAGCGTTGGTGTCAAGCAGGTCTCTGGCCGTCTCGTGTCTGTCCTCGTCCACTTGATGCAATAGTTCAATTGTCTCTCGGGTTAAGTTGCCCAGTCGACGGCACAGATCTTCATGTGCCTCCGTGCACACCGACTTGTCCAGAGTCATTGTGCTGCCTATATTAGCTAGTCGGGTTAATGATATAAATATAGTTGAAATTTTAGTGCGTTAGTTGATTTAGATACACCCGTCACAAGCTAAATTATAAATTGTCAGCCTAATTTCCGTTTTATGAATAATTATGAATAATAATTCACTTTCATTATTCAACTATTCCCAATCAAATCGTAACCATGGTCTTCGAATCCTGAATCATGAGATGGGGAAGAGTTGCCTGACTCGTGTTGACTTTCAGTCAATTGGAGACTTTGAGAGCCAGAGTGTTCTGTCTTGACTTGGATCGCCTGCAATCCAACATATGTCGATCACTCACTCATCACTCACTCATCACTCACTCACTCACTCACTCACTCACTCACTCACTCACTCACTCACTCACTCACTCACTCACTCACTCACTCACTCACTCACTCACTCACTCACTCACTCACTCACTCACTCACTCACTCACTCACTCACTCACTCACTCACTCACTCACTCACTCACTCACTCACTCACTCACTCACTCACTCACTCACTCACACACTCACTCACTTTCTCACTCGCTCACTCACTCACTCACTCACTCACTCACTCACTCACTTGTATATCCAGATCAGCAAACTGAGGTATCGGCGCATGGGCAGGACGACGACTGGCATTTGATTTAATGGATCCAACCAAAGATTCCGAATATTCAGATGGAGGTGCTGCCCGGTAGTGGGCGTCGTGGCCGAGGCGACGAAACATGACGGTCGGTTTCTGCAATGTGATTGTGGGAGTGAGTTACTGAGTGACTGGTTGATTGAGTTACCGAAAGAGTGCGTGAGTAAGTTTCCGAGTGAGTGGTTGAGTAAGTGAGTGGGTGGGTGAGTGAGCGACCGATATTCTGCCGTGTGAGTCAAGTTGATCAAATCACGATACTATGATTTGTTTTAATCAAAATGTATGTACGCATCAATCTATTAAAAAACAGCGATAAAAAATTTTTTTTGTTCAAAGCTGTTTCTGCGGTGCTCACTGTTAGCATGAATGTTGTTTTTGTATAATCAACAAAATCCGGCTTGCGCGCAAATCATGGTGGTTTTATGAAGCACGGAGTGTTTTCACACGCGCAAAACTCGAACCGTAACATGAGCTTAGCTCCGGAGATAAGTGTGTGGAGAATGCAGGATACAGTACGCTCACATTAAGTGATTGTTACCGAATATGTACATGAGTGGCGGGTGGCTGGCCGAATGACCAAATGGCCGATCAACAAAACAAACCAAATGCGTGTGCTATTTCTTTATATGTTTCATGATATCTAGAACATACGTGTACTGTACGTAAATCATTCGAGAAGTTTGAAAACTGAAAAAGTGCGCAAGCATATTGAGCAGCTATTGGAATGCGATATACGACGCGTTCAGGTGACACGGATTTATTCGGATTATTTTTCTAGTTGCTCAACAGACTGACAAACATGACTGACTGGCTTACTGTTAGTCAAAGTGAATGATTAATTACAGAATCACAGAAACATCGACTGATCAAATAAGTAAACATTGATAAATACAGAAGTCACGTTGTATCGAAAACAGCCTGACCGACAGAGAGCTTATAGTCATGGTCAATCATGCAACTCATCACAATCAATTGAATTCAAAATAAGGTTCTACTTCAGTCATTCTTATTTTCAAGGACGACCTTCAACAAGTACTCCGTCATAAAAAATCGAATGTACACACTTAAATAGCTAACAAACAAACATTTACATAAAAAAAAATCAGCATGTCTCCGTAACATAAGAAACATAACTGACGGATAGAAATAATGATCTGTTCAACTGCGGATGTAGTAAAAATAAACTGACTTATTTTTCATGAGCTATCAGATAAGTAGATAAACCATTTGATAAATAAAATTCACAAATTATTTTGCGATAAATCGTGTGCATAATTAAGAGTATACCCATGACACTAATTTGTCGCCAAAGAAAAGATGGACTGAAAGTCTGATGAATACAAAAGGATCAATAACAAAAAAACTCATTCGAGCGTACTATGAATTTCTTATTCGAAAGGATGTTGATTCAATACTTGTATTAAATACGGAGTAAAATGGGTGAACTTTTCAGTTTTTTGTTAAATATTGTGAACTGTGAACCAGACCTTGACACAGTCCGGTACATCATGTACATTATCGTGTAAAAACACATGTTATCAAGTTCGGGTGTTCCACTTACGCATATACATACATTGGCAATAAATCAATGATTACATCATGTCGATTGTGTGCGCACTTGAAACGAAACCACAATTTATTTTACCGTTTTTCTTGTAATCCTTATCCACTGAGCAAGTGGCTACGGCTTATGATCGATGTGAGAGCTGACGGATTATGAGAGAGCACATTAACAGAGACTCTTTTGAAGCTCTTTTATACAATGCAACTATTTTATTCGATATCTAAAATAGATGTTGAAAAAAGTATTACATACATACATACATACCACAGTGAACTGTTTCTGTAATTTAAAGATCCATTGGACACGGATTATTTAATACTCCTGTATATGCTATTCTTCACGACTACATACCTCTTGAAGTTATAATACATATATTTTTTTCTTATGTACGACATGTAAGAAGGATACATAGATAAACTACGCGATACGTTATCAATAATTCATCTCTGCTTACAAGTGAATGCATGAAGAAAGCTCAACGGAAAGAAATGAGCTGAAATGTAGATGATAATCAGTGCTTACTTCCAAGCATATCTTACAAGGAAAAGTTGTAGTCATTTGTAAGCATTTTCGGATTGATAGTGATTTCGCTTTCGAGCTTACATGTAGAAATTCTCGTAAAAACACCGTATCAATAGCATGTTTTGACATTAATGTATGCTTTGCAGAAAATGAAACTACGATTTTGTATTTATTTTGTTTACGGTTGAGTTGGCAGTACTGCATGTTGAACAGAAGCAAGTCGAAGAAACTCCGAGCAAACCCATATTGAAAAAGAGCGACGCAGCACAAACATGATACGAACACGGCTGTTTGCTTTGCGGTTAATCATAAATGAACTACAAATGCAATGCAATTCCAACAATAAACGCAAGGATGTAAAAAAATATTGCCGGAAACTTTAATTGGTAAATTAAATTGAATGCGCATTGGTTTTCTCGAAGATTTTTTGATTTTCTGTGTGCAGACATGGAATTATCTTTTTGCAGCCACATTTGCATTGACTTACGCAAAACAAATAAAGATATTTTTGTTTATGATCTGAATTTCAGATGCATTTTCATAGTTGATTAAAGATCGACTATAATTTTCGAAAGCCTCGAAAACTTGAGCTGGATATAACCATGAAATCATATGGAAGAATCTGATGAATAATATTTACTAGTCGCATGAAAACAAGCGTGCCGTTTACATTGTGGGGGTCAGATTTATTCAACATATTATTTATTGAAACCGGTGGGGGGTAGGGAGCGAATCATAGAGAAATTTTCCTGGACATTAGTCGATGCAAAATTTTCACGCCCGGCGGCGGAAATTATCCGGCGAAACTTTTCATATCGAAATCACTGCCGTGACGACAGAAGCCGAAGAAACGGGATGAAGCGATCAGATTCTTGTCGATGGAATGACAGACTGGTTTACTGAAATGAAGCTTCGACAACGATCAAGATTGGCTTGTATTTCTGCAACAAGTCCAACATGTTTGATATGGCTTGTAATAAACAGTTTTCCGGTAAAAGCATGAGTAATATATAATGAAAAGTTTATGATTTTTCTTCATATGTCGGGTTCTTCTAGCATGTTTTTAAATTGTGTACCAACGTACATGAGTGAAATAGAATTAAAAATCACAAGTTTAACGAAATTATTAATGTATTCTTTGCGAGATTTTGATGCTGCACTGACGGGTATAATAACAGAGATGACCACCCCCATGACGAATGTCACGGATATCAGATCAGCTAGTAAATACGATGTACATGCGTATATACTGGGTCATCAATACTGTCCGATTAATATCCGTTGGGTGCGAAGATGATTTTCACACGTGGAAATTTTCTTAACGAAAATATCGTCAAATCCAGCGCTTCTTCATCGCCGAAATTTTCGCCTAAAATCCAGTCCTGCTGGCGATTAAGACTTCATCGGGTTGTCCGAAATCTGCACGAAATTCAGGCAGACATTCGCACGATCTCGCGAATAACGAACCAACAATTCAAACCACACGCCGAATTAAAAGCAGTGAAATTTTGGCGATCATTTTCACCCGGGGGCTGCACGCCTGTTAACCCGGATGAATTTTATCGCCTTGCGGTAGTATTGAAGGCGGGGGTTGATGGTAGATGTTAGTTTTTGAGATGGTTACAGACATGAATCGTTAAATATGTAAAAGGAAAAGTCTACATCCACAAAAATGCATTTTTGTAAAAAAAAGAGAGCCAATTATTATGCAAATGAACATTATACCATGTTTCGAATCCTTCTTCCAACCCGAATTTTCAGTAGTAAAATATTAAAAGAGCAATATTACGAACAAAATTGCTTTTTTGGCGCTTGCACTTGTTTTAAGACTTCAAAAATGCATTCAAAAAGGCTACACTACATCTGTTCAAAGACACTCTATTTTCACCTAGCGTATGTACATACAATTAACAACGTAAATTATACAATAACCATGATTACATGTATTACATTGTTTAAATGTAAAGCCAACATATGTACATGCACTGTAAGTATCATTCGATAGCTTACAATTCTTCAAATGCACTGAATGTGTTGGATGTTTTGCGGGACATCACAAAATATCTGAATCGAAATATTTTTCTGAGTCTCTTTCCTGAAATTTGCAATTGCTAAAAATGAATTTGAATAATATTGAGTGTTACCTTGATGCTCGATACACCCGATGACGGCATGATTCAATGATTCGGCAATTTGGAGTTGATTTTTATTTGAATAAAAATGTAGTCGGTTGCGATGCGAGTCGACGAGATTGTAAAAAATCAGGCAAAGTCAGATCAGCGCCTGAAACGGGACATTTTACTGCACGAAAAAATGTTTTAGGTACATTTGGATATGGTTTCAAATAAACGCATAAGTTGATCACATTGAAAGTATGTACGTTATTTACGAAAACCCCGCAATTTTCGGACAAATGAAGTAAATATTGATAATAGACTTGTTGAACTCGGACTTACGTATGTCACAAAAAGTTAACAGTTAAGGGTGGTTTTCAATTTCTGGAAATGAAAGTGATCATTCGGTAATGCAGCCGGATGCAACGGAAATTAGGTTGATTGACACCACCTCTACCTCTCTCTTGCAATGTCCGTTTTGTTCGGATATTGGAGTAGACTTGAGTTGAGTGGCAGGAAGACACACAAAGTGATAGTCGAGAGTGATCATTTTATTGGATATTACTTTTGCCGCTAGCATTATCAAACACGCGACATCAATGAGTGACTGACTAACTGACTCAATGACTGACTCAATGACTGACTGACTGATTGAGTGACGCGTGACTGAGAGTGAAAGTCAAACAGATCGCGCTCTGATATGCGCATTCATGAATGTGTATATTGTGTTCGTGTGAATAACACTAATTGATCGAGTTATTAGGTATTATCATCAAAGCCATACAACGCACTCACGTTTCATGTGTAACAAGTTATTGACGCTCGTTTCCGTGTTGCTTTACGTGTTAGAACAATGAGGTTCAGCGTAAATTATAATGAAGCGTTGACACAGTTACATAAATGATGAGCTTGGACAAGTTTATCCCATTATCTCAATATTGGGAAATCATGTGTTCATAACTCCATCATAATCTCACAATTTATATCAATGGCTAATTGAAACACAACCTTTCCAGTAATTGTTACATTCAGATGAATCATCATTGAAACTGGTTTGCACTCCGTACAGCGAAAGTGAAACTAAAAAAGGTTGCAAAAACAACGATGATTAACTACATAGTTGGATGGTGACAAGATGATTACACATCAGCTGACAGATTGGTTGGTTGCTTAACGACAATCATGGTCAAACTAATTACCCGATTGTTTTGTTTTATGTTCGAATCCGAGGTGCTCAGTGAAAAACATACAGATATAGCTAGATTTCACGACAAATTGGGTTTATACAAAATCTGTTTACTGTAGTAAGTTTTCATGAAAATTTATTTTGAAGAATTTTTCAAATTACAAAGGCCTTTTGAAGACTGTCAAGCTCTGTCAACCAATTAAACTACAACACTTGTATGTGCATCTGATACGATTATCGAGAAAAATGACAGACTAACCAAACTGACTGACCATAACGACGTTGAAAACACGACCAGATAAAACAACGAAAAGATAACGGCCACAACGGACAGTCAATTAATCTTGTTTGGTCATTCGGGTGGTCAGTCAGTCAGCCTTCAGATTGTCCATTATCATCATTAACGAACTTGATTGTATCGAGACAATCGCATCCAGTTTTATGCTTGACTATGAAGTTAGCATCAGTGACAATAGCTCGAAAGAGGTATGCATTTTATAAGGAAGCGGTCGTTTGAAAAATTTAATGTTTCATTGTGAAACCTGATAAAGTTTTGCAACCTGATAAAGTTTATGACAATACCGAACAAAGGGTCGTTGGACAGTGATCAAGGCATTGATCACAGTTAATGCTTGTTTCTGAGCATGTATGTAGTAGAGTAGAATGGACCGGTACACGAATGAAATGTAAATGTTATTCATCAATATTCCTTAATAACACAAACAAGCCACATCGCTAACGATCTTATAGATGGACCACCCGAAGCTTAATCAGAAAAGTGTTCTACATGCTTCCGATTCCAGGTGGCCACACCCTACACATACTGTACTAGGAAAAACGATCCGAACGGTTTTCAATATGGTAAGATAGTATCATAGAATATTTACTGAGATAACCATGCAGCATCTGACTGATCATCCGAAATCAGTCCAAACCATCTTCCAAACTTATTAGCCCACCAACGATTTCGCAAAGACAATTCCGTATAAGTGATTCGTTTTTGTGGATTGAATGTAGGTTGTGTTCGTACAAGCAATCGTACCAACGCCCACCCATACATCCATACAGTACACACGCTCATCTGGCCAAACTAGCAGACAAGAAAGGGTGGGAAAAGTGGAAATCCCCTGTTTTGGCGTTTTCAAAAAGTTGAATTTGTTCCCTTTGTTGTAGGTAAAGTGGCCTGAAAACTGCCAACCCCAATCTTCTTGGATGAAATTCCCCTCTCTTTAGGAGTAGCTCGTCCGCCATTATTTGGCTGTTAGTCAGATGCCTTCACAGCTTTTTTCGCGCAACGTCACATCGGCGATTTTTGATTCCGATTATCCACCGAATCACGGCACGGCAACGATGGATGATCGATTGAAAACAAGATCATGTCAGACCCGTTTGATATGACGGATCGATCACAATGCGGGTGGTTGTGCTACAGTACTAGAGTAGTTTTCAAAGAATGGTACATAGGTGTTTTCGGTAATTGAATTGCAAGCAAAGCAGTAAAAATCGGTACTTGATCGTTGTATTAACAGTTGAAGTAAAGAACCTGAGTAATTATACAAAAGCTATTCAAAAAAACTTCTTTGAACGACATCATGGTTGTCTTATGCATCCATTTCCGAAGACTCCGACAATCATTTTCTTTAGTTTTTTGTTATTGCTGTTTTTTGTTAATGCCGTTTTTCCAAACTACCGGATCAGCTGTGATCGTGTCATCGAATATCGCAAACTTATGTACATGCGTTTATGTTTTACGTTATCGGGCGAGTGGTCGAAAAAATGTACGAGCAAGTGAATGCATGTCGCGCGAGCGTTCTGGTTGCGTGTAGCGTCATGTTGTTGGTGGATCTTGACTTTTCGGAAGTTATCTCAATTGAAAATCTACTGATCTTCTGCAAAGGTTGAACAAATAACAAAACTGCAAGACGTTGTTTCTATTCAATTCGCAAACAACGGCCACCTACTTTATACGTTTTTCAATCAACTGTGTCTGTTTCCGTAGTAAGTCCGTTCCAAACCAGCACGAACGATGTCCTGTGACCGACTTGTTACTTGGTTTTTCATGACCAAACGAATACACAGTAGTACATATGTTGTGCGGAAAAATTCAGCTTTATTGGGCTGAGACAACAGTTCAAGTGTTTCAATGTTTGGATTACTGATCATGAATACAGTCGAGTTAAGTTTCATTTTCAACCAACGAAATAAGTTTGAATTAGCGGGTTTCCATGCAAAATCAAGGCTAGTTAAACGTCTCAGCACAAATCAAAAATTTATCTTAGAAAGCGTGGTTTTTTTTGGTGAGATGAAATTAAAAATATAAATATCAACATTTAGCTATGCACATATACATAGTACAAATGCTCTGATAACGAACTTAACTGAACACTTGCTTAAATGGAACGATGATCCCATGAGTTATTTTCCTCTATCGAAAAGTTAATATCATACGTAACACTGGTTTTGTCGGAGAAACTTTCACGTTCCAAGTTTTTTTATTGTGCTGATTTAGCTGACGAAGCTTGCCTTGATTTTGCATGAAAGCCCGTGAATAAAAAAATTCCCCTGTCGGAGTTTTTCCGACGGTTGAAGATGAAACTTAGCTCAATAAATACATTAAAAGTTGGGACTACAATCTATAAGCCTCTCAAATCTCCGGGAATGTTGGTACAAATAATGCAAGCTGTGTTTGTCATTTAACTGACTTCAAGCCCTGTAGTTTAGACGAATAGGAAGCTGAAAAAAGTCAATTCGTAATATAATGAGCCATTTCGTTTACATAAGATTGGTTGATTAACCAAACTCGTTCTTAATAACTTTTCACAACACCTGAATCACTAATTATGAAACGGATGACTAACTGAGTTTGCCAATCAATTCAATACACAATTATTTAGTCGCCTTGATTCAACCACCCTGGGCGGAGACTGTCCATGTTCAACGACAATATCCTAAAATAACCAGTTTATTTGGCAATCGTTGGCAAATGTATATAAACAGCAATCAAGTTTGGGTAGAGTTATCAAACACATATCAAGTTACTGCACAACGGGACGTCAACCAAACAAAACTGAACCTACAAACATATATGTAGCTTTTGACGTTCCTGTTTTACTCGAATTTTTTAAGTAAACCTTGCTCACAAGCGAATATTTTTCCGTGCATTCAGGTTTATAAAAAAATGTTCATGTTTCTCATAATTTTCGGACTACCTTCGAATCTTGCTGTGATGGGGTCAAGTAAATATAAAAATTGTCAACGTTTCATCATTCCATTTTCAATACTTTTAACCCAACTTCCATTATCAGCTCAACCAGCTCAAGCCATTACGTAAATTTTGATGACCCACAAGTTATGGCTTCTCATATTGTTATTGGCGATAAAAGAAACGATAAGCAGTGAAGAGCATGTGGAAGCAACACGCAAATGTGGACGTCGAATTGTGGGATACCATCAATCATGGGGAGAACACTTACTGACGATCGCACAGGTTGTATGACATACCCTGCCTGTCAGTCAGTCAACCAGTCAGTCAGACAACTACATACAGTGAGGCAGACACTACATGTAGTCAGTCAGTCAGCTCGATAGTTCAATCAATTAGTCAATCAACTGTGTATGTAGTCAGTCACTCAGCTCGCCAATATTTAAATCAATCAGTCAGTCAGTCAGTCAGTCAGTCAGTAAGTCAGTCAGTCAGTCAGTCAGTCAGTCAGTCAGTCAGTCAGTCAGTCAGTCAGTCAGTCAGTCAGTCAGTCAGTCAGTCATTCAACATTTCAATAATTCAATTCGTCGCAACCAAATGGCAGCAAATCAGCCAGTAGTTGTTTCAGGCTAAACTGGTCACACATGTGGTATACGCTTTCATGGAAACCCTGTCTGATGGCACGGTTCGAGTTGGGAGTGCGGATGCAGAGAACGCGGTTGGTTGGGGAACATTTACAGTATGTCACTCAAAATATTATCCCACGTTTTAACTCGTTTGGCTATTACGAAAGAAAAACTAATAATCCGGCCCTTCAGGTGGACGTGGCAAATGAGATTGAGATGTCAACGAGAAAGTTGAGAAATCTGCAGCATATAAAGCGAGATCCTGGTGCCAACTTCCGTACTCTGTTCGCAGTCGGTGGATGGGAAAACAGCCAGTACTTCTCGGATATTGCGGCAGATCCCGAAAAAAGATGTGAGTGAGTGAGTGAGTGAGTGAGTGAGTGAGTGAGTGAGTGAGTGAGTGAGTGAGTGAGTGAGTGAGTGAGTGAGTGAGTGAGTGAGTGAGTGAGTGAGTGAGTGAGTGAGTGATTGAGTGAGTGAGTGAGTGAGTGAGTGAGTGAGTGAGTGAGTGAGTGAGTGAGTGAGTGAGTGAGTGAGTGAGTGAGTGAGTGAGTGAGTGAGTGAGTGAGTGAGTGAGTGAGTGAGTGAGTGAGTGAGTGAGTGAGTGAGTGAGTGAGTGAGTGAGTGAGTGAGTGAGTGAGTGAGTGAGTGAGTGAGTGAGTGAGTGAGTGAGTGAGTGAGTGAGTGAGTGAGTGAGTGAGTGAGTGAGTGAGTGAGTGAGTGAGTGAGTGAGTGAGTGAGTGAGTGAGTGAGTGAGTGAGTGAGTGAGTGAGTGAGTGAGTGAGTGAGTGAGTGAGTGAGTGAGTGAGTGAGTGAGTGAGTGAGTGAGTGAGTGAGTGAGTGAGTGAGTGAGTGAGTGAGTGAGTGAGTGAGTGAGTGAGTGAGTGAGTGAGTGAGTGAGTGAGTGAGTGAGTGAGTGAGTGTGTTAGTGAGTGAGTGAGTGAGTAAATGAGTAAAATCGTCTGCTTCAGCTCGTTTCATTCGGACTTCATTGGCTCTTGTTCGTGAATACGAATTCGATGGCATTGATCTGGACTGGGAGTACCCAGTGAAAGGTGGAGAAGTAGAAGGAAAGGCCGAAGATAAACAAAATCTGGTGACATTTATGAGTATTATTCGAGCCGAACTCACTGCTCTGGCCGGCATTCAAGGTTGGAATACAGACATTTTGCGGTATATGAGTCGATAAGACATTTTGCTCTACTATTAAAAAATCAAAAGATTTCATAAGTAACCTAATTCACTTACTGTGATGTATTACCTGTTTGACTATATGACAGAACGATCCGAACCATATCTGCTGACAATGGCAGCTGCTGCCGGTAAATGGACGCTGGACGTTGGCTACGACTTGCCTGGACTGATTGGAGATGACGGACCTGTGGACTGGATCAACGTCATGACCTATGATTATTATGGAGCTTGGGAGTCGCAGTGGGGCAGCTATGCGGGTCACATTCAGACAGACAGACATACATACAGACAGACAGACAGACATACATACAGACAGACAGACAGACAGACAGACAGACATACAGACAGACAGACAGACAGACAGACAGACAGACATACAGACAGACATACATACAGACAGACAGACAGACAGACAGACAGACAGACAGACAGACAGACAGACAGACAGACAGACAGACAGACAGACAGACAGACAGACAGACAGACAGACAGACAGACAGACAGACAGACAGACAGACAGACAGACAGACAGACAGACAGACAGACAGACAGACAGACAGACAGACAGACAGACAGACAGACAGACAGACAGACAGACAGACAGACAGACAGACAGACAGACAGACAGACAGACAGACAGACAGACAGACAGACAGACAGACAGACAGACAGACAGACAGACAGACAGACAGACAGACAGACAGACAGACAGACAGACAGACAGACAGACAGACAGACAGACAGACAGACAGACAGACAGACAGACAGACAGACAGACAGACAGACAGACAGACAGACAGACGGACAGACATACAGACAGACAGACAGACAGACAGACAGACAGACAGACAGACAGACAGACAGACAGACAGACAGACAGACAGACAGACAGACAGACAGACAGACAGACAGACAGACAGACAGACAGACAGACAGACAGACAGACAGACAGACAGACAGACAGACAGACAGACAGACAGACAGACAGACAGACAGACAGACAGACAGATAGACAGACAGATAGACAGACAGACAGACAGACAGACAGACAGACAGACAGACAGACAGACAGACAGACAGACAGACAGACAGACAGACAGACAGACAGACAGACAGACAGACAGACAGACAGACAGACAGACAGACAGACAGACAGACAGACAGACAGACAGACAGACAGACAGACAGACAGACAGACAGACAGACAGACAGACAGACAGACAGACAGACAGACAGACAGACAGACAGACAGACAGACAGACAGACAGACAGACAGACAGACAGACAGACAGACAGACAGACAGACAGACAGACAGACAGACAGACAGACAGACAGACAGACAGACAGACAGACAGACAGACAGACAGACAGACAGACAGACAGACAGACAGACAGACAGACAGACAGACAGACAGACAGACAGACATAGACAGAACAAATGGCTTGCAGGTCCTCCATCTCCATTGTACTACCATTGTCCAAAGGGTTACGCTGGTAATATGAACGCAGACTGGACACTAAAATACTACGCATGTCGTAGTGAACGACCCGACCGAATCGTGATGGGCGTACCGTTTTATGGTTGGTTCACCGTATAAACAACTCAACAAGCTGCAATTTGCAGGATTGAGAACATCAGATTAAACATATAGTCAGTACTTGACTAAATTATACTACGTGATCATTTCTGAACACGTTTTTTGTATGTAATTATTCTGAGTTCAGGTCGTTTCTGGTTGAACGTGGGTGAACCGATCGATGCCACGGTCAGTCGTCATTGGCGTCGGGCTGAGCCACATCAAGGTTGGATCACTCAATGACTAACTGACTGACTGACTGATAAAAACATTGACTTCTATTTGACAAATTGCATTGAGTAGGTCGCTTTTTGGGCGGATTTGCTTCGTGGGGAGAAATCTTGGAACTGTGGGCAAATATTGATGGAATGGAACACGATTATGATTCTTTCGTTGGTGCGCCTTGGGGATACGACGTTGGCAGACAACTTTTTCTCGGATACGAAGACCCACGATCAGTGGCCGAAAAGGTGAGGAAAGTGAGTCAATGCGACGTGAGTGAGTGAGTGAGTGAGTGAGTGAGTGAGTGAGTGAGTGAGTGAGTGAGTGAGTGAGTGAGTGAGTGAGTGAGTGAGTGAGTGAGTGAGTGAGTGAGTGAGTGAGTGAGTGAGTGAGTGAGTGAGTGAGTGAGTGAGTGAGTGAGTGAGTGAGTGAGTGAGTGAGTGAGTGAGTGAGTGAGTGAGTGAGTGAGTGAGTGAGTGAATGAGTGAATGAGTGAATGAGTGAGTGATTGAGTGAGTGGCTGCAGGTTGCATATGTCAAACGTCACAATCTGGGCGGCTTGATGTTCTGGTCTCTTGATCTGGACGATGACAGTCTGACGATGCTCCGAGCTCTCACTGCCCAAGATCTGTGTAACTCATGCACACCCAAAAAAGTTAGGGATAACAAGAGAGTACGCGCTTATGAAAATGTTGTTTTTTATTCATTCCTTCCATTCATTTGAATTCATTATTATCTATATTGCCTTTTTTGTATATCAATGATTCACCAGGTTACCTACAAATGTTCGCCGATCAAGGACATTCGTTGGTGGTCATACGAGGAGGACCAGTTGCGAGCGGGCATGTGTGGCAAGTCGGCACCCATTTACAAAGTTACACAACTCATTTTATACGACACTGAGTTAAATATTCGTTGTTTGATCTGTGATTAACAATCATGACTCGTGTAATTGCTAATTTTTATAACTAATTTGTTTATACGACTGGCAGGGCTATTACCCGATCTGTGACCCGGAAGACCCGGGCTACGCGTGCTGCGGTCCACACGGCTACTGCGGGTCCGACGCAGAGTTCTGCGCATGTGACGATTGTGTCGATTACTGGACAATTCCGGAGTCGGCGCTTGATGACCCAAAACCACGTCTGCCAATAAAGTTGATTCATTCGTTCACATTTTTTCATCTGAGAAATCTTAGCGATATTGCATGATGCAAAATACTTGGTTAGCACTCGAAATAAAAAAATCTCTGTAAGTTAGCAATTTTTATAGAGTCCTGAATTAGGTATTGCAGTTCGGCATTTTAATTCAGATACTACACAATGGAGGCACCTAATGGAAGTAGAGGTCGTTGTGGATATGACGCACCCAAGATTAACGGTAGTGTCTATGCTCAGTGCAACGGACATGACCCCGTACGACCGTGCTGCTCCTCAGGAGGTTATGTATCTACTTTTGATTAGTAAATTCGAAATTTGTAGTTGTACACACGTAATCTATTTCGGTTATAAAGTTTTTGTGATTTATCATGCAAACAACAACCAGATATGTTCACTGTGATGTTACACCTTAGTATCCGTTTTCAGGTTATTGCGGAAAGACGGCTGAATTTTGCGAATGTGATGGATGCGTTAACTTCGCCAAGGATACGGACTTTGAGTATAGAGAGAAGCAGTGGTACGAATGGCCGGATGCGAACGCCGGTCGTTGTGGCTCCAAAGCACCCATGCTCAACGGCAAAACGGCTATTTGTAATCCGAGGTCAAAGGTTAGTTGTTCTGTTGCGTTTACACTGCGAAGTAAATAATCAAATTTAACAACCGTAATAATCAGCTAAAAATATTTCATTGTATTATTAGGACTATCACTGTTGTTCTTCGGGCGGATATTGTGGTAACGGGGTGGAGTTTTGCGAGTGCGACGGATGCGTTGACTTCAAGGCTGATCCGGATGCTTCATTTCCTGTGGCTCTACCCGAAATCTGGCACTCGTGGCCGAGTCCCTCCGCTGGTCAGTGTGGTCCGAATGCACCCAAAATCGATGGCAAGTTAGCTGAATGCAACCCATCGTCAACCACCCATCACTGCTGCTCGGCATCTGGTTACTGTGGCACCGGATCCGAGTACTGCAACTGCGAAACCTGCGTCAACTACGGCAAATCACGTGCAAAACGACAAAGTTTGTTATTAATTACAATACACAGGTTAGATTTTGTCTTAATCATATTGCAAATAATTGATGTTTTCAGCATCTTCATCCGGTACTTTCCGTGATATCATCGCTGGCATAATCAAGGTGACTTCTATTCTTGCAAAAGTCGGCAGTGGAGGTTAGTATTTGAGGCATTTATTTGAATGAAGTAACAGTAACATGTGAAAGCATTTTGACTTGTTATAATAACAAACGTTGCAGTGTTTAACTGTGCCCCGGACGCGATACCTGTGTTGGTTGAGCCTGGTGAGATCAACACTGGTGCTCTTGGTGGTGCTGTACGAGCTTTTGAACACGAGCAATACACGGGCGATTTTGTAGACCTGTCGACGTACGTAGAAAACATGCCTGAACAATGGAATGATCGAATCGATTCGCTGACATGCCTCGACCAGACCACTGCTTGTACCCTCGTTCTTTTTAAACATGCTGATTTTAATGGTTTTGTCTTTTTTATATTACTTACAAATTTTATTTCTACCGTTTCCATAAGTTCAAAAAAAATGTTAATGAAAACTGTTGTAAAATTAGGAAGTGAATGTATGTACATACATTTGATTAAACACACTAACCACTGTTTTCACATCATGCAGGTCTCTCCAAGATGTTTGACCGTGAAGCTACGGACCTGGGTGAGTTGCACGACCACGTGAGTTCGTTGATCATGGCTCGCATCGAAATCACATCGTTGTGTGTACAGCTGTTCGAAAATGACAATTTTGGTGGTGAATCGATTGAGGTGTGTGGTGACACGCCTTCAATGTCAGCCTGGTCAAGCAAAGTATCATCGGTCAAGCTGTTGTGCTCTGAATGCAGCGTGATTCTGTTTGACGACATTAACTACTATGGCAGTTTCATCAGTACCGGAAGCACCCAGAGTCTGCGTATCGGGGAGGGTTGGAACGATCGGGCTCGATCAGTGCAAGTGCGACCGTGGGAAGCGCAGTTTGAGTCTGCAAGACTGCCTGAAATAGAGATTTTTAGTGAACGAAATTTCAGCGGTGACAAGAAAATGATCGGACCGATGAGCGAGCACCTCGGTGACTGGAATGATAAAATGAGATCAGTGCGATGCAGATCAATTAAATGCTCCATGTTCGCCTTTGAAGACTCTGAATTCACCAGTCTTTCCGTCTACTTAGGAAATCGAGCACCAAGACTAGATGACGAGATCGACAAGGAAGTTTCGTCCATCATTGCTTTGCCCTTTGAAGAAAACGAAATATGTGCCACCGTTTACGCTGGTAACGAATTTACCGGAGAATCACGTAGGTTCTGTGGGGACGTCGGTAGTCTGAGTAATTTCAACGACAATGTTAAATCTTGGAAATTGCATTGCAAAGTTTGTAACGTCATCGTGTTTGAACATTCGCAGTTTCGCGGTCGCTTCAAAGCGTTTGGAGAAGAAAAAAACATGCCGTCTGACTGGCACGGGAAGATCAGTTCGATTCAGGTGCGCCCGTGGCAACTGGACGATTATGAAGGAGTGCGTATGCCACAGATCAAAGCATTCGAACACGGTGATTATGGAGGCGACAGCAAAGTGTTCGAATCAATGGTAAACGATGTTGGCGATGACTGGAATGATCGAATCGGATCAGTGCGATGTCTACAAGCATTCCATTGTGTGATCATCATGTTTGAACACTCTGACCTCAATGGGTTTTCACGTTTATTTGCCAACGAAGCGAGTGACTTGGGCGAACTAAATGACAAAACATCATCAATGTTGGCGATGCCTATTGCCAGAGATAATTTATGTGTCACTGTCTACCAACATACAATGCACGAAGGACATTCACAACAGTTCTGCGGTGACGTGGCTAATTTGGGCAGTCAATGGAATGATGAAATCAGTAGTGTGCATGTTGATTGTGATGGGTGCTCCGTCATTATGTACGATGACACGTCCTATGGAGGCAAATTTCAAGCGTTCAATACCACTAACAACATAGGTGACTTCTTAAACGACAAAGTCACTTCGTTGCAAGTTCGTCCCTTTCAATTACCGTCTGAGTACAAGGGAAGTCGTGGTAATGATGAGGAATGTGAAGACAGCACAGAGAAGAAAGCGCACAATGTGCTGCAATGGATCCCGTTTATTGGCACACTGTATGAAATTGGATCCGCAATAGGGTACGCAGCAGCTGGTTGTGACAGTGTGGCCAAGGATCGAGCAATCGGAGCTGCCATTGGCTTGGGTACTGATGTTGCTGTTGCTTTGACTGCCGGTACAGCGGGCCCTTTTCTGTATGCTGCCAAAACTGGTGCCAAATTAGGGATGAAAGCAGGCGCCAAGGCTTTCGGAGTGGCACTCAAAGCATCCGTGAAAACCAGTGCTAAAGCTTTTCGAACTTTTGCTACAAAGGGATTGGCTAATGCCGCAAAAACTACTATCAAGGCTGGCGTTGGCGAAATCAGAGGGCTTGTACTTCTGCCAAAGAAACTGATACACGGATCGATCAAGGGTACTGGCAAAGGGATCAAACATTTGCGGAAATATGGCTTCAAACGTTCGCTCAAAGATCTGAACAGCGCGTTGTTAAAAGCTGGAGCGAGAACAATCGATGACATTACTGAAAGCGTAGCTAATAAAATAGATGACCTAAATGTGAACAACGCTGGTTCGGTGGTACCCGGAGCGCGATTGCCCGGTGGTTCCGTTGACAACGGAGCTGGTGCACCACGACTGGTCAACGGGGGGTCTGGTGTGCCACCATCATCACGTTCATTCGAAGGGGTCGAGCTACCAGACCGCATGACTGTGGGCGATTTAGACGATATGATACAAGTGGGTTGCAGTGCTACAACACGACGACGTAGACGAAGACAGGTTGGATCAACTGGTGTAGTTGATGACTGCGTAACAAGCATCTGACTGTTTATTCTGTTATTTACCATCTATCTTTCTACTGTTTTGATGCAAAATATCAACGTCGCTGCGATATCTCGAAACACTGATTTCAGGCATCGAAAAAACGTAAGCGGCCAACTGAGGAAACGTGTCGTTTGTTCCGTGCAAGCGTTCGTAAAGTCGACGAATCTGCGTTGACCGATCATAAAATTATATTCAGTCGGATCAACACTGCCGGTGACGATGTCGTGTCAGTGGGATCGTACGATCGTGTTCGACGACCCGTCAAAGAGTTCAAACCATCTCACACAGTTCAGGCAGGAGGGAGACAGTTCCTGGTTTGTTGCTATTGCTGTTAACGTTGTTGCTGTTGTTGTTGTTTCTGGTAAAAAAAGTGTTTTCCAATGCAGGTAACGAACAAGTTGCTGCTCGAAAACCTTTCCTACTATCATGATTTGGTGCCTGAAATTAAGTACAGAATTCCTGGTACGAACGAGGATTTTGTTGGGAAACCAGCACTCCGAGTTGAAATGCGGATGGGTGGAGAATCGAGACACTTCACGCTGGTTGATCCCAACCTGAGACAGGGCAACGTTCGACGTCAGGTTTACAATAAAAACAGTTTGATTAATTTTTTTTTGTAATTTCCATTATGTGGTCTGTACATTCAGCTGCTGTAATTTATTAGTGCTCATTGGCGTTTTTAACACTACCAAATGAATGCTAGGAACATGAAACTTTTTCGAAACTTCTAGCGAAATATTTTACTGTAATCTTATTCAGATTTTCGTCCACACTGACAAAGCTGATTTCCCGGGCACAAGTCAACTAGTCAATTATGAAAAAATTTCAGCAGAACTCGGTTGGTGAATAGACAAGCTCGCAGTTTTCCGTGAAAAATATTTACCACTACAAATGAATGCATTAATGGTAGCGAACTGCAGATAGATACGCTGTGCCGTTGAGAGAGGCCGAGCTGAAACGACTGCAGCAGAGACGAGCCGATCTCATACTTGAATCCATCGAGAAGAACGCTGACCAACACACACACTGGGAAAAGGCAGTAAGCTGAAACATACTGATATTCATTGATTTTTAAATTCACATTTTTTATTCTATATTTTTCAAAAAGGTGAAATTCTTAACACAACTTTCATCTTCCAGGATCAACTGTTATTTATGGATTCTTGATTGTATTCATACTGAGTTTATTTATTTCATCTGTTATTTAGCTGTGTTCTAACGGGTGACTTGTGAGTTTGCCTAATGGGTTTAGGTGCTGAACGACGAGGCCGGCAGTGTAATGAAAGACAGCGATGGTAATGCGATCAAGGTTATGCCACCGAGGGTACGACGGGCTGCCGTTGAACTCATTACCGTAACCCAGGTGAGAGCTGGTGGTTCTAAACAGGCAAATTTACAAAAAAGAATTTTCGCAATTTCAAAAATCGGGTTGGAAAAAATACTTATCATTAAATAATATTCGATAAAACATGTACATGAATGATACCGTGTTCAGATCGCTGAAGCAGCCCCACCATCTGGCTCCTTTTTCCGTCAGATGCAGGACGAAGTTCTCCTCAAGAACAGCTTACGTAAACCAGATGGTCGGGTGCCAGGTTTGGTACCAAATAATTGTGTAACGTATTTATATAAAAATAACTATTTAGTATATAATTTGAGGTATGGACAAAGCGGCACGTCAGATACTACGCGAAATACGTGACGGCAAGATGGCATTTAAACAGGTTGAAGAAAAAAAATACTTAAATCTGATGAGTTTGAGCATCATTATGCTCTAATTATGCTCAACCTCTAATGTCGTTGCATTTATGTATGCGTACATTCATACTTATGATAACTTTAATTTGATCGTATGGGGCTAAATAGATTGAATTTTCATCTACATTGGTTAACTACGATACACAGTTAAGCTTTGTAAACTTAACAAACAGTGGCGTACCAAAGGGTTTACTCTAGTTGACCATGAACGAAAATTAACCCCAGTTTAGAACCATATCTGGTAACAAAAAGAGCTACAAGAAGTCAAAATGACGAATGACATGTCGATGATTACAGTAAAAACGAGTCATACATGATCAGTGATTGAAAATATAAATAAAAAAATTATACATTAATATTTGTATTGATGAAGGATTACCAAAATCAATTATACAGGCGTTTGCAACGAGCAGTGCCGTGTTCACATCTGCCAGAAAAGGTGGTACCAACGATGCCAGACGACTTTTACTCGGTCTGTTCAACGATGACACCGACATACTCAAGTTGTTGGCAGAAATGTCCGATTCGAGTGTCGATGAGGTGCCACCTGGGGCTTGAGTCTACAACCACTACATTTTTAACACACTTTATTATTATTATTTATTAATATTTATTTTAAATGAAATTATTTGACTGCTGTAAAGGCATAGAGTTTGCACAAATCTGAAAATCGTTGTTGTTTGACTGATGGATTTTCCTTCTGATTGTCTACAACTATTTATAATATTGAAGTAGGCAATATGACATGCTAAAAAGGGTGCATTGAGCATAAAAATGCTGAAAAGCTTGTTTTGCAAAAGTTACACTGAGGTGATTGAATAAAGCTGTTATCACTTGCTCTTACGTTCTCAAAATTTGATGCAAAAAAATTGAAATCGTTTTCGTTGCTGAATGAATTGTCAATGACTATATTTTAGTTACTAATAATTGTCGTGTTATTCGGAAATCCCACTTTGCGAATGTTTTTTTATATGTGAACACTTTGTTCCCCAAACATGTTGCAAATATTTGTAGCTGTTCGGTACAGAGATGAAGTGAATTATACATACCTAAACACAACGAGTTTGATTAGTGAACGTTTAACCGACACGACAATCAACGTTCATTGTTCATCAAGTGTAATTGCTAACTTAGTAATCATCACCACTCCAGTCCAGTTCAACACTGCAAAAATCAACCACTTCAACTTTCAAGTTGGTACGCAATCTATCTATCTATATATAAATTAGACGATGTCCGTCTGTCTGTCACGCTTTCAGTATAAATATCGCGAAAGAACACTAAAAAACCTTTCATTACTTCATGGAAACAACGAAATAAATCATCGCCTTACCTTCAACCTGACCAGAATGTATGTACCTCAACCGAGGCTAAGGCCGTGATACTTCGTTTAGGTCATGACAATTGCGATCCATTATTCTTTTCATTCACTGATTATTTCTTCTCAACAAAGGTTGCAATCATCAGCACCCTCATCGAATGGCTGAACTTACAGACCACAAAACTTTCGAGTAAACTTTATGAAAAACATCTTTAGTCCATGAGAATTGATCATCGACATCCACGCAGGATATTCCCCTATTTACTGAACTGGAATTATCAATGATCTTAACAAAGATTGACGCTAATTATTTTGCCCACGGGGTCAGATGTTTATGATCGATTTCTTTGAAATGTTTAATTCCCATATTTTATTACATTCAGAAATGTCGAGGTCAATCATCAGCACCTAAATTTTTTGTATTGTAATTTTTATAAGTTATAAATTAACATACATATGAATGTACGTATTCAATTAAACGACGGGTTGTGTTGTGGAAAAGGGTGTGGAAAACTTCATGCCGTTAAGCTAAAACAGATTAAAGTAATGGATGAAATAAACTAATTTCAACGGGTGGGTAATTTCACCTCAGTAAATTTAAAAGTTTTATCGTTAAGTCTCAGTTTTTGATGAAGAGGTATCCTTACTATTCGATTAACTTACTTTTTTATAATTTGAACGATAATTTTTAACAGTTTTTCGATCCCATTTTAGTTGACACTAAAAAACTTATGAACGGTGTAATTTTTTACGTGTGTTAAATCAATTGGTCTACTAAAAGTTATGTTAGAACTGTGGACCAACGTCGACTCCAACTGCATAATACATATTCATTAATGGTACATTTGTATATCAAAACTAATTTTTGATATCGACGGGTTTTTTCGAATATTTATCTTTGTAAACTTAACACTCAGTTGCGTAGCAACGGGTTCACCCTAGTGAATTTAAAGAAAACTTTGCCATTATTCAAGGACTCATGATCATGAGTCTTCAATCTTCAATGAACTCAAACAATATTTATATTATCGTAGACTATTTTATTATTCGAGCCATTTTGTGCCAAACTGGATTTATAGTTTCTACGCAACTTTGTGTTAAGTTTACAAAAATCACTATCGAAGTAAACCCGTCAATATAAAAAATTGCTTTGGTATATGTGAGGTGAACCCGTTGCTATGCAACGTTTCACTATACAGGGTTTGTATTTTTAATGAAAAATAAAGTTTAACACATGATCTAATACTAAACCTGACAAAAATTCGTAGAAACATGTACGAATATGCTTTTCCTGTCATGAATTGAGTCAAGAATAAAATATTCGACTACACCATGATATCAGTTAATCATATTGGAACACACGTTTATAACAGAAGAGTTGTTTTGTACTTTGCACTCGGCTAGCAACGGTATCGACATGATACTTGATATATCAAGCTGGCTGTTTTTTTCGGGATGAGTCACTGATTCATTTGAAAAAATGTTGTTTAATGCAAGAATTTGCTGACATAGTTTTCCATAAAACTTCATGTAAGTAAACAATGATAGTTGGTAAACTCGAAATATTATGAGGAAAACTATGAATCCAGGATGCAAGTGTTTCAAAACCACGTGACTTCCATGCTCTATATTGTATGAATCAGCAGCACTGACGAACATTACGAAATTGGTCGTAATAAGCTTTTTAAATTATGTCATGCCCTTATTTCACAACACAATAATACTCGGTGTTAGCTAACTAAATTGGTTACCTATTTCGGCTAAAAAAAATTTAAGTTTTCACTTCAAAACTTTTACGAAAAGTTGCCAACCAGAAAATATTCGAGGAAAATGTTGTCACCCAAATAATTAATCACCTTTATGGTTCCCTCATGAAATTCGCTCGTTACAAAACTTAACCTCTGATTAATTTAAGTTCTTATACTTATTCCGTAAACTACTCCTTTTCAAGCGCCTACAATTTTAAAGCACCGTGAGTCACTGGCGAACGAGTTAAAATTATCCAAGGAGGGGAATTTCTTCAAAGAGGGTGGAATTTGTTGTTTGCAGGCCTTTTTAAAAACACCTTAAAGGGCAAACTCTACTATTTGAAACCACCAAAGACGGGGGAATTCCACTTTCCCCTTTCCTTCTCGTCCGCTATTGCCGTGAGTCAGTATCGAACAAAGTTCGTTTGTTCTAGCTGTTTCAACTTCCTCAAAACAACAAAAATGTGGTCGACTTTTGCGCTCAACTTTCAAGTCGACATCACGCCATTCGACAAAAATTTCAAAAAGGCGATAACTTGTAAGTCGGCCTTAGTCACGACTACCGTGGCGGCTAACAAGGTTTTACCGACTGCCTGACTGACTGACTGACGGACAGACTGCGGATTGACTGAACTCTTACTCACTGACCACCCAATTAACTGACTGAATGACTGGCTTACATACTGACTGACTGACTGACTAACTTACTGATTGCTGACTGACTGACCGACTGACTGCTTACTGAATAATTGGCTGACTGACTGACTAACTGACTGACTGATCGACTGACTGACTGACTGACTGACTGACTGACTGACTGACTGACTGACTGACTGACTGACTGACTGACTGACTGACTGACTGACTGACTGACTGACTGACTGACTGAC